>PUQB01000095.1:133611-399059 GCA_003024785.1 Selaginella tamariscina
TTAAAGACGTAAAACAAATCTTATTTAGGCAAATTTAAAAGGTTTATTTTAGTTTAAAAAATTTAAATGATTATTTATATATACTTTTCCAACAACATTACTCTTATGACCTTCACGGGATAATGGTCGGAAGGCCTTGGATTGGTAAATATGAAAAGCTTGTAGTTGGGATTCAAAGGATGCCATCTGTAATTAACAGTTAATAATAATAATTAAATATCATTAATAACAATATTAAAAATATCATTAACATAATTAAATAATATAATTCAAGTGATGTAAAAAACGCTACTTTGAAACCTCGTTAAATTAATTCCTGGACGTTTTCTGTTTCCCATTCCGAATGGTAGAAATGTGTTGGGAAGAGGCTTCACATCCTGTAATTAGTTAACTAAAATAAATAAGTAATATTAATATCACTTTATACACACGCTCTTAACGTGCGTGCGTGTGTTGGATCCTATGGTCCCATTTCTTTAAGATTTAATTTGATATTTAATTAATATTAAAGTGATTTTATTATTCTAAGGAATATTTGTAAGTAAACGTTTTATAGTTTTAGAAAACAGTTTTCAATAATATAACTGTAAATTTCAGAGTGACCGGATAAGAAGTTTCAAAGATCCTTTAGTTTTTTTTTTACTAATTTTATTGTTTTTTAGTTTAACTGATATTTTATTGCTTAATAGTTTACCAAATGTTTTTCATTATACACACACACTACAAGTTTGAGTGTAGATTATTCATCATTTCCATGTAACACACACACACACACACACGAAATGTGTGTGTGTGTGTGTTTGTTGATGCTTATGTTTGCACTGAAGTAGTTTGATATATCACGTACAAACTTGTTATTTGGTACACACTAAACATCAAGGAGTTTGATGTTTCTCTCTCTTCTTTCTCTCTCTTCCTGTATATATTAAACTAATACGGTTGTTAATTAATATCAAGAATAATCCTATATACGGTAAATAAAGAATTATGTATTCACTTTATATACATTTTCGAAACTTTAGAAAAGTTAAATACCATTTACATGAGATCATAATAGAACATCAGTTAGGTTTCCTCTTTTTAGGTAGGCTTACAGTCTTGAATGAACACGTAATTGTGTGCTTCATAGAAACTTAAATAGAAACCAACAGCGAAGGGCCGCGCCATGCATCTTAAGAGTCAAACTAGTTTCACATCAGGTATTTTGAGTTTGCCTCAGGATGTGGAAGCGTATATATTTTGATCTGATTTTGGTATCAATTGGATTACTTACGCTCTTGGCTTATCATGCTTATTTGTATTACAAAGTGAAGAAGCATCCTCTGCAGACTGTTATGGGTGTTAATCACGCTGGAAGAACTGCTTGGGTTCATAGTATTATGGAGGTAAATTATTAAACTATTTAATTATCGTTCTATATGGTTTTTGATACGATTTTTATTAAAATTCATTATTTATAACAAGATGTATACGTGTGTGTATATAAATAATTCTGTATGTTTGTACGCAAAAACTTTAAACATATCTTTTGCAATATGTTTGATAGTTTCCTCTCTCTCTCACACACACACGCATGCACACACACACAAACACGCACGTATACAAGCCTTTTTAGGTAGTTGAGATATATTCATTTGACTCACGAGCAACACGGCTTCCTTTAAGTAAACTAGAACAATTTGTCAATGCTGATGTCTGTGCGTGCATGTAAGTACATATATATTACATGCGTATATACATGTTTGTATACGTATATTCTGTATGGTCATTTTGTGTGAGAGCGTCCGCTCTCTCTCTCTCTCACCCACACACACTCACACACACACACACACACACCGACTAATACATACAGGATAATGATAAGAAGAATGTACTCGCTGTGCAAACTTTGAGGAACTCAATAATGGCCTCAACGCTCATGGCATCAACCGCAGTACTTTTAAGCTCCGGACTTGCTGCATTTCTCAGCGGTACATACAGCGTTAAAAGACCTCTTCAGGGTACGTGCGTGCGTGCGTGCGTGTGTGTTTATATATTGTTGTTTTCAGGTCTCTTAAGCTCTGTAGTTCTCGGATCGCACAATAACATTATAATGTCGATGAAATTTGTCGCCGTTCTTGCTTGCTTCCTCTTCTCGTTTGTTTGTTACATGCAATCCGTACGTTTCACTAATCACGTCGGCTTTCTTATTAATACACCTGTGAGGTACGTCTCTCTCTCTCACACGCACGCACACACAGTTTTTTTCAGTGAGGGCTCGAAGATAACACCAGACTATGTTGCAAGAGTGCTGGCAAGGGGATCGAACTTCTACACAGTGGGGACGAGGGGGTTTTATTTTGCATTTCCTTTATTACTGTGGATTTTTGGACCAATCCAGTGCTCGTACCATTCCTGTACCGGTTTGACCTTGTACGGGATGACGTGTTCTTGCCACGGTAGAACAACAAGTATGGTAAACATATAGTGTGTGGTAAACTCCTGGCTTACCAAAATTAGATTTTTATATTAAAGATTGGGAATAAAAATTTCATTTTTAATTGATTGGTCGATTCTGCTAAATCCTACCGTTGAAACCCGGATTATACACGTGGCAGACGTGGGGGCACGCCACGCGCCACTCTTGTGTCCAAGCCCGTTGTTGTGACAGTGCGTTCTCTCATTTTCAGCCACGAAGGAACAGCTCCCGCGCCGCCGCAAATTAGGGTTCTCCTGAAGAGCTACAGGAGAGGGCGGCGGTAGCTCCATTCTTGCCACATACATACGCCTTCTGAGGTAAGCAGCAAAAGTCCACACATAGAAAACGAGATTTCGGAGGGTTCTTGTGTCCGTAATCACACATAATTAAGGTTAGAGGCAAAGGAGATTAGATTAGATGCAGCTGAATCATGCAGTGCTCGCCTGTATGTGAGCAGAAAATGCCCACATCCCAATTCGTGTACAAGCTGAGGGCGAGTTCCTCACAGAACAACAGGTTGAACACCCTGTTCAGCCGGGCAAAGCAGCGGCAGCGTACCCTCTCTACTCATCTGCTAAGTCTGCTGTAAGAGGCGCTCGCAAGGTTTCCCCTTCATCTGGGTCGTCCGGTTCCTCTGCGGACTCGAATTTCGAGGAGGGCTCGCCCCTGTCTGTGTCCGAGGCGTTCTCAAGGGCATTTGCGACTCCCTCGGTGTTTGGGCCTGCGTGGCAGAGCTGCAGCTACCAGTCTTGGCAGCTCCTCATCGATGGCAGGCTGCCGAACTCGGAGAGAGCGTGCCTTGTGTCACGTTTGTCAGGCGACTTACGTCTAGACAGCGGCGGTGGTAAAGAAGGGAAAGATTCTTTCTCCAGATGGTTTGGAATGGTGGGTTTTCTAAAGGAACAGGGTTGAACAGGTATCTACTTCAACAGACTGCTGCGTTTCATTGCTTCAGGCTTGGGAGAGATGGTGTTGAACCGGATGTGTCGGATGTGTTTGTGAGGTATGCTCACTCTGCCGGCTCTAAGGATGCGGAACTTCTCGCACCAGGTATTGTTTTGGACTCGGAGAATGATGGGGACGTTTCCTGCTGCTCCGAAGGGTAAGTGTTCATATATATTCATATATATCTGCACTTATCTGTAGATATATATACATATACACGTGGATATGTGTGCATTACATATTACAAATCTCTCTCTGCTTATTGTAACCGTTCCCAGCATGCTGTATCTTGGCTTTGTCCGTTTTACAAGCTTAGTGATGGCATATACACACAAAGCCATGCTTAAACACTTGGGTTTTATAGAAACTGCGGGACAAAACCGATCACTAAGCTTGGTATCTGGAGCATGTTATATACCACACCCAGATAAACAAGCCAAGGCGGAGAAGATGCACACTTTATATGTGATAACGAGAAGGTCTTGGGGGTAGCAGACGGTGTTGGTGGATGGGCGGACGTGGGTGTAGATGCCGGGGAATATGCAAGGGAACTCATGTTCCAAGCTAATATTGCTACTCAACAGGAACCTCATGGGCTTGTTGACCCTGCAAGGATACTTGTGAGAGCACACTCCATGACAAAGTGTAAGGGATCTTCTACAGCCTGCATTTTGGCTCTTTCTGAAAACGTAAGCGCTCTCTCTCTCCTGTGTCTGTGTGTGTGAATTGGTCTATCTATCTCTCGTGTGTGTGTGTGTGTGAAGTGGTCTATTCTTAGGTGGATGCTTGTTAGGTATATACTTGTTTTTCAAGGTGTGATGTATGACTATTAGGTAGTCAAAGTAAGATTATAGGAATTATCTAGATATTATTATAACGTAGTCCAATTCCTTTTTCTTTGTCTGCCTTTCCTTTTTTTCTGTTGTGTTGGGTGTTCGGATAATGTTTGTAAGGTTTTTATAAGATCACTCAATGAATAAGACAAATATTATTGCAATTATTGCTGCTTTTGGGAGAAAATATAGACACTCGTAGCGTTTATACTAAAACTGTTTGTTTTTTTTATTCCACTTAGTATAATATATGTATACATCGGGGAGAGCGTTATGATTATCATGTATATATCGTGTTTGGGCGCTACTTATACATGTTATGTACGTATCTGTTTATGTTTGTGTACATTTGCAATGATAGCGTACAGACCCATACATATGAATGGTCTATCATCAATCGTGTGTGTATCCATAACAATATCTATATTGTTACAGGGATTGCAAGCTGCTAATATTGGTGACAGTGGATTCATTGTGGTAAGAAACGGGACGACAGTGTTCAAGTCCCCAGTACAACAACATCTGTTTAACATTCCTTACCAACTTGAGAACGGTGGTAGTGATCCCCCAACCTGTGCCCAGGTAAGCGTGTGTGTGTGAGAGAGAGACAGAGAGAGCGGGGAGGGGGGGGCGGAGCGACATGAAACATATATATATACACGTCAAACATGCAGCGTGTACATGTTTAATGTATATACATAATGTTAAGTAGGATAGTGAAGGGAACTCTCTCTCTCTCTCTCAATGCACACACACATTGTATATATGTACACGTCACAAATGCAGCGTGTACATATATATAGAATGTTAAATAGGATAGTGAAGAGGAACTCTTTCTCTCTCGCTCGCTCATGCACACACACTCAGATACATGCTATCTTGCAGGTGTTCTCCGTGCAAGTGACTGCTGGTGATGTGATCGTGGTTGGTACGGACGGTCTGTTCGACAATGTGTACGACACCGAATTGGCTACCGTAGTCGTACAGTCGGTCCGTTCTGGGTTCGGTCCACAGATAACTGCGGAGAAGCTTGCAACCCTGGCCAGGACTCGGGCACAGGACAGGAACAGGCAAACACCGTTTGCAGCTGCTGCACAGGACGCCGGTTACCGGTTTTATGGTGGTAAGATGGACGATATTACTGTGGTAGTCTCATATGTGACAAGCAGTAAGACGTAGAAAGATCTTACCACGTAACACGACAACAACAAAAAAAAGACGATTTTGAGTTTGAAATAATGGCCCTCGGATGAACATTCGCTGTTTATTTGTATCTATATAAAATGTATGTGAATTTTTTTCGTCACGTGCGTGCGCGCGCGCGCGCGTGTGAGAGAGGGAGGAGAGACAGTCTAATTCCTCTAGGCAAGGATATTAACAAACTACTCATGTAGATTTATATTTTAATCTTATTATCAAACTTAAGTACATTTCTCTCTAATCCCATACATCTCTCTCTATATAATACATCAATACTTTGTAGTGGTTACCCATCCTTATGCATATGTTTCTTTCTAATCCCACATGTATATAAAAAGATCAACAATGTGTAATTTTTAACCCCATGTTACGAGTCTCCTTATGCCTGTAGAAGCTCACTTCATCCCCAAGAAGGCTTATATGTACGCAGAAGCTCGCCCCAATCCAATCTAAGGTTCGAGTCCTTAGTTTTATATACAAATCTGTACTCGAATCTCCATACCCTTCCCTTATCGTCCACCACCTGCATATCCATCCTCGCCATGAGCGGTTTGACACTTAGTGGGGAATCGCACTGCTGTACTGTTTCCATTGGCGTGCTCTCGTTATGTCCGCCTTTGGGTGTGTCGCGTCCTGCAGGAAGTGCTCCGCCCATCGCCTGGGTATGCACAGCCGAGATGGTTTAGGGTCTGTATCGCTGCGGGTGAGTTTCTTGGAGAAGAGATGTTCCCAGTTATCGCTTTGGGTATCCAGTGAATCACCATAGTTTATAACTGTGGGTGCCTTCACTCGCTTCTTGTGCCTATATTCGCTCGACTGTTTTCGTTTCTTACTGTTAACTTGTTCAGAATCTTTGTTCTTCGTCTCTTCTTGCTCTCTGGAGGAGGCTTTGATCTAACTACCGGGTCATTCTCACTCTTGTCCGGCTGGTTCATAACGTGCCCGTTTGAGCTTGGACTCCGACCTTGTGTCCAGTGGGATTCGGACTCGGACTCGGACTAAGCTCGGACATGTTGTTCTTCATCTCTTCTTGCGCCTCTTCTTATTCCTAATCCCTAAGAGTTGAATCCTTCTTAAATTCACCCCTAGCCCTAAAACCTTTACCCGAAAAGGTAAATAGAGAATATACTTTGCGAATGGGTTTATACAAGTAATAAGCTAGGAATAATCATATATAGAGTTTAATTAGAAGAATATGGTTAGAGATTTCATAAGTACGACATAAAGAACACTTAATATAATATACATGCCTGTGGGTGTGTTTGTTCGTGCGTGCGTTAGAGAGAGAACATGTGTGCGTGTTATGAATACACAAAAGCGTATGTCTCTTTGTGTAAATACAATGCATGTCCTCAGAATAAGCTAAATAAAAGATTCTAAGAATATCTAAGAATGTCCTTTAGTATGTCTTATAGGGCTAGGGTTTCAGCTCGACGGCCATGAACCACAACAATCAGATTCCCAACGAGCACTCCAGGAAGGACTGGGGACAAACGCGTCCGGACATGCTTCAATCAGCCTGCTCGCAAGTTGCGCCGCAGAAAAGGTACGAATTTTCATGCATTTCTTCGAGTTTTCTCATGAAAATCTTCGTCTTTCTCATGTTTTATGTGTAATCGTGTGCGTGTGTGCGCGTGTATGATTCTTGCATAATTATGTGATTACTGCTTTTTCTTCATTTCATATTTTATGTGTATGCGCTGATTTCGTATTATAAGTAGTTGTATAAAGATGTCTATACATCGGTGTAGTTTTTTTTTTTTTTATCTGGCTCTTCGGTTTGCGGTCCGTGTTTTGAGCATTTTATGGAATTTTCATTCTTTTATGTTCATGGCTGATGAGTTTTGTTTTACTTAGCTCGTTCTGCGAAAGCTGTGAAGATCTTCCCACGGCCGCTGGCAGGTCCTCTGGGTCCTCTAACAGTCAAGTACAACATGAAAGTCGGGTTCACCCTGGAGGTATATATGTATGCTTTTAGACAAACGTGTGATAAATACGTATGTATGAACTACTGATACTGACACTTGATGTATGTGCTGGTATTTCGAAGAAGCTGGCCCTCACTATTGGGATTGGGATCACCGTAGCCTGGAGTCTCTTCAGCTGAATGTGCAACGTCTTCCCACGCCGGGCCAATAAATTGAAGGTATTCTATTACTATAAGCCAGGGTTTTACATACACTTGGTACTATATATCCATGAACTATGTGTATGTGTTAGGCTGGGGATTCGAGTGTGAAGGAGATAAGCAATGCAACTCAGCTTCAGGGAGACTTCTGTCACACACAGTAAAGGGGCCGGAGTTGGAGATGGTGGACGTGACGTCTTCCTTCTCCGTGTTGAGCAGATGAACAAGCGGCTTGTGGGAATCCGTCAGAAGAAGGCTGCCGAAGCGGAGAAGGAAGACAGGAAGTAAGCTTGGTTCCCTCATCGCTCATTTTTGGTATCTTTGTGCTCGTTTCTTCGTGTTTAACCTTGGTTCTTCATGTCCTCTCTCTCTACACACACACACACACATACATATGTATATATATGAATATGGTGTGAAGTGTTAGAGAGAGAGAAACTACGAAAATAAGAATAAGACTTCATAATTCTTATATATAGAATAAGCTAGCAATTTAACTATCTTCACATGGATAGACACACTGTTTTACGTCTTATTATATATATAGAGGGGGACACACACACACACACAATATATATATATTCATGTAAGGAGATTATATTAGGAAGTTTGTATTTTTGCCTAGATTGGAGAATATAATTACAATAGATATACTAAGTACACCTTCTATAAAAGATCAAATTAGAACATTTCATATAATGTTTTAAGCTAAATTGAATAGAATAGGAAAATATAATCAGAATATTACAAAATTATATTAAATTAGCTGTTCATATTTATGTCAAATTAAATAAATCAATTATTTATTTTTTTAAAAAAATATTCAAAGCATATGCCATTAAAGAATATCCTGACCTAAAAGGATATGCTTTTATATGGAATATGCCTCGAATATTTTGGATGTTTTAGGGCTAGGTTTTGCTAGGGTTCAGGGCGGCGGCGCGGCTGTGAAGGAGGTGAGGCGCCATGAAGCACAACAATCAGATCCCCAATCAGCACTTCAGGAAGGATTGGGACAAGCGCGTCCGCACATGGTTCAATCAGCCAGCTCGCAAACTTCGCCGCAGAAAGGGTACGCAAAATCGAATCCTTTGTATCATACCTGTGTGCATTTCCAGTTTTAGATGTAGCTGTAGTTCGAAAGAGTACAAACCAACTGAACTGATACTGTTTGAAAAGTTTTGGGTTTTGATGTGTCCAAAATTGTCTCATGCCTGATGGCGGAACGTGAAGTTAACCATTGTCCTACATGAAATCTGTTTAATGTTTTCATGAAGTTTTTCGTTTTAGACATTTATTATTAACTAATGGGACATTTATTATTAACTAATGGGTATTTTATTCTCTTATTTTCTCAGCTCGCGCTGCGAAAGCTGTGAAGATCTTCCCGCGGCCCCGGCTGGTCCTCTGCGACCTATTGTCCACTGCCCAACAGTCAAGTACAACATGAAAGTGAAGTCTGGACGGGGGTTCACCCTCGAGGAGCTCAAGGTACAAAGTTTATCCTTTTTCTACACTAATTCTACGTATTAGTACAAAGTCGTGCATATACTTTCTGTATGTAAATGACTGGTACAAAGTAGATGTAGTTAATTCGTACATACGTTTAATTTATGCACATGCGAATTGCTTTACAGGCTGCTGGTATTCCTAAGAAGCTGGCTCCGACTATCGGGATTGCGGTGGATCACAGGAGGAAGAACCGCAGCCTGGAGTCTCTTCAGCTGAACGTGCAACGCCTCAAGACTTACAAGACCAAGCTCATCGTCTTCCCACGCCAGGCCAAGAAATTCAAGGTTAGCGTCAGTTAATCAGTGTCTATAGTATATATACAATATCTACTGTGTATATACAATATTCTTAGTAGATATATACTGCTACATAGATCATAGTGGTTAACTTTGTGTGTGCATTGTCTCATAGGCTGGAGACTCGAGTGCGGAGGAGATAAGCAATGCAACACAGCTTCAGGGAGAGGTGCTGCCACACACAGTGAAGGGACCGGAAGCGCAGATGGTGGACGTGACCGAGGAGATGAAGAAGTTTGCTGCGTATCAAAAGCTCCGTGTTGAGCAGGCGAACAAGCGCCTGGTGGGTATTCGCCAGAAGAAGGCGGCTGAGGCGGAGAAGGAAGATAAGAAGTAAGTGTGCGAGTGAGCATTTAAGAACACCAGTGGTTTTTGAGGTTTTTGTATCTTAAGCTCATCTTAACTATCATTAAGAGTATAAACTTCTTTCTATCTACATCGTTATGTATGAGAATGAAAGGATTAACATCTGTTTATCTATAGATATTTTGAGCTTTTATAACCCCCTAATATAACCTGTATTGATATAAAGTCAAAGCGTTTAATAATTAATGTTATTAAGTTTTTATTGTTATATTAATGATAATAAAAAAAATTAATATTAAATCATTTGTTAATATTGAATGTGTAGAGTTGACAATAAATTGTTTAAGGTCCAAACTCTCTGTTGAAGATGCCATACGTTTGTCAATCTATTATCTAGAATTATGCGACAAATTAAAAGTTATATGACATATTTCAAACTTAAATATTTGAATGTCTTCAGCAATATGTGTGTGTGTGTGTATGTGCGTGTGTGTGTGTGTGTGTTATGTAAGTGTACGTGTATATAGGACACTGATATATCAAGTTAATAGCTTATCAGTGCCAAGTGTAAAAGTAAGTATCAGAACATGTAATAAATCACACCAATAATATTATTCTTTTTTTTCTACACACACACACACACACAATCTTATTACACGTTAAGTGCACGTGTCGGCCAAATATACAAGGACATAACCACGTGTACATTCACGTATGCAAACGTATTCAACCTATTTTTTGCGCTTTCGAAGTCTACGCTCTTTAAATATAACGACAAAGTTTTAATAATTATTATTATAGTAAGTTAAATAATCTTTTAGTAAGTTAATGATAATTAAAACAATTCTAATAATAAATTTA
Organism: Selaginella tamariscina; assembly: GCA_003024785.1. Classification (NCBI taxonomy): domain Eukaryota; kingdom Viridiplantae; phylum Streptophyta; class Lycopodiopsida; order Selaginellales; family Selaginellaceae; genus Selaginella; species Selaginella tamariscina. The sequence continues at coordinate 144,151 of PUQB01000095.1, forward strand.
AAAATTTAGTATTAAATGTGTACAGTTGGGCAATAGCTTGCTGAAGTCCAAACGGTTATCTATATATCTAAATTTATATAGGTTAGTTGTTTTTTATCATAATTAAGTAATAAATAAATTAAAGTATATGTTATTTCAGAACATAATTTAATTATGTAATAAATACATTGAATAAAAATTAATGATTAAGCTAATTTAAGTGATAATTAATACTTAAATTAACTATATATAGTTTATATAAATAAAGACAATGAGCTGTAAAAGTGCGCATCCATTGTCCACCATATCGCTCTTTTTTTTTTCTATACATATATTTAAAAAATAATAATTTATTTTCCTGTTCATCCGGCACTTTACGTGTCATATTCTGCTTTTATCTATATATTAAATTTATATATATATATATATATATATGTGTGTGTGTGTGTGTGTGTGTGTGTGTGTGTGTGTGTGTGTGTAAGTACATATACATATTAATTTAATTATTAAATTGTATTATTGGAAATGCTTTCTAGTTGAGTACCCACGCTCACGTTAACATTGAATCATTCTTTCTTAGTAGTTCGTAACAGAAGCTGGGGCCCGCTACACCGTCGGATGGACACTTACAATCTGGACGCGTGACCAGATCACATCCGTCGGATCTTTTTTTCTCGCGTGGTTTTATCAGGGGAGGTATTGTTTGTGGCGCCTCTATAGCTGTGTGTCTTGTGTGATAAAAATTCATGATTTAATTAATTTTCAGTATAAGAAATTCAATTTTATTTTATTTTTTGAGTTTTTTTTTTAGAATTTTAATTATTTTGTAGGAAATTACATTGGAATCAACATGACTACTGTGAAAGATTCAGTTAATGGACTTGAAAAGGTTGTGCTTCGTGAGCAACTTGGGGCTACTGCACAGGTGATGCAATTTACATACACACACACATGTATACACACATAGACATATTTAAAACAAATAAAAATAATAATAATTGTTATTATATTATTATTACGTAGATAAATCTATATGGAGGTCAATAACATCATGGAAGAATGAAAAGGGTGAGGAGCTTCTATTTCTCAGCACTAAGGTATGCTCGTTGTGTGTGTGTGTGTGTGTGTGTGTGCAGATATAAACGTTGTTAACTGCAGGCAATATTCAAGCCACCAAAAGCAATCCGTGGGGGAATTCCTATATGTTTTCCACAAGTAAACACACACACACACACACACACATATATATATATATATATAACTTATTATATAGTTTTTTGTGTATTTATTTAATTTAATTTATTTATTTTGCAGTTTTCGAATATAGGTAACTTAGAGGCCCACGGTTTTGCAAGGAACAGGTTCTGGGCCATTGACACAGACCCTCCACCGATTACAAGTGCATCTGGCATCACGAGCTGTACTAACAAAGGCAGCTCTGTTGATCTTATCCTTAAGAACAACAATGAAGAGCATGGTTGGCATAGGTAATCAATATTAATTAATTAATTAAGTTTATTTAAAAATGTATAAATAAATACATTATAAAAATGTGATTTTAATTTATTTTTATTTATTTATATATTTTAATAGTTTTGAAATGAGGTTACGTGTTGCATTAAAACGTGGCGGAGACCTCGCACAAACAATCCGTGTTAGAAATACAGACAGCAGACCCTTCTCTTTTACGATTGCACTCCATACGTATTTCTCAGTCTCCGACGTCAGGTGAGCTATTTCTATATATTTATTATTGTAATATAATATTAAATTTTATTTATTTATATTATTTAGTGAAGTACGTATTGAAGGCCTTGAGACTCTGGAATACCTGGACAACTTGCAAGATCGAAAGCGTTTCACAGAGCAAGGTGATTCGATTACGTTCGAAGGTGAGGTAAGTGTATACAGTCAACACACACACACCCCTATATATGTATATAATTATAAAACTAAATATGTGTATTAGGTTGATAGAGTCTATTTGGGAACTCCCACCAAGATTGCCATTGTTGATCACGAGAGAAAAAGAACCATTGTGGTGAAGAAGGAAGGATTACCAGATACAGGTATTACATGTGTTTCTCTCTCTCTCACACACACACACACACCAATTGAGCATAATTAATATTCACTAGTTATACACGTGTGTGTGTGTGTGTGTGTGTGTGTGTGTGTGTGTGTGTAATATTATTTGATTTTGGACTAGTTGTATGGAATCCATGGGACAAGAAGGCGAGGGCAATGGCTGACTTTGGGGATGACGAGTATTTACGGATGGTGTGTGTTGAGCCAGCTGTAATAGAGACACCAATCACACTTAAACCCGGGGAGAATGGAAATGTCGACATGAGCTCTCCGTTGTCCCCTCTAGTTACTGCAGTGGCCAACTGGATCCCGCCACGGTGTTACAAGTACAGTGAAACGAGTATATATCACTGAGTATACTAGTATATACTTTGGCGTGTTATTATACGATTACTTGGATTCTCCACTCTTCTATGCAACACAACATATAGTGTGATTTTTTTTTAATCTTCAGATATAATTAAAGTTTATTATTTATTTATTTTGTTCCATATTATATATATATAGTAAATTAAATTAATGTAAGTTGTAGAATATATAAATTTTAAAAGAATATGTTAATATTTGTTTTAAACCTTATTAACACACACACACATATATATAGACACACACACACACACACAATATAATTTCGATAATAACAAGAAATTTACGTAGTCTAATCAATAATAATAATTAGGAGTTACTTAATTGGGTCAGACAATAATAACATGGGTCATGTAAGTTCCAATAATCACAAATATGTTATGTATTGAATATAATCACATTTTACATTGCATAATATATACAGATGTTTAATATTATTTTACATGATCATTGGTTCTTTAAAGTTTATATTATATAATTATATATATAAAAGTTTATTTAAACTTTAATTTTGAAAATATAAATTTAATGTGGTATTCTTGTATAATAATACTTAAATCTACTTATAAACATAAATTAAAATCTCATAGAGTGTATCTTCATACTACACACACACATACACACACGCCGAATATTATATATTTATAATAATTTATTTGTTGTGTACAAAGATGACAACATTTACATAAACCTTAAACATTAAAGGCCGGACCCATATCATCCGAATGGATATATGTGTTGGTTATATACGTATGTGTGTGTATGTATGTGTGTCTACATTGTAGTTGTCGTATATGTGTATGGCTAAATACTGTATAATAAAGTTCGCCAAAAGTTAAGTGAAAATCTTCATCAGTAATACAACAACAAATTAAACTAACGGAGTGGTCCTTGAGAAGTCGGTTTTGCCACCCAACATATGTAACTGTACGCTAATACATCAGTGTCTGTGCGTCTCTCTCTCCTCTCTCTCTCTCTCTCTCTCTCTCTCTATATTATGTGTATATATATTATATATATAGAGAGAGAGAGGAGAGGAGAGAGAGAGACTTACTTAACGCCGGAGATCATCACGGAAATAGCCACAACCATAGCTCCAAACCCAAGTGAAGATACCCAGTGGACAGGAGCTCCGGTTACACCTCCAACTTGAGCTGCTTGCTTACCACCTTCATCTTCATTGCCTCCTGCTAATAAACATCTCTCTCTCTCTCTCTCACACACACACACACACACATGCATGCATGTATACCTGGGGTGGCCTCTTTTCCACCTGATGCTTGCTGTGCAGACCGTGAAAGTATGCGACTCTCCAGCAAGCTGATCATGTCCACTGTGAAACACCTGCTCGAAACGAGTACATCATTCTCAACAATCTGCTGCCAGACTCCCTTAGCACCATCATAAACTGCCAATATCCCGACTCCTAGCGGCCACGACCTGGGATTACATTATTGAAAACCAACATGACAACGTGGGTACGAGTTGCAGTTATACAGCTCCCGAATGGCTCAATACTCCTGCCCAAGGGATAGAGGTTGTACACAGCTTGCATAATCTCTTTCCACACCTTCTGATCGTATACAAACACATGTACCCGGTTGCCTGAGAGACGCACCATGAGCAGATCCTCACAGCCAGCAGGACAAAGAATGTCACAGAATGCTCCAATTCATGGGCGATGTATATTCTAGTGACCTCCGAAGTGACCAGATCATGAGCCTCGAAATACGCACCATGCTCATCTTTGAAGCGTTTGCCGTAGGGGAAGTATACCGTGCTTCCTCTCCTGATGGGTAGTGTCTGTTCTTCCCATACACACATATGCAGGACTTCCTCGTCGAGAGCGGGATAAGAAGCCATCCCATACGGCCAGCTGCTGAAGGCTACACAGGACTGGCGAGTGTTCTTCACCATTCCCCATCGTTTCCCATCCGGTACTCAGTGATCGTGTCTGAACATGTATCCGCTTGCTGGAAAACCCGATTCTCTGGAGAGAAATGGTAGAATCCACGGAGCAACCGCGCGCCAGCAGGAAGAAGACTGCCCAGAGGCACGAACCGAGCACTGCTTTCGGAAAACACACAGACAGCGGGCAGAATGCTACCATAGCCACACAAAGCGAGCACTGAAGGATGAACGGCTTTATAGGAAGAAATGAAAGCAGGAGACATGATGATAGTGTGCCATTTCTTGGCGGAGGAAGCTGTACGAACCAGCGTCTTCAGGTCGACCTTAAGAAGGATCGCCCAGATCGCGTCGTCGTTCAGGTGCTCCCAGCTTCCCATACTGCCCCTCTCCAACTAAATACCTAGTTACCTTACACGCCCCACACACACGCACGCACGCACGCACGCACAAGTTAGCGTTTCATATATATAAAAGTTTTAAATAGGTAATGTATGCAGAACATTCAAACCTAGCAAGAGAAAGTATATACCAGCATATTTTAAAATTCGAAAATTTAATGCTTTTAATAAAAGTTTATTTATTTTATAACATCTATTTTATATTTTAATTATAGAATTAAAAGAATACTACCAAAATTATAAATTTACATAATACAATATATATATACATACATACACCCCACATACACACATATATTATACATTTAAAGTCTACTTCTTAATATAATTCAGAATTTATTATCTATGAATATATCTTTCTAAATTTTAATGTTATGACTTTATATTAAAATTTGATAATATACACTGAAGACACATCTTGAGGATATTCTTAATTGAAAATGCGAATATACTTTGTTTAACACGTGTTCTTGGATAATCTGTCCTAGGTTTTCATTTGTGTGTGTTTTCTTCGGGAGGATCCAGTGCTCAGCGTGCTTGAGCGCCTGGAAGAATCGCTCGTGTCTTACTTCTTAATGTTCTGTGCTTCTCAGGTAATGTAAAAATCCTTTCTTTTCTTTCTTGCATCAATTAGTTTCATTCACATATAGATATTGTATGTATGTGATTCGTATCTGTATACAATTAGTTCTCAAAAACACAGAAAATCCATGTTTTTGACTTATTTCCAGCGACTAGGTTGAGAAAATGTCATTCTGATCGATCATATATGCAGCGATTAGAGGCATATTAAGATTTATACAAAACAAGCATTATGTATTCCGATTAGTTCTGAAAGAAACGCAAAAGAAAAAGAAATCCCTCTTTTTGATCTAATTTCAATCAATTAGGCACAGGACAGAAGTATAAGTTCTTAGATTTTGTTGCATATAGTCTCAAGTAATGCAAAGCCCCTCTTTTAATCTTAATTGCAGCGATTACATGACTATTTACTAATTAATATAAATGCAAAACTTCGATTTTTATATATATGTCAAATGCAGAAAATCCTTGTTTTTGAAGCTGTCAGGTTCACAAAACATACATATTAACAATGCACTGTATATACTCAAACAAAATGGTTCCTTAGACTTAGTCTGTGATTAGAGTACTGTTTTGATCTTCGTTCTGATTTTTACAGATCACAAACACGGAAGCACTTTCTCGATATGAAGTTCCTCGAATACACACCTTTCACAAGGTTAGTTAAGCTAATTTAATTTAATTTTTTTTTTCCTGATGATCTTTTATGTATATATACAGAATAAATGGATTTTTGGACAACGTGGACCTTGGGGATTGCCGCATCAAAGGCGCACTGGAAGCTTACTCTTGTGAGTTAATTGTCTTCTTTCTTGAAGCTTACTCTTGTGAGTTAATTATCTGTCTTTCCCACGTTATCGGAAGTTCTCATTGTTAACTTATACACATTTACTATGCTGAATGTTCACATAGACATAGACATATCTAGATGAGCATTTTTTATTATTCGTTAAACATTGTTTTACAATATGTAGCGTTGATCTTTATGAATTTTAGAATGCTATTTTGGTTTGAGGTAATTATAATTTTGTTCTTCAGGCAAACTTGCAGGGGCGGACAAGAAGCTCTCTCGCAGTATAGAAGAGGAGGTAACATATTTATCTAGTTTACACACACACGCACGCACATGTTTATTTATCATTGTTATTACATCTCAGGTGTTGGACTCTTTGAAATGTCGCCTCAGAGCCTCTCCTCTTCCCCAGTTGGACCTCTATCAAGCTTGTCAAGGTTCTTATTAGCATAGACACACTTTTACTTAATATAGTTTTTGCTTATGCTATATAATGTACTAATATTATATGTAAGTTCATCAGAGTAGAAAAGATGTACATTAGAGCATTTGATATAGTACTAACTACATTATTATTCTTCAGCCGAAGGACGCTGATTCACCTCATACTTACTTTGTCTCACATGTATCCCGACTATGACTTCAGGTATCCCTTTTAATATGACTCTGTGCGTGCATGTGTGTGTTGCGCGTGTGCTTGCATATATATGTGTATGTATATGTCCGGGTAATGCTAATGCTGAAAGCTATAAAGCTTTAACGGCTTAGCAACCCGATTTTATTTGTATTTTACTGGAAGTGATGTCAAAAGTTGACAAGCGGCTGAAATGCCGTTTTCTGAGAGTTCGAATCTCTCCATTTCCTTATTAACACACACACGCGTGCGTGTTTCTATGTCTGTTTCCAGTTCTTTGCGTGCACATCATTTCTCGAAAGAGAGCCCTGTCTCTGTGAAGGAAAACATCGGTTACCATCTGCTAGAAGCAACCAGGGTAAGATATTAGACATACATATAGCTGTATACCTATATACGCATGATATATTTTTGCATATTGTTATATACAATCTTATACGCAGGTGTGGGGCAGCAGAGCTCGGTAACGACGCTCTTCTAGTGGACAGCATATGGCAAGCTATTGACGAGGTATATATAATAATGTCATCTGTTATACAATGTTTTGTTAGAACATTTAACCTGAGTTAGTTTGTTTTATTGTAGGTGATTGACATTAAGGACTGTGACATCTATAGCTTCTCGCCTGATCAGTTTAATGGTCCCTTCAACGAGGATGGCATGATGTAAGTAATCTTCGTATGTGTGTAGCACTGATGTTTCCCGATAACACACACACACACACACACACATATATATATTACATTGAGGATACAAAGTATAAATCGGCGTGCGTGTCTGCCGTGCGTCTGTGTGTGTACATGTGACTGACGGTTGTTTATATAGATGGTCTTTCCACTACTTTTTCTACAACAAGAAGATGAAACGGATCCTCTACTTCAACTGCCAGAGTGTCAGGTAACATATACGTATATATACGTTATTATATATACAATAGTAATCGTATAGCTTCTGAGACATGCTTACAACAGTAAACTCGCTGAGGAGAGATTCATATACGAGATGCGTGACGAGGATGACTTTGTCCAGGGAATGGACCTGTAGTAGTAAGTAGTATGTACATTGCTTTCCTGTGTTACTAATAATGTAAATCTCTGCATTAATTTGTTCATGTAATCTTTTGTTTACCTGTATGTTCGTGTGTATATATTATCTTATATGAAGAATGGGTAATCATTTAATTGCTTATATATATATATATATAGTTATATACACGTGTTAAACTTTACAGAGCACATGAAATCGACACGTATGATTTCGGTTGCTTTTTACCAAAAGGTTTATATGTTTTCTATTTGTTAAACAATGCCACGTCATATCACGTAAGTGCCAGCACGTGGCATTGAGCCTGTCACCAGTTGTTACGTAAGCGTTTGCCAGGTGGCTCGGAACTGTCGTAGATGAAATGTGAAAACTTTTGTTTTGGTAAGGGAGGAAAACAGTTTTAATACATAAATTGTTATTTATGAATAAAAACATACACTGTAAGATACTGTATACTGTGTATGTGTATATACACACATGCGTAGTGACACATGGGTGGTGAGTTGGCCCCCATGTGTCAGCCACGTGTTTGCATGTGTGCCACGTGGTGGAAAGTCTCTTGTATATAAACAGGGTGCATATTTATCTGTTCTTTCAACATCAGCTATATTTTACAAAAAAGGAAGTATAGATTTAATATAATCTTTAATATTGTAAGATACTGTATATTAAGTAACATACCGTATATACGCATGTGTATATACACACATGCGTAGTGACACATGGGTGGTGATCTGGCTCCCATGTGTCAGCGCCACATGTTGCATGTGTGCCATGTGGTAGGAGGTCTCCTGTATAGTGGTTTGTAAAACTGATACATTGACATTTCATTTAATATATCTGCTCTCTTCTTGGTGGAGAAGTTGATTTCCTTTCTTCGCCTTTTTCTTGTTTCCATGACAATGAACATGGAGACGGTTTAACATTATTGCTACTGCTATTGATGCACAACACTAAATTGTTAAAGCGCTTTTTTGAGGGTCCGTCCTCTCTTCCCGTCTGAGCCTCATGCCAGGATCTACTTCAGTACTCCTTCATTTTTTTCACAAGCCACAAATCCGAGGGTTCGACCTCGATCTTTGTGGTGATCCGGGAGATGATGTATACCACTGGTTTGATCATTTCCAAGTCATTGTTCATTACCATGGTTGGGATGATGCTCTCAAAGAATTCCCTACATGTGTTGGAAGGCCTATGCTCAAGGTATAATGGATTGGCTGCGGAGATTCAAACCAATAGTAATCGGGTTAACGGAATGCCTCAACGTACATTTGGCAAAGTTGAGGATTCAGATGATGCTTTCCAACAACTGCATGCGACACGACAACATCCTGGTGAGTCTGTTAGGTTCAGTATTAGGTTCGGAGATTTAGTTCGGCGTGCATATCTTAACATGCCTGAGCCTATTAAGCTCGGTATGTTATAGCCAACTATGCGACCCGAACTTGTTCGATTCGTTCGGGCTCTTCATCTACCACTTGGAGGAAGCTTTTGGTTTTGAGTTGGTGCCTGGTGAGGGCCGTGTTCCCCTTGGGTTTACCTGCTCCTCTTGTTTAGCGTGTTGATCCAATGGAGGTTGATGCTACTGCATATGTACCCGCACGGCAAACCTTTCGTGGTCGACCTCGGGGCCCACCCGTGGACCACCTCCCGAAATCGTCCTGCACCTGCTCCAGTACCTGCCCGTGGTGGTCAAAATCCACGGATTCGTGACAGGAGGAATCGGAACAATGCAGGTCGACCCAATCAAGTTCATTGTTGGGCCTGTTGGGCGCCTGGACATACTTGGCGGGCATGCGATGTGTATCCTGATTGGCGTCCACCACATCCAGGCTGGCGACCATATGTTCCGGATGGTGTGCCTGTGGCGGCCATTATGTCTGATGATGAGCTTCCAGATGACGAAGCCTCTCTTGCAGGTGGATCTGTTGCGGAAAACCAGTAATCGTACGGGCGACGGAGGGATCCCGTGCGATGGAGACTTCACCTCCATGCTTTTTCCGCTATGCATATCAAGGTTTGCAAGTTCCACCAGATCATCCAGTTTTCACATTTTCTGCACGAGTGAATGATCTTTCAGTCACAGTGCTTGTGGATACAGGATCCAGTATGTCTTCCATAACTCTTCTCTAGCGCATCGGTGCTCATTACCCTTAAGACGTGCAGATAAGGTCTTGCACATTTTATATGGTAATGGGCAGTCTCGTGCAGTATCACAGTACACCACTTCACTACGCTGGTTTGGGTGCAATGTAAGTTTCCCTCTGGGTCTCTTAGGGTTGTCCCTTCCCAGGTCTTTGACATTTCTGGGATGTGATTGGTTAAAGCAGTCGAAAGGTATGTGTGATTTTTCACTCTCTCCTCCTGTATTACGCTTGGAGTCTGTGTCTTTGCAGTCTGTTCCTTTACGTCCAGAGAAGCTTGTTGCTGTTTGTATCACATACAGCTCCTTTGATTCCGGTCTTGGGGTGGTGTTCATCTCAACAGGTTCAAATGCGGATCCGTCACCGAGTATCGAGCACAATGCATCGAACAACTTAAGAGCAGTATGCAAGTTTGTTCAAATTTGATCTGTCCCAAGGTGCACGTGTGAAGACTCGACACTGTATACCCACCGGCAATGCAAAGCCTTTCAAAGTCCCGGTTCGACGCAGGTCACCAAAGAGTTATCAGCCATGCGAACAGCTGTTACTGATATGATTGGTAAACGAGTGTGTCGTCCATCACGGAGTCCATGGGCATGTGAACCTCATTTGGTTCCCAAGCCTGATGGATCTCTCGATTTTGTGTGGATTACCGACCTCTTAACGATGTTACCATCAAAGATGTCTATCCACTTCCGAACTCTGCCGATCTATTAGATCGTTTGGGTCAGAGTCGATGGTTTACTAAGTTGGATTTGGCATCAGGATATTGGCAGGTTCCTATGGCTGAGGAGGATATTCCAAAAACGGCCTTCCGGACACCATTTGGTCTTTACGAGTTTTTGGTCATGCCTTTTGGATTGACTTCAGCTCCTGCCACCTTTCAACGCATGATGGATGAGCTTCTTTCCGATATGCCTGATATCACTGCCGATTTTATCGACGATGTGCTCATTCATGGGTCTGGTTCTTGGGAGGATCACATTCGTGATGTACGGCGCGTTCTTGATCGATTTCGAGAAGTTGGCCTGAAGTTGAAACTTGAAAAGTGTGTGTTTGGTTCGACCGACACCACTTACTTGGGTTACCGTATATCTCGAGAGGGTTTACAGGTGGATCCAATGAAGTTGCGAGCTGTTCGAGAGTTCCCTCGTCCCCGTACAGTACAGGAAGTCCAGCGTTTCTTGGGCACGGTGCAGTACTTGGGTCGATTCATCGATCATCTCACTGATCGAACTGCCCCTCTTCGGGAGTTAGTTCATCAAGGTATCTTTCAGGTGGACTCGCAGGTGTCAGCAGGCATTTGACCAGTTAAAAGAGTTCCTGACAACTCCACCATTGCTTCAATACCCAGATTTTACTCGTCCGTTCATTTTACGAGTAGATGCCTCAGATGTTGGTATTGGTGGTGTATTGATGCAAACTGATGCTGTGGATTCTTCAATTCGACACCCGGTGGCTTACATTAGTCGAGTACTCACGCCGGCTGAGCGGAATTATTCCACTACTGAAAAAGAATGCCTTGCTGCTGTTTGGGGTTTTGAACGACTTCATGCCTACTTACATGGGAGTGAAACACTTTTGGAGTGTGATCATGCTGCTTCACTTCCTTATTAAAACGGAAGAATTTAATGGGTCGCGTAGCCAGATGGGCATTACGTCTCCAGGTATATAACTTTAAGGTGGTGCATAGGCCTGGGCGAACAATGGTGGATGCGGATGCACTTTCTCGAGCACCCCTCTCCAATTCCACTTTGCCTGCTCATGCAGTAGTTGCAACGTTCGATTTTGATACAAGCCCCTCAGGTATTCGATGCCGACTTACCATCCTTGGAACAGTAATAGGATGCTCAAAAACATGAACTATAAACGAGGCAATTACGCGATGCGTTTGCAAATCCGTCTTCCGAACCTCGGTTTCGACAATATCATGCTCAGTTTCAACTTCATTGTATTTTATTGGGACAAATCCAGAGGACAGATGGCATTTGTTGTACCCTCTACATATGTTCCACACCTTCTTCGAGCATATCATGATTCACCTATTATTGGAGGTTATCTTGGTCACCAACGAGTGTTGGAGAAGCTATGCCGATCATTTTATTGGCCCAGCATGCGTGGTGATGTGATCGGTATATTCAAAGCTGTCCCAGTATATTTCCTGAGCAATAAGTCTCAAACGTTAGAGAAGTTTAAACAATTTATTTATGTGAAACTGAGAAAACACTACAGGTTGTAAGGACTGACAATGGAGGAGAGTTTCTCTCAAAGCCATTTCTGTTGTATTTGCAGGAACAAAACATTTGTGTTCAGAGAGCTGCTCCATATAACCATGGACAAAACGGTGTTGTGGAAAGAAATCTACGGACAATACAATCTGCATGGCTTGGGTTTGGACATGATAACATTTTGTTAACCAGAAAGTTTCATATTGGTTCTCAGTCTGACTGCGTATACAAACCTAAGCCAGTGACTAGGGTTAACATTTCTGTGAATGACTAAGTGTCTAATAATGATGTTCATGTGAACAATATCAATGGTTATGTCCCTAGTACTGATGTTATGAAAATGCTGATTGATATCCCTGTGAACAATGTTAGTAATAAGTCCAGTGGACAATAATTGTGTTTCTAATGTCCCTGTGGACAATATGACGATCCGACAAGATTTTCCAGATCTGGAAGTATCCCAATGGATATAATATCTATCCTTTTAGGATATGCCATGTACAGAAGAAAACCCAGTTCATAACAAGGTTTCACGTGTACAAAGAATCCAACGGTGAAATCCATCTCACATGCAAGGTATGTCTAACGTTCATTTTACTAATGATATTTTTAGTTTGCAGCAAGAACAGGTTTCAGAACGCAATCAGCCTTCTCACACACAAGATGATGACATGGTGGAGGTCACTGTTGAGCAAGCAAAGCCTCATGCAATAAAGTTGAAGAAACTTTGTGAGCCGACTACAGTTTCTGAGGCACTACGGAGTCCAAATGGATGACCATGCAATATGAATATAGGGCACGACTTGAAAATAACTCTCGTCCTTTTCCTCGTGGATGTCGAGTCATACAGTGTAAGTGGGTCTTCAAGGTAAAGTATAATTCTGACGGATCTTTAAGGCTCGGTTGGTTGCCAAAGGCTGCTCTCAGAAACAAGGAATCGATCGTATTGAAATTTTTTTCCCAGTAGCCAAGCTCACTTTCATACGTATTTGATTAGCTTTGCTGCAGCTTTAGGTCTTGAGATCCACCTAAAAAATTACTTTTTACACGGTGAAATCGATCAAGAGGTTTACATGTCTCAACCACCAATGTTTGAGGTACAAAATTCACCTAATTTGATATATAAATTGAATAAGTCCATATACGGTCTTAAGCAAAATCCACTGTATTTGTTATGAAACCATTCATGCATATTTTAAGAAGCAGATATGAACAATTTTTTATAAATGTATTGATGCACATATTATTTTGATTGGGGTATATGTGGATAAATTGATTATCATTTCTGATCGTGAGATGTTAAAATGTTAAAACAGGTCTATATAACTATGTTGTATTTATATAAGAATGTATCAGACACTCATACTTCAATTGTACCTACGCATGTTTTGCCTTAACCTGTTTATGTTATAGTTAACTTCATGGTGTGTGTGTGCGTGCGTGCGCGCGCACGTGTTAAGAAGGTATGCGTGTGTATGAATGCGCCTACTTTAACTTAAGCTCGTGTTGATGTGTGTGTTAAGGAGGCTAGTCTGTGTGTGCATATGAACACATATCTATCCATCCATACGTGTATGTAACTATATTGTATTTATATAAGAATGTATCAGACACACATACTTCAATTGTACTTACGCATGTTTTGCCTTGGCTTTATGCCTGTTTATGTTTAGTTAACTTCATGTTATGTGTGTGTTAGTGTATGGATGTGCCTACTTTAGCTTAAGCTCGCGTTGATAGTGTGTTCTATCTGCTGTAAGTGGCTTTTCTGCTAATGCTAATGTGCTAATGCACTCGTGTTTGTTCTGGTTACTGTTGCTGCTAGTGTGTATATGTGTGTCTGAGTTGTTATCTGCATGTGTGTAATGTGTGTGTGCACGTATATGTGTGTCTGAGGTTGTTATCTTGTAGAATGAAGCGACCAAGAATGCCTACAAGGATGTAGTGGATGCAAATAAGGCAAGGCTAACCCAGAAATTCCCAATATTAATGGGGAGCTGGCGGTTTTTGGGGAGGAGAAGTACAGGTTTCATGCAGCAGATGACACGTACTGTATTCCAAGGATGAAAACGTCCGAGGTCAAGAATTTCCTAAAGCTTGCCAAAGGCAAACTAAGTGTGATGTGCAAACTCAAGAATATTCTTGAGTTGGTTTAAAGCCACTAGTATATAGTAAGCTCATTTCTCTTGTTTTAGCTAAACAATTGTTTCGATTGTTCTTATATGAAAGATCTTATCTTTCTTTTCTCATTCCAACTCTTTTTTATTTGTCCATGGTATTGGAGGGGACAAAAGGATAAAAATGTCCACTGTCACATTTTCCAATGGCTAATTCATTTCCATTTTTGATGGATTTGGAAACTTCTTAAGCTAGGCGCCAGATGAAGCTCATCCTCAAATGCAAGGGAGTTTAGGGCATCGTGAGTAGCGATGAGTTGAAGTCAAGAGTTGAATTAGGCTACCAAAAGGTGGATAAAATATGATCATGCTTTATTTGCGAGAAATTTTTTAAACAAAGTGCAAAGAAGAATAGCAAATCCAAGTTCTTTTAAATTGAAAAAGGACGATGTGAAATCCAGTAAAATTTTAAAACGAATCAGTCTTATGGTTATGTAACAAATCTAATTATGACGAGTCTGAGTGCATGTTAAAAAGAAACGCTTTTAACAAAAACTTGAGGATTAAGTAAAGAAAACCAACAACAAATTTTGGATGATTGCTAGATGGGGTTAGTGTCATTGAGATCAAGATTGAGTCTTGCCATGGTAACTACCTCTTTTATTATTGATTTTGGAGCTACCACTCACCTATTTAGCACAAAGACTATTTTATCAAGTACAAAAATTGTCTTGGCTAGCATGTTGTGTGGTTGGAAGACAATAGTAAGCACGGTGTACACGACATGAATGTTCACACTCACCCATTTGCAAAGACCTTGTCCTCGGAGCAAGAAATCAGTATCATATGAAAGATGTTTTCTTCATGCCCACCTAAGCAAAATTAACTGCTGCAATTTCTTCGGCTCTTTAAAGATGGAATAATTAAAAAATTAATATAGTGGTGAAATAAATCCCGCTAAGAATTTTTCTTACCCGGTTTTCCACACTTTGTTTTCTCCTTGCAGTAGCTCTTTATAGCTGCCCAAAAGTTATCCACATGGATCGCTTGTGTTTGAACTTCTCCCATATTTTGCTATTGTAGTGGTTGGTGTCTGCAGCATCCCCCTCTGCTAATAACTTATGGTACTGCTCGGTTATGAGATTCGACTTAGCTAAAAAAAGTCGATCTTTTTGTCAGCTTCTCACGGGTATGCTCAAAAGTTTCATTGTCATCATTCCCTTATTGTGTTCATCGAGGAGTCGTTGGGCTACCGTTATCATGTGTTGGTTGCTAATTATGTAGTATTTCATTGGTTTTTTACATTCCGTTTGGATCTTTGCGATTTGTTATGGTGTTGTCACCCACACTATCTCAGTCCTTTTCTTTTTTATATAGTATGGGCACAAAATGGCATTATATGGAATGGTGTACGAATTGTCGTCCTTCATCTTCTCCATGAGCTCAATTACACGTTCTTGGTTGAGTGGCCTATAGTTAAAGTTAGGGTCAATACTTAACCCTACACCGTAAATCCGTCATTCAACATCATTCCTTATGGCTTATTGCAGCATGGAATGTCACTGGTGTAGTTAACAGAACGACATAAACTTTCTTTTATGGTCAGAATCAAGATGTGTGAGCCCCAATATAATTGTTCTAGTGTTCTTAACACATTCTTCCAACCTCTAAAGATTCCTAAGCAAATTGAACATGATCAGTAAAGAACTTAAGACCGAGCTACCCTCTTAATCTCCCTAAAATAATTGTGTTCTTCTTCAATACGGATTAATCCCGCCACTGCTTCCCTGCCTCTTTGAATTATGTGTGAGAGAAAAATATATAGAAATTATAATATACATATATATAAATACATGTGTGTTGAAAGAGAGATAAATAAATTATAATATACAGATACACATGTACATATAAATACAGGTGTGTGTGTGTGAAAGAGAGATAAAGAACTTATATACTTATACACATGTATATATACATACAATTGTGTGTGTGTGAGAGATAAAGAAATTATATATATACAACACACATACATATACATGCAAGAGAGAGATAAAGTAATTATATTATAATACAATTACACATGTACATACACATACAGTTTGTGTGTGTAAGAAATAAAAAATAAAATTATATTATATAGATACACACACACACATGTATATATGTATACACATGTGTGTGTCTATGTGTGTGTATGTGCGAGAGATAGATAACATATTATTATACAGATAAACACACATATATATTTGTATATGTATATACAAGAGTGTGGTGGGATTAATCTCGCCACCACTTCAAACATGTGTATGTGTAACAAATATAGAAATATAAAAAACTTATAAAATACATATAAATGTATATATACATACAATTGTGTGTATGAGAGAGAGATAAAGAACACATACATATACATTTAAGAGAAAGATAAAGTAATTATATATATACAAATACACAGGTACATACACATACAGTTTGTGTGGTGTAAGAAATAAACAAAATAAGTTATATTACATAGATACACACACACATATATATGTATATACATGTGTGTGTGTGTGTGTGTCTATGCAAGAGATACATAAATAAATTAAATTATACAGATAGTCACACACACATATATATATGTATATGTATATACAAGAGTGTGTGTGTGTGCGAGAGATAGATAAATATATTATATTATACAGATAAACACACATATATATTTGTATATGTATATACAAGAGTGGTGGGATTAATTCCGCCACCACTTCAAGCATGTGTGTGTGTGACAAATAGAAAAATATAAAAAACTTATAAAATACATATAAACATATATATATACATATTGTTGTGTGTGTGAAAGAGAAAGACATAAAGAAATTACATATATATAAATACACACATACATATACATTAAAGAGAGTGTGTTTGAGAGAAAGATAAAGTAATATATATATACAAATACATAAGTACATACACATACAATTTGTGTGTGTAAGTAATAAATAAATAAATAAATTATATTATATAGACACATATATATATACATATGGTGTGTGTGTCTGTGTGAGAGATACATAAATAAATTTAATTATACAGATAGTATAAATACACACATACATGTATATACAGGAGTGTGTGTGTGCGAGAGATAGAAAATATATTATATTATACAGATAAATATACATATATATTTGTATATGTATATACAAGTGTGTGACAGGATTAATCCTGCCACCCTTCTAGGAGGTTAAAAGGGTGGCTGAATTAATTCGGCCACCTTTTAATAGGGGTGGCAAGATTAATCCCACCACCACTTCAAGCATGTGTGTGTGATAAATAGAGAAATAAAAAACTATAAAAATACATATAAACATGTATATATAATAACACATTGTGTGTGTGAAAGTGAGAGATAAAGAAATTACATATATACAAATACAACGTACATATACATTCAAGAGAGAAATAAAGTAATTATTATATATTAATAAATTATATACAAATACATAGTACATACACATACAGTTTGTGTGTGTGTGTAATAAATAAATAAATAAATTATATTATACAGATACACACACATATATGTATATATACGTGTGGTGTTGTGTTTGTGCGAGAGATACATAAATAAATTAAATTAACAAAATACATACATACAACACATATATATGTATAGTATATACACGAGTGTGTGTGTGTGAGACATAGATAAATATATTATATTATACAAATACACATATATATTATATATGTTTATGCAAGAGTGTGATGAGATTAATCCCGTAGTAGGGGTGGCATGATAATCCTGCCACCATTTAAGCATGTGTGTGTGTGACAAATAGAGAAATATAAAAAATTTATAAATATATATAAACATGTAATATACATAAATTGTGTGTATAAGAGAGATAAAGAACACATACATATACATTTAAGAGAGAGATAAAGTAATTATATGTATAAACAAATACACAGGTACATACACATATAGTTTGTGTGTGTGTAAGAAAAATAAATAAATTATATATATATAGATACACACATATATATGTATATGTATATACAAGTGTGTGTGTGTGTCTATGCGAGAGATACATAAATAAATTAAATTATACAGATAGTATACATATATGTATGTATATGTATATACAGGAGTGTGCATGTGTGTGCGAGAGATAAATAAATAAATTAAATTCTATAAATACACACACATATATATGTATATGTATATACAGGAGTGTGTGGTGGTTGCGAGAGATGAATAAATAAAAAGTATATAGACACACACACATATATATGTATATGTATATACAGGTGTGTGCATGTGTGTGCAAGAAATAAATAATATACAAATACAAACACGTGTTTGTGGTGTGCAAAAGATAAATAATATATAGATACAAACACATGTGTTTGTGTGTGTGCAAGAGATAAATAAATAAAATATAGTATACAAATACACACACACATATATATGTATATGTATATAGGATAGATAAATAAATTATAATATATAGATAGTCTATGTATATATAAGGTGTGTGTGTGTGCAAGAGATAGATAAATAAATTAAATAATATGTATTTTATAAGTTTTATATATTTCTTTTTTGTCATACACACATGTTTGAAGTGGTGGTGGAATTAATCCTGCCACTCCTCTTAGAAGGTGGCCAAATTAATTCGGGCACCCCTTCTAGGCCTCCTAGAAAGGTGGCGGGATTAATCTGGCCACTCCTCTTAAAAGGGTGGTGGGATTAATCCCGTCACATCTTGTATATATATGTGCTTATCTGTATAATATAATATATTTATCTATCTCTTGCACAGACACCACACCACACACATGTATATACATATATATATGTGTGTGTGTGTGTGTGTGTGTGTGTGTAATATAATTTATTTATTTACTTATACACACACACAAACTGTATGTGTATGTACCTGTGTATTTGTATATAGTAATTTCTTTATCTCTCTCTTTTACACACACAATTGTATGTAATACAATGTTTATATGTATTTTATAAATTTTTTTATATTTCTTTATTTGTCACACCCACACATGCTTGAAGTGGTGGCGGGATTAATCCCGCCACGCTCCTAGCATGGTGACAGGACTAATCTCGTTAACTCTTGTATATACATATACAAATATTATGTGTGTTATCTGTATAATATATATATTTATCTATCTCTCTCACACACATACACTCATGTATAACATATACATATATATGTTTGTGTGTATGTATACTATCTGTATAATTTAATTATTTATGTATCTCTTGCACAGAGACACACACACATGTATATATATGTTGTGTGTGTGTGTGTCTATATAATATAATTTATTTATTTATTCTACACACACGCACAAAAGTATGTATGTACCTGTTTATTTATAAATATATAATTACTTTTATCTCTCTCTTGAATGTATATGTATGTGTGTATTTGTAATATGTAATTTCTTTATATATCTCTCTCACACACACAATTATATGTATATATGTTATATATATTTATAAGTTCTTTATATTTCTCTATTTGTCACACACACACACGCTTGAGGCAGAGAAGTGGTGGGGGATTAATCTTACCACACTCTTATATATACATATACATATATATGTGTGTTATCTATATAATATAATAATATTTATTTGTCTCTTGCACACACATATACTCCTGTATATACATATATATATATAATATATGTGTGTATGTATACTATACGTATAATTAATTTATTTATGTATCTCTCGCACAAACACACACACCACATGTATATACATACATACATACAATATATATTATATATATATATAAATATATATATATATATATATATAATATTATATTATATATATATTATAATATATATAGTAAGTGTGTGTGTGTGTATCTGTATAATATAATTTATTTATTTATTTCTTATACACACACACAAACTGTATGTGTATGTACATATGTATTTGTATTATATAATTACTTTATCTCTCTCTCAAAAGACACTCTCTTGAATGTATATGTATGTGTATATTTGTATATATGTAATTTCTTTATGTCTCTCTCTCTCTCTCACACACAACTATATATATATATACATGTTTATATGTATTTATAAGTTCTTTATATTCTCTATTTGTCACACACACACATGCTTGAGGCAAGGAAGTGGTGGCGGGATTAATCCTGCCACACTCTTGTATATACATATACATATATATATGTGTGTTATCTGTATAATATAATATTTATCTGTCTTTCACACACACACACAAACCCTGTATATACATATACATATATATGTGTGTATATACTATCTGTATAATTTAATTTATTTATGTATCTCTCACACAAACACACACACACATGTATAACATAATATATGTGTGTGTGTGTATCTGTATAATATAATTTTTTAATTTATTTCTTACACACACACACACAAACTATATGTGTATATACATGTGTATTTGTTATATATAAATTACTTTATCTCTCTCTCAAACACACTCTCTTGAATGTATATGTACATGTGTATTGTATATATGTAATTTCTTTATATCTTTTTCTTTCACACACACACAACTATATGTATATATACATGTTATACATATTTTATAAGTTCTTTATATTTCTTTATTTGTCACACACACATGCTTGAGGCATGGTGGCGAGATTAATCCCGCCACCCCTTCCCTGCCTCCTAGAAGGGTGGCCAGATTAATGCTGCCACCCCTTCCACCCCCTCTGAGATGGAAAAGGGTGGCAAGATTATCGCGCCACACTGTATGTGAATGTACTTGCATATTAATATATATATAGTTCTTTATCTCTTTCTCACTCACATATGTATTTATATGTGCATTTGTATCTGTACATATATTCCTTTATCTCTCTCTTTCACACACACACATTCTAGGAGGCATGGTTGTGGTGTCAGGATTAATCCTGCCACCCCTTCCTTGCCTCTTAGAATGGTGGGCAAGATTAATTTTTCCAACTTCTCTCCGAGACGGAAAAAGGTGGTGGGATTAATCCTGCCACCCTGTATGTGAATGCAGATGTGTATAAGTATATATAAGTTCTTTATCTCTCTTTCACACACACCTATATTTATATGTACATGTGTATCTGTATATTATAATTCATTTATCTCTCTCTTTCACACACATGTATTATATATATGTATATTATAATTTCTATATATATCTCTCACACATAAATTCAAGGAGGCAGGGAAGCGGTGGCGGGATTAATCCTGCCACCCCTTCCTTGCCTTTTAAAAATGATGAGCGAGATTAATCCCGCCACCCTGTATGTGAATGTATCTATATTTAGTATATAAGTTCTTTATCTCCTCTTATTACTTTTATAATCTTATTATAATATTTGAGTGAAAGCCAATAAACCCTGCAAACTGTCTAAAACTCACATTTGTGGTGGTGCTAGAACCTAATGATGTGCGTTTTTTACATTATCATAAATGTGAGCTTTGGACACTTAATCCCACCCACTTCTATCTGAGACGATGAAGGGTGTATATGAATGTATCAGTGTATTAATATATATAAGTTTTTTATTTCTCTCTCACACACCTTTACTCATAAGTACATGTTTATTTGTATATTATAATTCCTCCACTTTTCGGGCTTGGCGAGATTAATCCTGCCAAGACAATTACTCTTCTAATTGGGCCTAGCGGGATTAACCCCACAATCTAATTAGTCTGACCACTTTAGAGAAAAATATTTATAGACCCTGTAAAGTTTATGAGAACTTATGATTTTTATATTCACATGTGGCATTAAAGTGACATTAAAGACAAGAGGAGGAGATGAGGGATTCTGGAATCGACTTGGTCATGTTTTAAAATAAACAAGAAGCACATTGGATTAATCATGATTGCTGTCAAATTAATCTTTGTCACATCATGTGGATAAACACAAACAATGAAAAGTAAATTCAATAGTCAAGTACTCGAGGGTAGGCTGTGAACCGAGATTGAATGATGCTCAAAATATATATCTCATTTCTTTGAGGATTTGAATACCCATCAAGTAGGTGTATTCATAGCAGATATTTCTTCACATTACAGAAGATTCACGAATGAAGCAATTGTCCTAACTGTTATTGAAGAAGAACACAACAACATTATTAAGAAGAGGCTCACACAATTTTGATTTTGATCGTTAAAGAAAGTCTTATGTCGTTCTATCAGCTGCACCATTGCCATCCTATGTTGCGATAAGCCACAAGGAAATGATATTGGATGGCATGATTTACGAGTGTAGGGTTAAGTATTGCATTGTCAACCCCAACTTCAATTATAAGCCACTCAACCAGGAACGTGTAGCTGAGCTCATGGGGAAGATGAATAATGACAATTCGTACATTGTTCCACATAATGTCATTTTATGTCCATACTATGAAATAAAAAAAAGGGACTAAAATAGTGTGGGTGACAACACTAGAACAAATCGCAAAGATCCAGATGGAGTGTAAAAAACCAATAAAGTACTACATTATAATACCGAGTAAGAAAAATTCTTGGCTGGATTTATCCCGCCAAAAATAATCTTCTAATTAATCCCTGTGCAAAGAGTCAAAGAAATTGCAGCAATTGATTTTGCCTAGGTGGGCGAAAAAGAAACATCCTTCCTGATAATGCTGATTTCTTGCCTTGAGGACAAGGTCTTCACCAAATAAGTGAGAATCATGGAATCTTTTATGAAAGGAACACTGAAGAAGAAGTAGATAGGTGAAGAGGAGCCCTTAGGAGAAGTCTACAAAGAAACCCAGTAATACACCCAAGGCTAAGTCTGTTCAACCTGCGAAGAAAGAATCATGGAGACAATGCAAGAAAGAAGAATACATGGTTGAAGCTTTTGAACGGAACAATAATGGAGAAGATTGATGTGTTAGCTGATTTGATGGTTGATGGCAAACTATAAATTAACAACATTAACCTCACCTTTCTTTTTCATCTCAAGGCAATGGAGCTGAAGACGATTAGACACTTCAAGGAGTGGTTGAGAATATACTATCATAAACTGGGTTGGACTTCGGCTCCAGCATACGAGGAGGTCAACAAATATTTGCAAGTGACAAAACAATGATATGTTTGTCTAATGGGTAAACCAATTGGAAGATCTTGACAAGAATCTATTGCATGTCAATGCGAGAAAGAAGAACATCGCTATAACGCCTTCTCTTATGGTAATCCTTTAGCAGAGGAACCGAGTTGAACCTGATAAAAGAGGACACTACGAATCATGACAAGCCTTATAAATGTTTGATGTCGGATTCGGAGACTTTATGGGGTAACATTACTGCCTATAGGAAACTGTTTCAAATGTCCGTAATAAATTGGCAAGTGTCGAAAAATCCTTCCAAACAAATATCACACCGGAAGTTATCTCAAAGAGCACAAAACATTTAATTACTTCATTGACCATTGGAACGTCAACTGAAGAAACCAAAGATGTCGAACGATCTCTTAAGCGGTTAAATGTCAATGGCGTTTGTTTCATCGATAAAGGCCTGAGGACATGAAAAGAGAAATCAAATAAAGAATTTTCATTCGTTGTCATGGTAAATTTTGACATGATATTATTTTTTCATCTAGAGTTGGACCGTCTATTTTAAAAGCTCAAGGAGATGGGTGCACTTATAAGGATTTGATTATGCATGCAGTTTTATAACCTGACATCATTGCTGAATTTTCTCAACAAGCACTGTAGTGTTATAAAAGATGTGATTTGTAAAGATTGAATTTTTAATCAGCGAATGTGTTATAAACTCTCGAGTATTACAATGTAAGAAAGAAAAGCAAACCATATTTTTTCAAAAATAAAAGAATAATTGAGTTTCATTGGGAAATAATCAATTAAGGATAATGAAGAACGCACATATCTTAATAGTAGATGACTCTCTTCAAAAGGCTATGCTCAACTAAAACATTGCTTATATCTATTCAATCACTTTTGACCCATATTTTAATATTAATACCATGGATGAACTACTGAACTACTTGGACATGTGCTTCAAAAAGAAGAATGTTGAAATTTTTTTCAAACAATATCCACTATATAAAGCATATTCTAACACTTTTCTTTTTTGTGATTTTGAGTTTTATAAATTAAAGAAGAGCAATCAAGCACTTTACAATATTATTATTAAGGAACCTCATTTTTTAAATAAGCCTATAAACACTCTTGGTCTTATCATAAATTACATATTAATAAGGATGATAACTTGTAACTGCATTTATGAGAGTGTTATGTGGTGGCAACAACATAAAAATATTAATCAAAACGATTTGATTAATCCAAAAGGTGATGATTTAAATAAAATAAGAAGATTCCTCTGTATGGTTAAGGAAAAGTAATTATAAATAGATTGACATGTTGATAAGGAAATGATTTCATTTATAATTATGTTTGATAATATTTTTAATTAATAAAAAAATTACACTAAAGAATAATACGAATATTCTAAAATATTTTAGAAACATTCTTTACTAAGTAAGGTTAATCAAGAATTAATTTGTTAATTAAGACTTAATATTTATTTTATATTCCAATTTTCATGTATCATGCCCAATTTAATTACAATGTGCATTTATTAATGAAATTGTATATTCTTATTCAATTATAACAATCATTAAGTCCAATTTGTTAAAAACACCTAAATTCATTTATAGAGTTCAAACAATTTTCTAGTAAGATATACAAATTTGTTAATAATTAAATTATTATACAAGAATATAAAATCAATTCTTCTTTTCTCATGAAGTTATTAGTTTATTTATTTAAAAATATTTGATTAATGACATAAAATTACTAACAAATGAATATTTGCTTACGAAATGATATGTTCAATTAGCTTTATATAAAAAATTTATTTTGTTTTATATTTAAAAATTAAGTAATTTTAACAATTTTATTTACCGATTTCACATAATAAAATGGTGGAATTTCATGGAAAATAAAACAATAATTTAAATAGTTATAACATATTTGTCTCTTAATAAAACTATAAAATATATAATAAAAATTTGTTTTGTTGAAAATATTTATCTTCTTACTTCTAAATTGTGCAAAAATATCATAATATAAACAACATTCTTATTTAGAAAAATGTGATTAAATAAAATACAACATACATTCATGAAATTGTCTGTAAATGTGAGACACATGAAGTTGTATCACTCTATAAACAATTAAATGAAATACAACATATATTCATGAAATTGTCTATAAATGTTAGACACATCAAGTTGTATCACTATACAGTTCAGACCACATGCTTCTGTTTTAAATAATGCTTGTTGAAAATCAATAATGTATATCTTAGTTATTTTATGTTGAAAGCAAGACATGAAATAAATCACTGGCCCAATTGGTTTTGAAAGTTGAAGAATTGTTAATGCACTTCTTTATTATCCCTGTGGCTTAATCATAATTTACACTTTATTATTTTTTACCCTATGGATACATGTGATAACCATGCAAATTAACTTGAAATTTTCAAGTATAAATCCTTTGAACATCTTTACTGACTTATAATCCACTTGAAAAGGAAGTCGTGAAGTCTCAATATTATTTTTTTATATAAACAAAAGAGCTAAAGTAAATTTATTATAATAAATTCATTTTTCATTTTAGTCCTATGACCACATGTGCAAGGTTCTCTTCTACATGTTTTGACTAACTGATTTAACGACTTTACCGTCCATATCATACTCTGTTGGAACATATGCATGTATCTCGTTTGTCTCACGCTCTATATCGTTACTGCGTACTCAAAAAATAATGTGTACGGAGAGAACCTCTATTCTGCACTTCATATGTCACGATGTAGTGCAGGACCGTTCCCAATGGTTCCTTCCACTAAGAAGAATACATTCCCTTGTTCAACCTTGGATGGAAAAATAAAAGCCTTATCATGTAATGGAAACTTGATTAATCACAAGTAGTAATACTTGCTAGATCCCTATATGTGTGTGCATGGACATCTTCACAACTTAGTAGTAGCACTTGTATTGTGATTGGGCCAAACTTGTACACTTGAATAAGTTCTATTTTATTTCCATCGTGTAATAAATACACATGAAGAAATTGTTCATCACACCCAAGAAGCCATCCGAATATCATAAGTATAAACACCTCTACCTTATGATTGAGAAAGTTATTCCAGTGTCAAGATGTAAAGGTGCAATAAGTCATATTATAAATAAATGTGCAAATAATATTGGTGTTGTATACATACACAGCGAGTGTCCACTATACACGAACACAGAAGATTTTGTGTGATCGTTTTAGAGATTTTTATTTAAGACCTCATTGATCAATATTTCTCGCTCAGCCGCCCGATACGACATGGAATCGATTTTATCATGGCAGCGAGAAGTGATTCGCACCAAGCATTCCTACGAAGGGGTAGGGATTCAGTCCCGCCGGGGATACAATATTGATTGCTTCGAGTTAGTAGCTCATGCAGGCCCCCCGTCATCCTGGTCTAGGGATGTACACCATATCCAATCCAAGTCAGCTGATCATATATATGTTGTTGGGGTTATATAGAAATGCTGTTGGGCACGCCTTTGCCAGTAATTCCATCACCGGAGGAAGGATAGAGAAGTGTATAAGGCACACTGACAACCCCAGTTCGGTTCTTGAGCTTGGAATCCTTATTCCTTGCAGTTACAAGTTCCTCTACCTGGTATGTATATATAAAGGGCGTTAAATAATGTGTACATACACATCTTGTGTGTGTGTGTGTGGCATACGTACTTGTTTCAGTGATTCAGAAAATGCAGAGAATGCAGATTTTGCTTGCGCATTGTTCGTCCAGTTGGTGATTACCCGTTGGCCAAGGTACTCTTCATCCGTGGCATAAATCTCTATAGTGAGCATGACAACGATGGCTTCGAGCTTCCTCGAGACGGATGCCAGGAAGAACTCCTCCGGGTTTGCGAGCATCTGTTTGTGTTCCTCAGACTCTCTCTCTGGAATGGGCTTGTGCGTTGCTGTGGGACGGTTTGGCATGTATCCGGCGTAAGCAAACTGCCCGAAGTTTACTGCTCCATGGTGTGCAGATGCAAGCCAGATTAACGTGGCGAGAACCAGAGTTAAGTTCTTCTTACTGTCCAGTCTGATCCACCTATAGTATAGTGAAAAAGTGTCTCTCACATTACTAGCATTATAAATCTATGTATGTACGTGACATATATAAGCAATAATGTTTACATGGGCGTGTATACACACACACGTACCATTTTTCGTTTTTCTTGTCTTCATGGCCTTCATTTATGATTTCTGTCCACCATGCCTGAAGCTCCGTGTCATTGACAACTGATTTGTCTTCTTTGTAACATGCATCTAAATAGTCTGATGTCCATTTCTCGATTGCTCCCCAGACTTCAAGTCCGTCTGCTGCATATGGATAATCTTCAACAACCAATTTCATCCCATGCTTTGCTGAAGAATCGGCTACAGCCATTCCCCTGCATATATATACATGTGTGTGTGTGTGTTTGCACAATGTACATACGGAGGTTTTACCGTTTTAGGAGATCTGCAGGCAAGCCTTGTTCATCAAACCGCCAAGATTTGTAAACAATAGAGCTCATCTCCATTGAGTAGATGCCAGTTGAAAATGTTCTCTCGATTATAACCGCCAGCATTGATTAGTGACTGCCTTGCTCTTGCATTGATTGACATTGTGTTCTTGAAATGTGGCTGCAGGAACCCGTTTAATGGATGGAGGTTGCTCAACTGCCTGTTTGTTGCTATTATGAATGCTCTATAGATGCATGTGTTCTCAACCTGGCCAAGAACAAGTTGTAAGTTCACTCTTATTACACGCACGCACGCACACACAGCAGTGACTAACAAGCTGGTGATATCCAGAATCATTTGTGGCTACATGAGCCTTAGCAAGTTCCCATAGCCAGTCTATGTCTCCAACTGCAGGTGGAACAAACACACGCCGTGAAAGTGGGGTGCTTAACTCAATTGCAACTGGTTTAAGTGTTCCTCCGGAGGTTAAGAATAACAATGTTCGAGCATATGCATATGTATCCCTTTGCGAGTTGATCTTGTTGAGGTATGGCATGTATGTGTCATGAGAGTTTAATATAAATAG
Source organism: Selaginella tamariscina (assembly GCA_003024785.1). Taxonomy (NCBI): domain Eukaryota; kingdom Viridiplantae; phylum Streptophyta; class Lycopodiopsida; order Selaginellales; family Selaginellaceae; genus Selaginella; species Selaginella tamariscina. The sequence goes on from PUQB01000095.1 coordinate 172,585, forward strand.
TTTGTTTTGCTCAATGCCTGCATAATTTACGTTTAGGGTTTAGGGTTTTGAGATTAGGGTGGTTACTTACATCTTGTACGGTTAAACCTCTATATTCTTAGATATCTGCTCCTCTGTGATGGTTGACTTCTGTGGGCCGTAAGTTTCAGGATCTAAGGTGCTGGTTGGTGGAAATTCCTGTAGATAAATACTATAATATTAGTTATATGTGTATGCATACACATAAATATGTACGTCTACCTTTAGTGCTTCTATTGTCATTGGATTAACTCCAGCGAGCATTTGCCTTCCGAATTCCTCGTCAGACATCCATCCCTTCTCATTAACTGTACATCAGTATTAGTATTAAATTGCAGGTATATGGTACATTTTCATATATATATATATAATGCATTTTTCACCTTGGATAACTTGTGGAAGAGGGAACTTCATGAAACCATTGTTACCAGGTGTATCAGAGAGCCTGTTAATGAGCTCGAAAGGCGTAAGTAAGCCTTAATTGGCTGGAAAACGAGACCAGATAAGTCCATCCCTTGGTCGTACAGATTCTTCACCTCCTCCAAGGAATCGAATGTGGCATCAAGCGTGAGGAAGCGCTCGAGTGCCGGAAGAAGACTGTGTGAGAGTGCCTTCAGTTGGTCTGCCAGAAAGTCCGAGTTCTTCACTGAACCGAACCTTTCATCACTTAGTACATAGTATGGTGTCACCGGTGTGAGTGTAGTACTTTCAGCTGCAAAGAATGCATTGTTTTAATCTCTATCTCTCTCGTGTATATAAGTTTACCTCCGTTGAGGACTGGACGACCAGTACGTATTTTCCTGGGATAAGGATATTCCTGGGATCCACCAAGTACAGGTCTGTTTATGTTTAGAAGCTGGTTCGAGAGATCATTATACACATCGTAGTCGTATATACGATCCGAATCCTGTTGCATACCCGTTCCGTCCCCTCTCAACGCTTTCAAATCAGTCTGCCGAGCATTTACCAAACCTTTGGGTGTATCTTCTGGTAAACACAGCTGCATAAATATTAATAAGTCCAGAATGAAACAAATGAGAGGATATGTTGTATATTGTGTATACCTCATTGCTAAAGAAGATACGGTCCACGAATTGCAGGGAAACTCGACTGTTTTACCGCCTGCAGGCATCTCCACGCTCAAGGACACGAGGTAAAACTCATTGGGGTGCCCATTTTTTATGGTAAATGCCCCCGGTAAACCAAAATCCTTGTCCACGTTAAAGTTTACGGAGTACTTAACCTCGTCAGTCGCAAGTAAACTCGGAAGCAGCCAGTTCTCGAGACCTGCTGGCTTACTTGTTTTCCCCAAATTCGTACCTGTAAGTAACACCACACATACATTATATTGACTTTCATCTATAGTTGTATTACTTATGAGTTGCAATGAACAACATTTCCCACACATATACACACACCACAACACTGACTTTCATCGACTGTGGTGCTACTTATGAGCTGCAAGGCGACGTCCATTCCAGCAAGATTGGCTGCAATGTCGACACCAGAAGCTCCCACATTTGTAACATCGAGAACATTAGTTTTTCGAACAGTTGCAGTCCCTTTGTACAACTAGCTGACCACTCATGTTACTGTTCAAGAGTTTATTAAGAAGAGCCGTACTTCACTATATAGAGGACGAATGCTCAAAGAGTGTACTTTCTGAACTCTGCACATAATGCTCTAATTTATATACTTTCTAAATTGGTACTTCATTTACGTGGTGTGTAAGTGTTAACATGTTAAAAGTCACTGTTTGCTGTTCGATTTAAGAAACCACATCTTAAAGTTAGTGTAGAAGTGTATATATAATCTAACTATCCATGTGAAAACACGGCATGTGCTATACATTAAAGCTTAACTTATAGTCTTCTTCCGCTTATATGTATACATATATGTGTCATACTTACATCCTAACACGTTAGGACATTAACTAACGTGTTAGTTGACACGTGTTAACAAAATTAAGGAATATTTCATACTATCCACCTTTTATTTAATATCTGAAAATTATATTCTTTTACCTTATATGATTACACATGCACACATTGCATTAGTGCCACATGGTGGTTATATGGTAGCCAATGCTAATACAACACATACAGTTTTAATATAAGGTTCACTTTCTATTAACAAGTTGGTTAATTGCCTCAACTAATTAAAATAAAAGAAATTATTTATTCTACTACCGATTTAATTTTCTACTTATTGGTTATGTAATTTATAATTTACATGGCACTTATACATGACTTTTTCAGTGATAAATAAATAATTTAGCAATTTTGCTCGGTTGTATGACTACCGGACATAATTGAAATGACATGTGTATCAAGATTAATAAAATTAAATTTATTTTTTTTAGATTTAAAAATAAACAATGAAAATTGAATAAATTAGAACTTAAAAATAAAGAATGAACATGAGATTCAACAAAATTTACATGTAAGAATATTATATATATATATTATATACACATTATTTGATATACTTATTTATTAGAAAAACATAAAATTATTCAAATAATATGCAGATATCTAAAGAGTCGTTTTTATATGAGTAGGTGCAATATTATATATACATATGTGTATATATATATGTAAAAACCCTATTTATAATAACTGGTTAAATAAAAATTGTGCACTAATTAATTTATTTTTATTCAATTAACCACTCTAATGAAAAAGCAGTGGTAGTAATAATTAATGATGTGTTTATTATTTTAATTTACCACCCGGCCAAATAATCACTCACTAATGAAAAATGGGCCTAATATGATACAGTATCTCTAATAATAAGAATTATGTTTAAAAAACTATTTTAAGAAAACATTTTTAGTAAAGTTAAGGACTTTAATAATGTTTTTAATAGTTGGATAATAATTAGTGAGTCTAGTATTAATTTCGCTTTTATATATATATATTATGTATCCTATTATATGCTTTCATACTATTTAATGTAATTTATATGTCTCTGAGAATAGGAATGTTAAAACATGAGCAGCTTCTAAAAGAAATCTCTATAGTATTCCATGGTCACCTACAATTTGCCCCATGGACGTTGAAAATCTATATGGAAACACCCTCTCTATGTAATCATCAATATAACAAATTATTTAATAATAAAGATGTAAAGTAATTACGAAGGTTAACCATAGTATATTTTAAAAAGTTATTAAATATATTATGATCTAGCTAAATCCTTGATAAGATAGGTCAATATAACTAAAATATACCGAGAGAGGCACCGGAATTGATACATAACATTTCCACCGATGAGAACCCCGAGACACAACACAATAAATATACAAAAAAAATAGAAAACTCAGATCTCTTTGTATTTAAAATCATATATATAAAGGAAAAGGTATATTCCAAATATTATTGAGCTACCCTATCAAGAATTTAGCCAAACCATAAATATCTCTAGTAGCTTCTAGAATATACCACGGTTAACCTTCATAATTACCTTACAAAGGGTTTTTAATGTGTATATTTACCCCTGGAAGTTTAAAAAGCCCACTTCATGATAAAGTATAATTAATTTATAGTAAATTTAAAATGAAATAGAGTGATTTATTTAAATCCAGAATATTTTAAATATCTCAAAATATGTATTTAATTAGTTGTGTTTTGAAGCTTAATATCATAAATTACAAATTAATTACTGTTTTCCATAATATATACTTATAAATGAAGGTAGAAGGCTAAATGAATAAATGTGTGACTGATATTATTTTAAAACTTGAAAATGCCAATTATGCACCGGAATATTTTAACTAATATATTTAAATTATTAAAAAAAGTATTTTAACTGTTAAACCCGATTCACGATCAAGTGACTTCGAACGAAGCATATCCTCTCCAGCGTGAAAAAATGGAACACCCTGTACAGTAATATTCATTAATGCAAGCGCACGCACACATACATATCACATACAATAGAATCTAACTATTATAAATATGTAGGATTATATGAAGATATTTATTTAAATACGTTGATATATACATACAACTAAGATACGCAATACACATACACAATATATACCTGGACAATGCAACTGCTCGTAGCCATGTGATTCATTCTACAGCGATCTTTTTAAACTCACTTCCTCCGAAGCCTGAAATATAAAGTTAGTAAAGAGAAAAATGAAAAATGGTGTATGTGTGTGTCGTGCGTGCGTGCGTGTGTGTGAGAGAGAGAGAGGAATTAATTGATAAAAAATTTTAATTGTTATTCATGGTATTTAACTCCAACACATATTATCGCAATATCCTAAAAACATTACGGGCAGTTACTAGCATTTGCTTATTTATTGCTGTTCTATTTCTTTCAAATTTGCTATATATATATCAAATAGTTATCATAGTTTAAAAAATGCAAATATAAATCTAAAACTTTCAAAGGATATCTATGTAAGTACGACATTTTGAGGGACATGTGTAGTTGCATATAATTCATAGATTGAATTTATACTTATATTCTTTTGAAGATCATTAACCATATAAAACTCGCTAGAGGTGTTGTTTGCTATTTTCACAGGAAACATTTTTAAAATGTATACTGTTATCGGCTTCAATAGTCTTTAGTTATATATATCTTCTACCGCGCACACTCACACTCACACACACCACACCACCTTATCTAACACAGAGAGGCTATCAGTAGGACCATTTCCATGTAAATGGTTATACAAACGTCGAGGATAACTCGCAAGCCGAGACGATCTAGTGATTGTACCATAGCAAGAAAAAGAAATTCTTAACAACACATTAATTAATTAAAAAAAACTTAATTAAAACAAACCTGAACCATGGTTCGAAACTCAAGTGTCCTACGTGGTCAATAGAGTAACTTGACGCCATTTGATTCCTGTAAGAAGTTACAAAATATATATAGTTGTATGACGTATATGTACATAGAACGTGCAACTTACATACGTGTGTGTATGCATATATGTATGTGTATGTCTTGGACAGACCTTTTCAGCGAATGCTAAAAATGTCCCTCTTAAGTTTTCTTGAACAGTTTTCATCCCTTGCACTGAATGTGTGTATGTTTTATATACATACTTATTATATATATATTATATATATATATATATATATTATATATTATGTATGTATATATGTAGACAAAGACTAAACTTACTGAAATCCCTTATATGAAGTTCATATATTGCTATGTCATTAAAAGATGTAGTAACATGCAAATTAATATGTATTAGTAATTTCATCTAATTAAAACCAAGATTCGAACATAACACATTACATTTAGTTTATAACTTAAAGGTCAACATGGTAAATATTAATATAACTACATTAGATTTATAAACTTGTATAGTGTGTTGTATGCATGTACGTATGATATATATGTAGATCTACTGTAGATCACCTACATTTGCATGCGTATTATCTCTATTGACTGTAAAGTTATATGAATATACATATAAATTTCATACTATGTCAATAATAAAATTATAAAAGTTTAAATTATATTAATAATATTGATATGTATATTTATTTATTTAAAGAGATGAGGAACTGATAGATTTTATTCCCAGGCAGAAAATAGGTAGACAGATAGATAGATATAATACTTTTCTATATCAGTGGAATTCAAGCTTTCTTAAGAGCCTCCCATATTTACATAATATAAGTATATACATATGCAGATACATGTAAACACATATAACTTCTAAAATGGACAAGCTTGTTTTCATTTTAAATTTTGTCTATGGTAATTATATATGAGCCCTAATAATGAAACTTTTTATATATATTTAATATAATATATTCATATATATGTGCGCGTGTGTGTATGTATACAAATTATAATAAAATATTATAACAAGAATTTAAAGTTTAAATAAAATTAAATAATTCAATTATTAATGAATAACCCCTTCCATAAAATTAACTACCAACAGTATTATTAATATATATTAATTTGTATAAAATTAATCTATTATTTTAATATATATACACTTGTTTAGTTAAACGGTTTAACAAAAATATAAAGTTAATAATTCATAAATTTCAAATATTGAAAAAAAGAAAATTATGAATAATTTCATTATTTTAAAGTATTCGAATCTTGAATTTAACTAATTTTCTTCTGGCTATATACACTGTTATTTGTTGTAATAAAGCTAATGTAAACATATACATATAGAAAACAGTATACGTGAAACAATGTACATAGAAGTATTTTGTATATATGAGAATGCCTTATTTATATATTTACTTGGTATATGAGCATGAGTTGAGATGCATATAAAAGTTTATAACTTTCTAACAACTAATCATGTGTGTGTCTATGCATGTGTGTGTTAACTTCAATATACATATAGCAAAATGATATATACAACAGAATAGATTTATACATTTCAAAGTACATATACATATACAATAGATGAAAATACAATCTTTTATCTAAAAATAACACTAAACGATGTGGAGTATTCATATGCATATGTAGAGAGATTACCTAATGTTCGTACATGTTCAAAACATTTATATATATTTGTCCAATCTCATTAAGTACAAGCAGAACCTGTGGTTTCTTGGTCACGCGATGTTCAAAAAGGTATATATTTGTACGCAGTTATATTTACGAAGCCTGCAAAAGAATGTTGACAATTAAAACATGTATGTATGTTATACACCCCACTTACAAACTATGTAGAGCGCTCGTTTCCAGCCGACTCGTTTCCAACCGGCTTGCTTTGCAGCCCTAGCTGAAAGTCGTCAGATGTGGGTTTCTCTGCTGTAAAAACACCAAGGACGGCTGCAATGTTCTCGGCAGCTTCACTGATTCTTGCTGCTGCACATTAGCCGATTGCAGCAATCCAGTCTCTGATATGTCTATACAAGAAATTTCAAGTTAGCTGAAGATTGATCAAAAGAATGATCTTTGAGAGATATTTCAAGAAAATGGCCAAAAATATGACTTTTGAAGAGGAATGTAACGATTTTTGAGAAGAATGTGTAAGATCAAAGATAACGATGCATATAATCATACATTACCTCGGGAACACCGATTATTGCCGCAGATGCTTCCGGAAGCTTTGATTCAGAGATTTTCGAGCCTACGCCGCTCAAACTGTCCGCTACAGAGTACAATCCATCGCCGATTCGCGTCAGGCCGTATCCACAGTATATCGCGGCGGCAGCCGGCAGACCAATACGGAACATACTGTTCATCCTTAAACCCTAGCCCTAATCCGCCATGTCTCAAAGCATTTATTCTGATGATATTCTTGATATACTATTTGCTGGAACTTTTAAAATTAGAAGTTTTTTTTCTTTAAATTAAATAGTTCATTGTTTAAATAAGTAAATAAAATATTGATGCTTTTATTCGATATTTAATGAGAGAACCAAATTTAATAATGTTGGAAGTGAAGCGCGCGTATAGACACATGTGCGTGCTGAACAGTACTCCCTCGTGATGCACTGCACTCTTATTTGTAAAGAATTAGGGTTCGTCCAAATCTATGGCGCTAGCGAGCAATGGAATCTCCATCCACACAATGTACACTGCTCGCTTTCTTGGTATGAGATCCCAACATTTCATCTCCAGAGCGCGGAATTTCCGAAAATCTTCAGAAAAATGCACAAAAAATCCGCAGCCATTTCTAGGCTCTTCCTGTCTCCAACAATTTGCCTCCTCAATCAGTTCGAATCCACTATCAGGTGTGTGTGTGTGTGTGTGTGTGAGAGAGAGAGAGAGAGAGAGAGAGAGATTTTACATATCACATACATATATAAGTCATACGTACATTGTACAGGAATGATGGGGAGTACGATTCATGGGACTGCATACATGGGGATGTCCTGAAGTTGCTACAAAATGGGATAAACCTTTAGCTCCATCGGGATCTGATAGCTTTGGAGTGTACTGGATTTGTTTGTTGAACAAGTTGCACAACTCAAGTTTATCATTCACAGAGGTGACCACCAGGTGTGATATTCGTATACCATCTATATTTTTATATTATGTATCTTAAGCTGTGGAAACACATATATACATATGTACACACATATATGTAATAATGTTAAAGAATATATGTTAATATGCAGGTGTGATTCTGCTATTAGGATGGATCTGGTGGATGAAGGAGAAGCATAATGATGCATGGATTGTCTCTAAGATGCCGACTGTGTTATACATGAACAGATCTTAACAACTTGCCTAAGGTAATTGTGTATTTTGTGGTCACCACGTCCATACACACACACACACTCACGTGTGTGTTGGTTACTACTTATATTTATACCTATAATTTAGAATTATATGTCAAGATATAATTTCTTTTTCAATCAGGAAGTCTTAATCTTCTAAGCCTTCTGGGTAAAGAAAGATTTACTAGCTTGGTGTTTGGATACTCAAGATACAGTATTTTCTACATGCAAGTAAAGATGCTCAATTACAACTTACTGGAGGAGGCATTCAAGGTGACTCTCTCTCTCTCTCTCTCATATGTCCGTGGTTATAAACTTGTTAATTGTTTTAAATCTGGTTTAGGTGCTGATATTGTTCATGAATTACACGTCGATCCACACGGTATTCCGGCTGAGGTAACTTTAAACGCATAGCTCACTTTAATTATGCTGAAATATATCTATTTTCACACAATATCTTTTATATATGTGTGCGTGTACGTGCATGCATATGTACATATATGAGTGTGTTGATGTTGTATAAACTATATAATATACATCATATGTAATAGCTACCTACGTGTTTGCTTCAGGTGCTCGAAAGGCTCCCACATATTAGAGGTTATAAAGCTCTCAGATTACCAAGTGATGCTGACTATAAAAAGCTTGTGAAATGCAACTTGCAATAGGAGCTATTGATGGTAAGCCCATATACATACAGATGTACACAGCTGAATCCGTTCATGCTGATCGTTTATGTATGTGTATGTGTAAACACTGGACTGTTGTTTCATGTAGTTTATGGAGCACCAATTGACGCATCTGGAGTGCAACTTCCTGGTGTATTAGATGATGCTATAAATACGATGGTCACTCGGAGTTACATTTTCGGATGCTGATTGCATTTCAACCTTTGGGCACCAACTGCTCAGGTGAGAACTTTCTCTTCCCTCTCTTTCCCGCCTCCCTCTCTCTCAACACACACACGCACACACACTGTTAAGTGTTAATATGGTGTTGTGCAGAATGTACGTCTTTTATATTCAGAACCCTCAGGTGGGGAGGCTGAGGCGTGGTTCAGTGTGAAGAGAAAGATAATGTATGGATTGTAAATGGACCGAAAAGCTGGATTGGGAATACTACTTATATGAAGTAACTGTATTCCATCCATCAACATTACAAGTCGAAGTTTGCTTTGCTAATGATCCCTATTCAAGGGGGTGAGTGTGTGTGTGTGTGTTCCTGTGATAGTTTAAGTGATTACATTGTATATCTAATGGACTTTCTTAAGGTTGACATACACACTTATGTATACACATCTTACCATGCCATATAAGTATGTATTATCTGTTTCAGGTCATCTGCAAATGCAGAACGTTCATGTATTGTCGATCTGTCTGATGTGCTCACAAACCCGATGGATGGGATTCTCTTTCAGAAGAAAAGCCGACTTTACACTCTTTAATGACATGGCAATATATGAACTTCATATAAGGGATTTCAGGTAAGTTTAAGTCTACATACAGACATATATGTATGTATATAAAACACACATGTAAGGACGTCTATCTTTTCTCAGTGCAAGGGATGAAACTGTTCAAGAAAACTTAAGAGGGACATTTTTAGCATTCGCTGAAAAGGTCTGTCCAAGACATAAGCATGCACACACATACATACGCATACACACACATATGTAAGTTGTACGTTCTATGTACATCCAACTATATATTTTTGTAAATCTTACAGGAATCACATGGCGTCAAGCATCTGAAAAGATTGGCTGATGCAGGGCTCACTCATGTACACTTGCTTCCTAGTTTCGATTTTGGAATGTCGATGAACGTAAAGAAAATTGGAGGACGCTTGGTAAAGTTACATGTCCTTATTAATTATAATGCATTTATATATGTATTTATATGGCACTATACATATGAATATATACCTATAGGGATATGAAACAGAGTGATATACATATATAGATATTTTTACATATAACACAGATATGCAATCAACAAGACATATATATCTATTCTGCATATCGTCATATATTATACATAGAAAACGTATGCTTTGTATTTGATCTTGGAGCATTAGCCATTTGCTACAATATTACATACGTCATATACGGCATAAGCCAACCACACGCACGCACGCACAAGTTTATTGACTCATATTTTAACAGATATTAATTACTTGCAAACACTCCCACCGGATTCAGAAGAGCAACAGGAGGCTGTTGTAGCTATTCAAAACGAGGATGGTTTCAACTGGGGGTACGTTCCTCTCCCTCCCTCCCTCCCTCTCCCTCCCTCTCTCTCTTCAAATATAAAACATATATATATATATTGATATGTGCTATGCTTATATATTGGTTTAGATATGACCCTGTAAACTGGGGAGTACCCGATGGAAGTTACTCTACTGACCCAGATGGACCTCGTAGGACACTCGAGTTTCGAACCATGGTTCAGGTTCGTTTTAATTAAGTTTTAATTTAATTTATTATGTATTGTTATTATATAAATTAAGAATGTCTCTTTTTTGTTATGGTACAGTCAGTGAATCATCTCGGCTTGCGAGTTATCCTCGATGTTGTGTATAACCATTTACATGGAAATGGTCCTACTGATAGCCTCTCTGTGTTAGATAAGGTGTGTGTAAACGATGCATATAACTAAAGACTATTACATTATACATTTTATAATTTTTATAATGGTTTTACAGGTTGTTCCTGGTTATTATTTACGTCGAAATAAAGACGGACAAGTTGAAAATAGCACATGTATGAACAACACTGCTAGCGAGTTTATATGGTTGATCGATTAATAGTTGATGATCTTTTTATACTGGGCAAAAGCATATAAGGTATAAATTCAGTCCATGAATTATATGCAATTACATATATACCCTCATACTTACATATATATCCCTCGAAAGTTTTTGATTTGGATTTGGATTGTTTATATTATAATCTCTCTCTCTCTCTCTCTCTCTCTCTCTCTCTCTCTCTCTCTCTCTCTCTCTCTCTCTCTCTCTCTCTCTCTCTCTCTTCTATATTATATATATATATATATATGTAGTGTGTTGTGTTGTTGTGTGTGTGTGTGTAATTTATAGCAAATTTGGAAATAAAATATAAGGAAGTTTATTAAGTTGGCAATAAGCAAATGCTAGTAACTGCCCATAATTTTTTTGATAACTATATTATATTGTTAATATATTTTTAAAAAACAATTGATAAAAAAATTATTTTTGATTTGCTATTCATGGTATTTAACTCCAACTCAACCAATTAAAATTAGCGCATGAGTTTTAAAGTGATATATATGTAGATTTAAACTTTCCAGGGTATATATGTCCTTAATACTAATTATGTTTAATTACTATATCATGGTGTATCAGGTGGATGGGTTCAGGTTCGATCTTATGGGACACATTATGAAAAAACTATGGTGAGTTCATTTTATGTTCATACAGTTTATCAAATATATATTATGGTAACTATCATTATTTATACTTCATTGAATATATATTATTGCATTATTAGAGTTTATTTTAATTTGTTTCTTTATCTTTTCTTACTTGGAACGTATTTAGTGAGAGCTAAAGCTGCTCTTCAAAGCTTAACTGAAGAAAAAGATGGTGTAGATGGGTCGAAGATCTACTGTAAGTCTTACATAATTAATAAACTACATGATTAAATAATTATAATGATATAATAAGTATATTAATCATCAACAATTTATTTTAATGGTAATACATTAATTAATCAACGTGATCAGGTACGGTGAAGGTTGGGATTTTGGTGAAGTATATGGAAATGCAAGGGTGTTAATGCTACACAACTAAACCTTCCTGGAACTGGAATTGCCAGTATATATATTGTTACAGAAAAATTTGCATACACACGCGCACACACACATCGCATATACGTTATGCATACACAATAAACAAGTACATATCTGTAACATTCATGCCTACATTTAACGGTTTATATAGACTGCTTAAATCAATGGTATATACATATAATTATGATATAATATAGACTGTTTAAACCCATAATGTTGTGTGTGTGTGTGTGTGTGTGTGAGAGAGAGAGAGAGGAGATCAAGCAAGCAAGCAAGAAGCATACTATCTACAGTTTTAACGATCGGATGCGGACTCGGCAATTGGTGGATCCCCTTTTGGTAACCCACTTGAACAAGGGATGTTTTACAGGACTTATTTACAGGTATGTTAAACACCCACGCGTGCGCCTCACATGCAACAAAACACACACAAACCAGGGAAACTAACTATTCTTTTCGTATTATTCAGCCAAACAGTCTGCCACAAGGACGAGAAACCATGGCTAAAAATCTCTCCTTAGGCAAAGATAGATTTATTGTGGTGTCATATATACATATATTCTATATTGTGTATATTTGTTTTTTGAGTGTGTTGCTATTGCATATTTGTGTATGTATGTCTATGTGTTTATGTGTTATAACGTTGCTTTCCAGCTTTGGATTTGGGAAACCTGAAAGACTACGTTTTTGTCAATTCGAAGAAAAGAGGTACTTTTATATATGTAATAAATGTATATACATACGTAATATATATACTGTGTGTTTGTGTGTGTATATGAACCTGTATAATATGTGTGTATATGTACATTTGCAGATGAAAGTTCAGAAGTTCTTACACACGATGTAAACCTGGATATGCTGCGGCACCAACTGAAACAGTACGACAATTTTTATTGCCTTTGTACATTTACATGCTTGCATGCTGCGTCCGTCCGTCGTGTGTGAATGTGTGACTTTGTCACTATTAATTCATTAATTACTTTTCTATGTGCAATCAATTATGTCTCGGCTCATGACAATGAAACATTGTTTGACATCATCATGATGAAGGTCTCTCTCTCTCTCTCTCTCACACACACAGACAACACACAACACACACACATCATTTTTCTCTTTATTAATTTATATTTCAGGCTGCGGAGGAAGTGAGTTTAGAAGATCGCTGTCGAATGAATCACATGGCTACGAGCATAGTTGCATTGTCCCAGGTATGTGTGTTCGCGTTGTCTTGCGTATCTATAGTTTGTATGTATATATCAACGTATTTAAATAAATATCTGCATATAATCTATATATATTCAAATAGTTAGATTCTATTATATGTGATATTATGTGTGCGTGTGTGTGCGTGCGCCTGCATGTAATGAATATATGTACAGGGTGTTCCATTTTTTCATGCTGGTGAGGATATGCTTCGTTCGAAGTCACTTGATCGTGACTCGTACAATTCTGGGGATTGGTTTAACAGGTTTAAGATTTTTCTTAATATAACTATAATATTGCTCATTAAGATTTAAATACATTATACTTTTATTATTATAAAACAATAATGTTTCATCTGACAGGCTTGATTTCTCATATGAAACAAACAACTGGGGTGTTGGTTTACCACCAAAGAGCAAGAATGGAGAAAAATGGCCAATGTGCGTATATTGCCCTTCTCTCTCTCTCTCTCTCTCTCTCTCACACACACACACAACACACACAAACGTTTGTTAGTAAAGTGGTCGTTTATTAATATCAGGATGAGGAAGCTCTTAAGTGACGAATCTCTGAAAGCTCGTCAAAGGCATATTCTCGCCGCTGTGGCGAACTTTGAAGATCTTTTAAACATCAGATTCTCTTCTCCTCTTTTCCGGTTGAAGACTGTAAATGCCGTACAGGTGTGTGTGTGTGTTGTGTGTGTGTGAGAGAGAGAGAGAGAGTCTGTGTGTGTATGTGTGGGCCTTCATATTATGCATAACTTCCCATGTTTAACAAAATGGAGTGGTAAAAGACTAATAATATAATATCTAATTTAATAATAATACTGTTGATATTAATATATATATACAGGCAAGAGTGGAATTTCACAACACAGGTCCTTCAAGTGTTCCAGGTGTCATTGTAATGAGCCTTAAGGACGGGGATGAAGGCCAACCAGGCTTCCTTCAGATAGACTCCACGTAAGTGTGTGTGTGTATACACACATGCATGTGTATAGATTGTTACACATAAATTTTAAAAATAAATTATAACTTTTGCAGTTATCGAATTATAGTGGTTGTTTTCAATGCACGTCCCGATGAAGCAACAGTGAGAGCTAGCTCATTACGTGGATTGAACATGGAGCTCCATCCTGTGCAGGTACTCTCTCTCTCTCTCTCCGGTAGCTGATAAATAGTATACATACATAGTATTATTCGCATACATAGTATGAATATGCAGGTTTTGTGAGGGCAAATTTGATAAAATAATGTTTTTATTATATTACTATGTTGCAATATTTAGGTTGCCTCTAAGATGAGATTGTGAAATTGTCGTCTTATGATCCTGATGGAAGCTTTACAATTCCTCACAGAACCACGGCTGTCTTTGTTGAAAAGCGGACATAAATTTAAAATAATATTTCTTATTTCATTGTATTATGTTGAAATTTAAAATAATTATCTGTCTCAATTAGAAGTATATACCTTCTACCTTCATTTATAAGTATTTAATCAATTTGTAATTTATGATCAAAACACAACAATAATTAAACATATGTTGCAATAACTATAGTTATTTAAAATATTTCTGGTATTTATAATATAATTATATATTATTAATTTTAGCCAAGTGATGTTCAAATTTATTATTTATTGATAAATTGATGTAGAGAATGTGTATATTTAATTTTAAATTTTTTTTTTTTCAAATCCACATTTTAAAATATAACTTATTTAAACTAAATTTATTTCATAATATAGAACCAATAACTTGCGGACCACCGTGTACTAGTTTAATTCAGGTTTACTATAACATACTTTCTCATGGTTACAGTAACAAATGATATATATACTAGGAATATTTTAAGCTCCAACAAGTTTTTACCTCAATATTCTCTCTCTCTCTCTCTCTCTCTCTCACACACACCACACACACCAAGATCTTTGTGTAACTTGTATAGTGTTTATATGCATCTCTTCAACCAAAAAGGGAATACAAATACCTCAAAAATTGAAGTAGGATGATCTGTAATCAGCCCATCCACATGGAGATACCTCACATAATAATCTAACTCTCGAGTTGAATTCTTGAAGTCTATCCCCACCTCTCATCTTGGAAGGTTGCCACGTGCACAAGAAGCCTCTAGCATGAGCCCTGCCAACCAGGTCGTTGACGCGTACCTGGGCCCTACAAAGCTCCTGTCGGCTGCAATCCCGACAAGGTATTGGCTAACCTTATCAAGGTACTCCTCAGTATCTCCTTAGTCGGATCACCACGGAAGATGAAGATAAGCGGACTGAAGTTGTGCTCTGCAAATCGAAGCAGCGATGCATAGTCAGAAGACTCAATAAAGAGCGGTCTCCTTGTCCACCCTTGGAACCGTACCGTGCGCCGTAGCCGTAGTACCTCAAGACCCTCATATCTCACCCTCATAGTTTGTACCATTTGCCCATGTCACCTATATGTGCATCGACGTTTGTGCAGATATATGTTTATATATAAATATAACTCACATGCTGGTTCACGAACCGTGTACTGACCTCAAGGTCGAGTCCCACGACTCGAGGAGAAGCCGCAACCATGCTATGAGCTCTTCGAGAGTGACAACTCGACTGGGGTGAGCCATTGTATGACTTGTTGCGGTAAGTATACCTTTGTTGGACATGGAAGCTCCTTATCTCGTCCATGTGAAATCGACGTGAAGAAACCGTCATGGTCCACTTACCTACCTGTATGTTGCTCTTCTGCTTGCAAATGCTGGACATGATGCTACGTTTGTTACAGCATCAATGTAAGGTCATGCCAACATATCAAAACACCGTCTCTCGTTACACCTGCATTGTGTGTGTGTGTGTATGTGTGCGTGCGCGTGTATGTGTGTTGAACTCACCGATGTCAGTCTCGATGAAGTCCGCTCCCTGTGCAATCGCACCCTTAAAAGCAAGCAAAGATGACTCGGGAACTGACCGAAGGCTCCTCTGTGACTGATGACTAGGTTTGAACGGTCCAGATTTGCACCAGAAAGTAAATGTGACGGTGAGGATTAAGAGGGCTGTTACAGCTGAGATCAAAATTAAAATTAATTTAAATAGTAAAACCAGTCATGCTTTAACTTAAACTTGGTCATAAACAGGGAAATCTCTTATTAATAAAATAAAATTCTTCATTGCATAACACTAGAGAAAAGAGAGAAACTCACCAGATCTTATAGATCTGCAGCCCATGACACTCCTGCGGCCCCTCATTGCCCTCAACCCCATTTAAAAGTACAGCATATTCTAATTATTCTTACGTTGAGAATTAGGGCGTACGGACAATTGTACGTGACATTAAATTTTTAGAAAAAAAAAAGAAACGAAAAACGTTGAATATTTTTAAAAGTATATTGCATATATTTATATGATATTTTAAATATGTCAAGCAGCTGTATGTAACTATATTTAAATAATTACTTATATGTAATCGATTGATACTTCATAAATTACCAATCGTACAAACATGTGTTTATTAAGTGCACAAGCTGTTAACCTGGTAGCTTGACAGAGCCAGACTATCTGTACCATCAATCTGCTTAACGCGATAGAGTTGATAAAGTTGTGGCATTTATATATGAATTTATTTTCATGATATATACATTGCGTATATACTTTAGCAAGTTTAATCTAAATCTCGATTCATAGTACGCCCATGTAAAGCTTATGTGCGTGCAAATGGGCAGGTGGTAAGTGGACAATGCAGGGTTCGTAGAGGATTCTAGAAGATACCTAGATATTCCTTAGAATATGCCTAGGATGTTCTGTAAAATAAGGATTGATATTGCTTGTTTAATCCATCCAAGTAAGCACCAAGTAACCTTTTGCCTTGTTGACTTTAAGGGAAAGGATAGGAGGATTATACAAATAGTCTGCATTTTAATCTTGTTTGTTTAATCTATTTGTGAGTTATGTTCAACACAAAGTTAGAAAGATGAGCAATAGTGTTTTGCTTATCTTTTGTGATTGGTGAGCAATCTTTCATTATCATTTCATGGGCTAGAACTGTATCACTTTCTGGTTGCTTCTCAAATTATTTACAATAGTTTTGCTTTATAGATTGCTAAGTTTTAACTTTGATTGGAAATGACAAGAAACTACTTATGGGGTGTTAATAATGAACATAATTGTCATAGTTTTAACTTGGTGAGTTGATTACCTAGGTAAAAATTGTGGGATATGTGGACAAAAAGACTCAAGTGTAACTGAGTTATGACCACGATTGTGGGATATGTAGAATATGTGGGTAAAAAGACTTAAAATAACTGAGTCATTATGACTAGGGCCCTCTCATAAACATCAATTGGCCCTTTGCCTAGTTGGCATAAGGGTACAATTAGGCATAACAGGAGAGGGAAAGGTTATGACAATAATGGATGAAGAGTCGAGTCTTAATCATATTATCAAGTGATATAAAAGATGAGGTATGGCAGCCCTTCAATATTTAGCTCTTGGCCACCATGCATGCATGTCATGCCTTTAACTATCTTAGAACTAGATGTTTTCACTTTATACACAAAGTCCTTAAAATGATATTCGTCGACTTTCTTGGCAAAGTCGAAAAGAGCACTTTAATGCCTAACACAATTACTTTAATTAACCCGAGTTAAAACTTGCCAATGAGTGGTACTAAGATATGTTCAATATCCTTAAATACTTGTCACTACTATTTTTATAGGGTGAAAACTTACAAAATGACATCTTCATTATAGTTCTTAAGCACACATTGAATGGCTGATAATGTCTTTAATAAAATTCCTTCCTCTCCAACATTTGTCTATCCTATGAAAAATCATAAGCATTGAATTAGTCCTTTCAAAACTTTCCAATATGACGAGTAAATCTTTGCCAAGCAACATGTAGAAAAGAAATTTGGCATTCCATCCCCTCACTAGAATGGAGAATGAAGCACACAGTTATTGGTGAATGTGAATGTGTTTCCATCTTCATTCAATAGTCTCATATCTCACTCTTATTATTTAGTGTTATATTAAAAAAATGAAAGTAAAGCTTATACAATTCAAAAAGTATTATTCTATAAATTTATGAACTTAATTAAACTACCAGCATCAATATCGCATAAGGCAATTAATGTTTACCAACAATTATTCTAGACAACGTGCATGCATTAAATATTTGTGGTTAAATACTTAGAATCCGGTTGATTAAATGTCAACTTTATTTAAATCCTAATCAATTTTGGCTGCAGATTTAAATAGTACTAGATCTAGATCATGACCATCAAATTTTGACTTAAATTATAATTTAAATCACCAAAAAATTATAGTGGTTTAATTCAATAAAATTTAATTTGTATAATGATTTTAAATTAAATCGAATATAAAATTTAATTTTATATTCTTTAACTTTATGAATATCTTTTCAATTTATTCATTATATAAATTATTAATATATATATATATATTATTTATTAAAAATTAGGGTTTACCATTCATGAACATGTTCTAAACCTATTAATCGCTAGGGTTTTGGGTTTAATAAAAGAAGTAAATGAATTCTGGAGTTCCATCGACATTACTAAGATCACCATCTCTTTTCTCCATTTCTTTTTTCTTATATTTTTGCTTTTCCTTTCTATTGAGTTTGTTTTCCTTAATTTTCTATTTTGATTTCGCCATTGTTCCCTCTTCTTTAAAGCCAACTAGGCAAAGGGTCGATTGGTGTTTATGAACATGATGACCCAGGTCCACTTAGGTCTTTTGCCTACATATCCACATATCCCACAATCTTTACCCATCTACCAAGTTAGAACTATGACAGCCATCAACATAGACATTAAGGTGATTCTCATTTCATAATCTCAATCCCAAGTCTCTTCCATTTCTCATCCCTTTTATCCTCTCATTATAGCGTTGATTAGAAGTGGCAACAATAACTCCCCAATCAACATAGATCCCTTAGTCTTGTTCCACCAATTCCTTCTCTCTATACCCTGATTGAAGAGATTTTTATCTTCTTTGGTGTCAACTGAAAGCTCAACAATACCTCCCTTAATCGTCATTATACACCCCTTTGTACTCAAAGTATCTCTTGTACAGTTCTTTGTACACCCTTTGTACTCAAAGTTATCTCTTACTTAGCACTAACTTGGAGGTATGACAATAACACCCCAAGTCGGCATAAAGTCTCTAGTTGTGTAAACCATTTGTTTTGCTAACTGTAATGTCGAACAATAACACCCCATTTGACAAAATCATGAAACTAGGTAACTTGTACTTTAGTTGCTGTTGACTAGAGAATTTGATTACCTTCCTTAGTCAACATAGATTATCACTTCACACTTTGTTTATTTTTTATATTTTATATGTGATGTAGATGAGAGTTTCTTGAAAGCTACAAAAAAGAAAGACCATGAATCATCCAAGTGTGAAGCATAGGCAAGAGTGGCTTTGACTAGTATAATGTCGAGAAGATGCCGGGGGGGCGGGGGCGGGGGGGGGGGGATGCGCAAAGCTAGTGTGCCATAATGCAGTCTGATACATGCTCAAAACTAGTCATTCAATTCAATAGCTTTGGAGGGTGTGGCCTAAGTTAAAGAGCTACAACCAATTGCGGTACCAATTTCATCAACATAAGCAATTGTTCAACAACACCTTATAGACATGGGTGCTGCCAACTTTATACCTGTCAAATCACAAGTGCCACAATTGATGCAAATGTAAAAGATAGTGATGCTAAAGCATAAGAAGTCATGGCATCCCATGCCACTAGAACAATTGGTCAAAAAGGGGTTGTGAAAGGAAACAAAACATTGAGGCTTCAAAGAAGAAGGTAGCAAAGGGAGTAGCAAAGGAGGAAAAAGAGGTATATAGGATTCTAACTAGTCTACATGTAAAGAGTTAAGAAAGATAGCTTTAGCAAATCTCCATCAATAACTTAGGAGATCCTCCAAATGTCTATGTCTACCATCTCCATTCAAACAAAGTGGTAGATTGTGTAAACCCAAAGGACCTAAACCAATTAATGGGGAGTTTTCAAGTGAGCAAGCAAATACCTCCACAACACTAACCAATTTATCCTTTCAATTGGTAAGCATGTGAAGACAAACATGGCAAAGATAGCTAAGTATCCTACATGAATCTTTTAAAAGAGACCTTATATATCCCAAGTTCCAAGCATGTGGTCCATTGTTGTCAATGAAGTCCTTTATGACTTGGGATGGGAACCAAACTCTAGGCTCTGTAGAGGTTGTATAGGGAGGCAACGAAGGAGGAAGAAAGAAAGTCTTGCTATTCAGCTTCATTTGCAAATCTAATGCAGATGACCTCTAGTTGTCGTCACTATGTTCAAACATATCAACATAAATGATTAAGCTTGTGTATATGGCGTGGACTAATTACTTATTGTAGTTATCACGGTTTTAATTTAGTGGGTTGACCACATAGTTAAAGATTCGTGTGATATAGACCCAAGTGACACTATGTCAAATGGTTCAAGGGCCCTCTCATAAACACCAAAATAGCCTTTTGCCTTGTGTGGCTTAAGGAGAAAGAAATAGGACACTAACAATTTAATATCATAGTGGTTCTGAATTCAATTTCCATTAGGGGTGAACTCGTAATAAAGCTTATCTATCAAAATTAACAATTCTCATAAGGGGCAAACTTATATACAAAGCTCATCTACCAAGGTTAGCAATTGCATGTGTACAACCGCATTACCAAACTTGTATATATAAAGCTCATCTACCAAGGTGCATGTGTACGATCGCATTGCCGCTGGCTCAATTGACTTGTCAATACGAGATTAACCATGAACATCTTCACTTAACAAAACCCTTCATATACATGTGTATACACATGTATAGCCATGTGTTGCCTCTAGCTCATTTGACATGTCTTGAAGGTATTGGAATGTCAAGTGACACTAGGTCAAATGGTCTAGGGGCCCTCTCATAAAACACCAATTGACCTTTTGCCTTATTGGCTTGAGAGGAGAGGGATAGAACACTAACAATAGTTCATTCGCCACCGAGACACATTGCCTCAATTGTTGGTGGTAGTAAATTGAGATGTCAAATGAATGTTTTGGAGGTATTGAAATGTCAAGTAGCATTGGGTCAAATGGTCTAGAGGCCCTCTCATAAAACACCAATTGGCCTTTGCCTTGTTGGCTTGAAAGGAGAGGATAAAACACTAACAATAGTTCATTCACCACCTTCATTGAGACCATGTTACCCCTCTGTTATTAGTAGTAAATATATGTTATGTCAGCATGGAAGGTACCTTAAAGATCCTAGTAAATGCATAAAAATTGCAGTTGGCAAGTCAGTTTGGTATTCTTTGTCGAATGTGATATGTGCAAAGATTATTTAAGGTAAACACTTGTATGTTCCTATGTAAAGTAATCCAAGGGAGTGCAAGAGTGGAGGCCAATGCTAAGCAACCAATATCCAAGAAACACAACAAGTGGATAATGAAGTTCTTTGTTATCATTGATCCAACCTTGAGTGATGATTAGTTTCAGAGGGTCACTATCATCCCTCACATGAAATGCCAGTGGATGGGCTTGAGAAGCTATATGCATTGTCTAAAGCCCATATCATAAACAAGTTGCAGATACGATATCTGAATAAATGTGGTGATCTAGATAGAAAGGTGAGCAACAAACTCTAGAGTTCAAGATAAGGAGTGGTTGAAGTGGTTCATGATAGATTTTTATTGAAGAACAATTCAAGACAAAGTAGTGGATATCATGGAGAATCTTCAATAGGACAGTGACAACCTTAGAATTTTTACAGTTAATTCGATGAGATGAAAGCAAAATGCAAGATGTGCATGTTCTAGTCCTTATTCAAGTGTGTTCACTTCACCTTTTCCATAGAGCCCAAGGAATTTTTTGAGTGTGAGAAGCCAGCTAAAAGGATGATTTAAAAGTTCGTTAGTTTTATTTATTTCAGCATCTCTATTGTAGATTTGCAATAATTCATCATATTTCTCTGAGCACAACCATGAAACTTTGGGAGGACCATACTAGCTCTCCTCATATGTGAAGTAATAAGACATCTTTCTTTAACCCCATTTTAGCGGCATTTTGTCTCTTTTTTAGCTAAACTTTTTGAAAGGAGAATTCTCGTTGTGGAGGTGAACATGCACAAGCAGCATGTCGACAACTTGCCATCATAGTTGTGGCTGGAGGGTGCACTAAAACAAAGGTAAATAAGCAAATTGCAACTTCTGCAAAAGGCATCATGTCCTCATCAAATTTGGTAGCTCTTTTAGATTGCTCCTTTATCACAATTATCATTGCTCTAAAAGATTTTGTCAACTTCTAGGACAATGGACATCAAGGACAACCTAATGCTATACATTCAACTTTAGCATCTACTTGTGAAAGATATGACTTGGTTCTTTGCAATATTGAAGAAATGGTATGTAGGTCCTTCTTTGATGAAGGTGTGGAGCGGCAAGAGGCGTACAACATGTTAAGGATCCTAGTCAATGAGTGCCACACCCCAAATTCATAGATATGTTTCAAAAAGGCTAGTGAGTTTGGCTTCAATTTAGTAATCTTGAACCTCCTCATCAACTTGGACATGTTGAATTATACCTTAAACAATAACCTAGTTCACCTATATGAAATAAGGTTTGATGAGGCCCTTAAGTTTGCAGGCATGTACTTGGCCTCATAGGGCTTCATGGTGGTTTTCGTTACAATCAATATCATCCCCCAAGTTACACATGCAACAAAAGTCATAGGTCTAAAACTTCCATCAACATATTATGTTTATTATGGTCATAATTGGGGATATCACCTTAGGACGAAGGTATTACTTATTTCTTTTTTTCATTTTTGTTGATGGGCCGGTGATGCACTTCTATTTCAAGTCACTGGAAATCCATTGCAATTAATCCCCTTTGACTTGGATGCACCATCCTCATGGATGCTTTGGACCGTTACTAGAAATCATAATAAGAAATCTTCTTAAATATTATTTTTGTTAAGTTAAACCCTATATGTTTCTTTACAAAAAAAAAAGTGTATGGCTTATTCAACTTGTGATTGAATAATTTACAAAGTAAGGTGATCTTGTTTGGAATATAGGATCGGGGACTAAATCATTTATTGTTGTATCCATAGACTTGAGTAGAAATGTGTTAGAATGAAGAAATCTTTTAAAGTTGCAAGGATTGCCAATGCATTAGTCCAAAGGAGATATTGACTCAACAACCATTGATTGAATAACAAAATAACAAATTAAAAATTGTTGTAATGCTAAAGAATAAGAGAAATATGTAGTTAAGAATTCATTTCGAGTGTAAATATAAATATTTCTAGTGTAATTTATATAATACCCTAATTTACAATAATAATGCAAGATCTTATGATATATTGTTGAATAGAAGGAATATTTCTTTACCTAATAATGTGCAGACCTTTTCAACACTTTGCAGACTAAGGAATATTCAATTCAGATTCTGATATATTTTGCCTCTCGGCCAAGCCTCCTTTTGGTCGGACTCCACAGTGCGTGTATCAATGCATAAGGGGTTGAAAATGTATATATTTCCATGAATAAAGAAGAAAGTTCTAAATTGAATTTGGAAAATAAGAATGTTTAAGTTGAATTTTGGATTTAAAATAAATATTTATATATTATTAAAAAATCTTATATTCTACAATTTAAAAAAGGAAAAAACAAACCAACATAAAGTGATTAGAATGAAAACAAACACATTACATTAAGAAATTAGGTCTTATTATCAATTTAAAATGTAAATTAATAAGGTTTAATATTTTAATTTTTATATTTTAACTATACTTTATAAGTTTATTTTAGAATTTAAAATATAATGTAAAGTATTTTATATAATATCTAAAATTTAATTATGTCATGTACGATTTAAAAACAAATTTAAAAAAAAATAAAATCTCCTTTTAAGTTTAAAATTTCACCATAATAGGGTAAATATATTATTCTTATTACTTTAAATAATAAGACTATAATAGGTTATTGCTAGGAATATTTATGGATATTCATATTGGAACATCCTTAAAAGTCCCAGCATATGCTTATATGTTAAAACCATATATGTACCAAACAGATAGTATATATATATATATATTTATCATTCTATTATTAAATTGATTTACACGATGGCTATGTCAATGTATTGTGTATTACTTTGTTTATTTATTTTACAAGGTGTTATTGCGGTTCGATATCCATTACCAGGTGGACCACATAATAAACGTCCGTTTAAAAAGGTTGGACCATATAATATTGCACACCGTGGTGCAAATGGAGAGTTTCCTGAGTCTACAGCACCTTCGTTCAAGGTAAAACTTAATCTATTAATGTATTATTAATGTTATAATATTCAATTTAATGTTGCAGAGAGCTATAGAACGCGGTGCTGATTTTATCGAAACTGATATTGGAGTTACCAAGGATGGCGTTTTAATATGCATACATGACAGGACTTTGGATTTATTTACTGACGTAAAACAACACAAAAATTTGCAGACAAATTCAAAACTTACGAATATCATAATAGAAATGAGTCTGGTTTCTTCTCTATTGATTTCACTTTGGAGGAAATCAAGACACTCCGTGTTAACAACAGAGTACCTGCCGGGATCTTTCTTACGATGGTATACATATTTACATAGATGATCTTTAATAATTTTTAATTTTAATTTTATAGGGTTATACGAAATTCTCACGTTTGAAGAGTATATTGCTATTGCTCTTAATGCTGATCGAGTCGTTGGAATCGACCCAGAGATTAAATATCCAGACTTTTATAATGCTCACGTAAGTCATGAGTAATCTGAATATAGTTGTTTTCATTATTATTAATCTGTATTTCATAGGTAAAATGGGAGGATGGTAAACTCTTGGAGGATATATATGTTGAGACACTTTTAAAATACGGGTATAACTCACCGTATTTATCTAAGGGGTGGTTTGAAAAACCCATTTTTATTCAGACTTTCTCGGCAAACTCTATACTCTATATAGCGAACAAAACGCGTTCTCCGAAGGTGCTTAATCTTGAGGATTATTCCGACCCACAGTTAACAACAGATGAGTATCTGGACTTTATTAGCAAGTACGTTGTCGCACTGTCCCCCGTAAAGACGGTGATAGCCCCCATGGATATGAGAAATTTGTCTCCTGAGTCGACAGACTTTGTCGATAAGGCACATGCACGAGGCCTCATGGTACATGCTGCTACTTATGATAACCATCCTCTTATGATGGCCAAGGATTTCTACGGGGATGCATATAAGGAGTACCACTATTTTCTAAGGGTGCTCGGAGTGGATGCATTAATGACGGATTATCCTGGTAGTCTTTCTAGTTATTTCAAGGGGCTTGAGCTGAATGTTACTGATCAAATGTGGAGTTAATTTAATAAAAATTTGTATCTGTGTTAGTTATTTCTGCTGAACTTTAACAGAAATCCTATTTTTTTAAAAAGAAATAAGATAATTTGTTAAAACCATAAGATACCTAAGAACCTTGAGTATACTATTTAAAGATATTCTAAAAATCTTACTACAAATTATTATCTAAGATATAGAGAGATGGTGTTTTTTCTTCTTTTAGAATAAACCCCCAGGTGATTGAGCGATGAAACCTCTTCCATCAGGTCACTCTCAAGGAAAGTTTGATCTAATTGATCATGAGAGAGAACCTGTGTGAGCATTGCTACCCAGCCTTAAAGCTCTTTCATCAGCAAACAGTTTCTGAAGGAGAAATAGAATTCCTCCTAGGAAGAAGTTGTTGCTAACATCTAAGGTAAAGATGAGAAAATCACATCTCCTTAAATTTGTATTTTCTGTTCATAGAAGTTATACTTAATTTTTATATTTTTATATTTTCCAAGAAATGTAGGAATTCGATATTAAGTAATTCTTTTACTTTAATATAGTTTTTAAAACATTCCCCACATAGTGTTTTCAATAAATTTTATCATATTGTTAATTTATTTAAAATTTATTTCTGTTAAGAACACGCCTTTATTAATCTGGGACAAAGATAGTTTAAATATATACTTTAATTCATCATGCGCACTATAGGTCTGCGTTAAGTTCTTGCATTATTAAGATGAGGTATGTTTTCAAAGATTCACCAACATAGTAAGTCTTGCCCCACCTTTAATAATAGTATGCTACACACTCTGAAGCCAGACTTGCAAGAGGCCTAGACACTTGTATGTACTCTCATGTCCATTCATATAATATACATACATGCATATATATATGTATATCATGCCGGTGTGTTTGTGTGCATGGCCATAATTATTCCTCTTGTTATAACCACCACACACACGACACTTTATATGTGTGGTCACACGCAGGCACGGACGCACCAGTATCCGAGCAGATGTCCAAAATGCAAAGACCTGAATAGTTCCAAAACATTTGCAGCTCATCGTGTAGCCTATATCATAGCATTCCAGGAAGCAACGTTCCTCTCCGGCATTTTGTCAAAGGGCTCCCTATATCAAAATTACCTAACTAGTATTCAGCTTTCTGCAGGCTCTCTCTCTCTCTCACACACACACACACACGCACACGCACGCACGCACAGAGTGTTTGTTTTCTTCAGCCTCATCAAGTAATCCTGCCGAAGAAATGCCAACAGCAGGATATTCCAAGAAAAAATGTCCCTGTTCATGCTGTTGAACACTCCATTCCTGAAGTTGGCATACATATTGCCAATGTAACGGTCCTTATCTTTCCATGTAAAGATACAATATACGTAAAACTACAAAGTCCTTACACACACACACACATGTACATACTTATATACGTGAATCCATCTTCCCTCGTACAATGCGTTGATTTCCCGTAGCTCCTCTAGCCTGTCACATACACTACACCCAGAGTGGGTCTATATCCATCTAGTGCTCCTCTCATAAACCATGTACCAGCACTCAATGTTCCTAACATTAACTATGATCGCTGCTATCATACTACTCATCCTCTGACTTCCGTCTCTTAGACTGCAAATTGTCTAAGTCCTCCGTATCAAATCGTTTTATCACTGCAATACAAAAACATAAACAATAAATATATGGAATATCTATAGTTGGATATTTCTTAACTCTTCCATAACTCTAACAAAAACTATATGCGTATAGATACAACATATTGTGTTCACACACACATCAGTTCAAGGACACTTACCTGGGTAAGCATGTTGTTTCCCTAGGTGGTTCTTCTGTTAAGTCTTCGATGTGTCTAGAAATATATAGTCATATCAACTAACTATCAGATAAACTTACTGGACATTATCCATTTCCATATGCACTGTATTCGCTTCATGGTCATCCCTAGAAGGTTGGTGTTTTATTAATCTCCGAGTTGAAGGTTCTGCATTTACCTCGTTTCCATCTCTATAAGCGCAAATTTTCTTATATTGATACTGCATTCTGTGGTTCGTAATATATACATATATAGATAGATAAATATGAAGTTCAACTATGTCCTCCATATCCCTTGTATCCGAAACTTGCTCTGCCCTACGAGCTTCTTGCTTTACTAGTCTTCCCTTGTTGGGTTGTGTATTTCCTTTAAGCCTGGAAAAAGTCATAAAAGCTTAGCTAAGTTTAACTAAGGAATCAAGACTAGAGAATTGTAAATTAAATGTATAAAAGAATTACAACTTACTTGAGATGGTTGATGATGGGTTCTTTGTAATATGAAAACACAGGTAAGTCAAACTAATGTAAATATGTTTGTGCATGTATAAATACAATACTAGCCGAGAATAATGGAAGTATTCAGCTAAATATCGAAATACATACATTATGCAAAACTTACTTTTCGTGGTTCCTTGCTAAGTTCCTCTCCATATGCTCTATGCTCATCTTCGTCCCGCATTCTTAGCAGTTAGCATGTCCGTAAATAAACACACAATATATGCTCCTCTGTTTTATGTGTATTTAATACTCTGTGTGTATGTGTGTTGTTTACATATATGTAGACATGAATATATTACTCTATGGTGTGTGTGTGTGTTTGTCACGCGTGTATGTATGTAGAAAACACACACACATATAGCCTACTAACATATAGTTATCAAGAACACTTTTAAATGCACAATGAAAATTAAGAAAGTAGCTATAGTTATCCACGTATCTAAATAGCTGCAATAAAGAAACTCACTCTGGTCATCGCTTGAAAGTCTATCCTCATCACTCTCGGTCAGAGATACACGTTTCTCTTCAGTGGGTATTCGTTTTCCACGGTGTAATCCGAGTTGCTTTAGCTTTCTCGCCACTTGAGCTGCAGATATGGTTCCATCAGGGCTCAATGCTTCAGCAATTAGTTTTGAGTAGCTCCTCTTCTCCTTAAACCTAAAAAAACATATATATATATATAAATGTGTGTGTGTGTGTGTGGATAAACAAACTTAAAAAGATACTACTAAGTGAGCTATGTAATATTCTCTATTTGTTGAGTATTTAGCATCATATGCAAATAAGCATGGTCAACAGTACACGCACGCCCCACCCCATTATAGTAGACATATACAATAATTATATGCTCATAAGAAACTCACTTCTCGAATAGCTGCACAGTCCGGCTCTCATCTTGTTCAGTGAATGGACCACGCTTACGTCTTTTTACAGGTGCTGTTCTTATTGCTACTCCTGCTCGTGTGCTTTGCAAACTGAAGAACGTACCCAGGATCCAAGCTGGCACCTTCATCTTCTCCTAAAGTATAAGTTTATTGGCGTAAGATTAATAAATTATACTACATTATGTTTGTCATAATATCGTATTTGAGTTTTTATTATCTTTGTCAATTTACCGGAGGCCATCAGATGATAAGTGTTTGTAACTCCCATCGTTATCTTCCCCAAGAGCATCCGCTAGTCCACCATGGCTCCTAAAAGTACAGGATAACCCACGTCATGAGCGTGCGGGCACGTGGTTACAAACAAAAGCATACATACATATGTGTATTCGTTTAGCTTGCACTGTAATTACGATTCAAAGACACACTTGTGTATGATTACTTCGCAATATAATTATGCATTATACCTATTACACCTATAAGTTATGCAGTATATATTCATGTCTACATTATACATGCCAGGGACCTTCATGTACTATGCATTATAAAACACATACATATCTTTATTTTTACATTTGCTCATGGTGTGGCTCACATGTTATTGCTATAATGACATAGCAACTGTACACATATACACACGGTACACAATATTTATCCATAGTACAACTATTAGTTGGCAAGTTTAGGTGTGTGTGCGTGAGTGTGTCTGTGAATACGGTACTGAATATTGAAAACAAAAATTGAATTAAACTATGTTTAATGTTTTTAGTTTTGCCCCTCGTAACTTGTGTATGGTGTAGTCTAGATTTGACGGCAGAGTGGATGGCTTTTAGCAAATAATACATCCACATAAAGCAACCGATTCAATTGAAGCTTTTCGAACAACTTTGGTAGCAAATGAGATGAGAGTTCTGTATTCATCTAGCTTGGCTATTCTCTTGTTTGTAAGTATATTGTAAAACAGGTTAAGTATTGAAATGTGCATATAACTGAATCAGTATCACTCTACACACACGTACGCCCGCATGCACACGGGCGGGGGATTACACAAGGTCGTCCCTGGTTTGTCTATGGATATATTCTTTATGTGCTCGCGAACGGTACGCTTTTCCTCTATATGCAAGTGTTGTGTATACAGTATGCGTACATAAATGCATGTAAGCATATATATGTACACAAACTCATATACGTCTATATGCATATACATATGTACACAGACAAAAGGATACCATGCACGCATAGCACAAGAAAACACACACAAATGTACCTGATATAATATGGGCTCGAGGTCACAATCTCTACAAATCCGGTGAAGCATGCAGAGGATGAAAAGCGCCATTCTCTTCGTAGAAACCGAGAAGCCAGCAATACTTGGACAGGGTGTCACTGTCTGCAAACTTTTGAACGCATTTGTGCACGTCAAGCATCCACTCCATCATTCATCACTGACGTACCATGTTGTCGTCCTCTCCTTCTTCCTTGGCATATTCGGCTTTGTCCCGGATATTCTATGTCCACTTGAACAGCATTTTCATGTTGTTATGGTTATCAGAATCGTCATGTGCGTTTTCCCTCGGTGTAAGTTTCAAAGACGATGGCTGTAACAGAAAGTTTATAAAGCATAAAAAAGCAATTTTTATTTTGTGTGTGTGTGTGTGAGAGAGAGAGAATTACACAACAGTCCTATTCATAAAGTATAAAGAAGACTACTAAAATAGCTTCTAAAGTAACAAAAGCAATGTGTGCATAGACTTCGCAAAAACCTTAAGAGTAATAGCAAGACACATACATGTCCATGTATGCAGGTATGCATCTATCTACACGACCCTGCAGTAAACAGTCAGGAAGTATAAAAATAACTCTGTTATAGCGTTAACTTGACTGCAATGTGTTGTTGTTTGCATATAATCTATGTGTAGGTATGTATGCACAAAACCTTTATGGCTTATTTCTTCTATATCGATGCATAAACGTGTGCTATGCTCGGCATTTTCATCTTCAATGTGATCGGGCATGATTTTTTTTAGGTTTAAACTTTCAAGCTTTTTCTGAAACCTGAAAAAATATTGTACATATACTGTAAGCCTCAAATATGGGATCGTTATAAAAGTATTTGTTTTACGTATTTGCTGTTGTCTTCTCCTAAATTTGACGCTCTTCGTGAAAACTAAATATTTCACATAGACTGCACACGCGCACACACAACACACATGTTGAATTATTCAAGAAACGAGCGTTCCCACGTTGATTCTCATTAACATACTAGGCTTATCAAATTTACATATTAAATCGGTGATTTAAAAGCATTATAACCACGATGCTTTTGTATGACTTCTCATTTTAGTCTGTACTATCTCTGTATATTTCATATATTTGAGGATAACGTTCCTACAATCTGTTTTAATTCTTTGTATATTTAAAGTTTTTTCCTTGGTATATTTGAAAAATATGTGTGTTTTATTTAAAATCTTATTATATTCCAAAGTGCATAAAATTGACATAAAATTAGATTGAGTTGAGAACCACGTAACAGTTGTAGAGCCTTCTGAATTTAAACTTTAAATCATTCTTTTCTTTTTTTGTTTTGTTTTTTTACGATATTGGTATTTAACATATATATGCACGTGTGTGTGTGTGTGCGTGCGTGTATGTGGAACTTGAAGGCACTGTTATAAGTGTGGCCCGTGTTCAACATTGAAAATTCCGTTAACAAACATGTTCTTCTTTCTTATTCAACTTACAATATATTTTATTCAATGAATTTTAATGTTTTAAAAATTTCACATATTTCTCTAAAGATATGGATACACACAAGTGTTGTAAAGCTATCAAGCTCGGTCGGTACGCCTAGAAGGTTATATAATATTATGTTACATGTGTATTGTCAATTCAATACATATAAAGTTATATATTTGATATTATGTTAATTTGGATGTGTGAAATTGAAATATTGCTAATTTGATGTTAATATTGATATGTGAAATTTTAAATAAATTTATATTATAATTTGAATTTTTCAGTTATAAAGTCAGTTTTTTTTTATGAAAGATGTGGGAGAAACTAGGCGCGCGCGTGTGAAAGTAATGTTTAAAAGTGTGGCCCAGTTAACAGTGAGAATGGGGTTTTTACGAATGTGACCGTCTCTGAGTTGCAGGAGCTACAGACATTGTTATCTAAACAGTACATAATAAACAAATTTACACATATTGGATCGACAACTTCTCCACAAACTGCTGGGCTGCACCTCTTTCTTCGATTATTTGCCATTGTTCACACACACACACACAACTTACCAAATGGACCAAGCAAGATTCGTGATAAATACTTTTTTTATTGTTTTATCTACCACATACACACGCAAAATATCATTTTGTTCATTTTAAACTTAAGTAATTTATAGCTTTATTTATTTATATTATAACACTATATGAACTTAAATATGAACCTTTAATATGTAACACACACACACACATATTGGACATTATATGATATTTGTGATGAACACTATGAACAGTTCTTCCTAGCAACTGGCAAGCTACAGTTTGAAGGGAATCTCATGTACAAACTTTACG
Organism: Selaginella tamariscina; assembly: GCA_003024785.1. NCBI lineage: Eukaryota > Viridiplantae > Streptophyta > Lycopodiopsida > Selaginellales > Selaginellaceae > Selaginella > Selaginella tamariscina. Next base: position 204,964 of record PUQB01000095.1, read on the forward strand.
CATTTGCTGGTGTCTTCTCTTTTAGATCTGACGCTCTTCATATATTGCATAACTTGTACACACACACACACACAAATTTATACATAAATGTTGCACGACCAAACAAAGATGTGGCTAAAACTACGTGTGTGTGTGTGTGTGTGAGAGAGAGAGAGAGAGAGAGAGAGAGAGAGAGAGACTTTTAAGCAAAGTAGTGACTTACCATTGGATATCGAAAATTCCTAGTATAGATACTCTCTTTAGTTTGTCTTGCCTATGATTAACGGCATCTAATGGTTGGATGAACTTAACATCCCAGTTAAAGAAATCTACAAAACAAGTAATCGCAACCAAAGTTTGTTTATTGTAAACTTTTAAACTCCTGTATATGCCACTTTGCTACGCATGTGTGTGTGTGGTAATGTCGAGATCATTATCTAAGTATGAGGAGGGATTTCTTATCACACATACACACACACACCTGATAAACTAATGATATGTACTTTACCAAGTACTAGTAACTTGTAAGGAAATAAAGTATGGCCATTATCAAAACACCATATTATAATAACTTATCTTTCACGCATAATATATATACAACGAACCTTGAGAGACTCACTTAATCACACTCCTGCTGCATTGTCCATTGAACATTTTTCATTGTCATGTTCCTCTATGATGTGTCCGCAAAAAATACAAAATAGTAGGTATACACACCCACATTACACTCATATACTTATCTGCCTAATTTTGTGTGTGTGTAAAAGTTATTTACCTCATCTTCTGAAGCATGTGCTGTTACTGGGACTCGCTTGCCGAAACCATTAGTTTCTGTTGAATTTCACATACACATATGTGTATACACAAGACAAACATATGTAATTACCTTAGTTTCAGCATCCTGAACTAATAATTCAATTGCAGCCTCTATCTCTATCACATACACAAATGTGTGTGCATATATATATATATATAACATACCTGAGATGCTGAAAAACTGGAGCTGAATTATTTATCTCCTGTGAGATGCTGGACAAACTGTAACTGAATTATTTATTTTTAAAATGCGGGATAAACTGGAGCTGAATTGTTTATTTCCTCTTTCATCTGGATTAAAACCGATAATGAAATTTACGACTTAATTATTTAATATATTTGAATATTAATTGTCACTTGCATGTAAAAGGGATCGCATTCCTGTATGGCTTGTTTTAGGAATGAGTAAAATCTCAACTAGGATCATACTCTGCAAAAATAAAATGTACACATTCATAAAATAAAAACAAATTGGTCTCGAGTCACTAATCAGCTTAATAATACACACACATGAAAAGATATTGTTTAATGCCAAAATATATAACATTGCATGTGGGTGTGTTATTAAGCTGATTAATGACACATTCTTTACACACACTTGTAAAAGGAGAAATTCAGTATACACACGGACACGCACGCACATTAAAAGTCCCATATATTGTAAAGATCTAAGTTATGACTTCTCCCTTTTGCTGGCACACTAAATCTGACTTTAGTATCCGCTTCATTACGCTCTGTCAAAATATCAAAATCCTATTTAAGAATATTTAAATTATATAATTGACCTTAATGTTCGTTGTGTTAAATTCGTATGCAATGTTACCAACGTAACCTTTCTTCTCTGGATTTCTTGATAACTCAAATGGTATACTGTATTTCCTGTAAATATTATATTAGATTATATATATAACTTTATACTTCCTATAAATATTATACTATGTATTAACTTTATGTGTGATTAACTTTTGAATTTGAATTCATTCACAATTCGTCTTTTCATTTTTGGTTTGGGAAGTTGTAAACTCCGGTTATTTGGCAATCTCTGACGTAGCATTTGTAAAATGCCTGTGTGAACGAACTTTAGAGAGTGAAACATAAACTATTCTCTCTATTTTTGTTTCTATTTTTGTCCCTCAACTGTTCGAACTCTTCCTGTACATACACATATGTATATTAAATAATATATATGCACTGTATATAAATATAATAAACAACAATGATGCACTTAATTATATATGCATGCACATATACATTATATTTGTAAATACATACATATACACGTTTATATCCACGTACACACACACATGCATTGAATAACATAGCTAGCTGCCAAAGTTTAGCATGATCTAAAATTGCTGTTTAGGTGCTATAACATAAAGCAGTGGCTGCATTTCTCACACACTGTGAATGTAATTCGTTAACACACACAGTTTATACTCCAAGATCCGCTCGTAAAAGCGCAGCATCGTGAGTAGACAGCATAAGTCCTCCAGACCTAACACCGTTTGGCCAGGTGATATGCGGATTAAGGAATGGAGGTACCTAACTTCGTTCTCAAGTCCAGCCCAGTCGAAGTCGATAAACATCACCCACCGCTGTCCCGGTTGTGAAGGATGTTAGACTTTCGCAAATCCCCATGAACATGACCCGGATAGAGACTGTGCACCTGCTCGTACGCCTTGAGCACTGCCTTCTTACACACGTCCCACGAAGTAGGGTCCAGTGCAGTCCCATCCCTGACGTTCTCAGCTTCTGCAGGGTCTAGACTGTTCACAACCATCCAACCGTCCTCCGGAGAGTAGACGTCCATCCGTATCACCTTCCAATCTCCACCGAGCTCCGTCACTGTGAAATCCGGGGCCAAGCCTGCTTCCTGCCATTTCCGGTGCACCTCAATACCATATCTCTGGCAAAACTTGACAATCGTCCTATCTCCATGGCTGTACTTTAACAAGTATAGGAGCTGCTCGTCTCTTCCCCGGCGGTCAAGCCGTCGTCGGAACTTTATAACCTGAAGACCAGGATCCTTCTCCCGTTCTTTCTCACGTAGTAAGGCCAGGTAACGGACTCGTCTCTCTTAATCCGTGTGTTTGTCCCTATCCCCGTGGCAATTCCCTTGTAAAAGGTTGCAAGCGCTTCCAAAGTTCTTGGAATGGCGGCAATAGCCCTTGCAACCCTGTTCTTGTGCTCCAAATCCTGTGTATTTCAAAAGATGTAAATAAGGAGTCAGTGGCTCGTAACCAGGACGGTCGTGACAAATGGCTCCACCCACTCTTATAGTAGCTCCGACTACCTCCACAATCAGCATGGGAATGCACGAGAGGTAATACATCCATCTCTTGTAATCAACTCTTCTGAGCGGGCTGTGTCGTTAACATAGTCCCCATAATATTTCATTGACTGATGCAAGCCTCTCCCCCAAACCCTATCTCGTTCTTGACTTCAACTTTCATAAGTACCAACCAAAACTGCTCAACCTTACCATGACCATAATATCCGCCTCTTCGACGTCAACAGAAGACTTGAAGTGGAACTGATTGGGACAGGCAGTCTTCAAGTAGCTGTTAGATCAAAGATCGTCATATGACGCAGCTTCTCATTTTGTAAAAGTCACTCATTCAAATATGTTGATCACATTAGCCCAGTCAACCGAGTAGGGACGAGAGTCCGGAAGAGCTCCACATACCGTGCAAATGCTTCATGGGCGACGGGCAGGCATGATTCCAGAAATACGGCCAATGTCGTAAACTGGGTCTGCGGCTCCGAGATACTTAATAATCTGAGGCACTGATTTCGCCACGGCAGAAGCGGAAGGCATTTTCGCTTGTTCGACATCCATGCTTCCTCATATTTGGGCCGTTTCTGATACAACGGTGAGCTTTAGATTATACACGCTAAAGAATATATAACTTACCTCGGCCATATGTTTCCGGGCATTACGAAGCTGAATCCTGTTGGTTGATTGTCGAACCAAATCGCCTTTTCGACCTTCCTCTGCAAAATGCTCGAGGGCATCCCGCACCTTCGCCTCCTTCCAGAGGCCCATCGTCAAGGCGTCTTCACCGGTGCTGAACTCGATTCTTACATAAGGAGCTTCCATCGTCACAAACCCTAAGCCTTCCGACAAGAAATGTCATTAATCTATAAAAAATACTTTTAACTAATTTTTATAAACATTATTAACTACTAATACTCTTGAAGTGGAGATGCATATTCACATACATCAAGTTTAGTGCATACGGAAATACTTGCAGAAGTTGGTCGACGATGACATGGTTGATAAATACTATATAATATAAAGTTCTCTCAACAACGAATAAATGGATCTCTAGTAGAACTTGTATATACTTTAGGTGATGGTGTTACTCCAGATAAGGTATTAATATTCAGTTTTATACTTGTATATGCACGATATAACGTATATACATAGCGTGTGTTGAGAGAGAGCCGTTTACAAAAGAAGTCTTGTTATATTACATACAAGCTTAACATACACACACATTCATATGTATATATACCCATACACACATCACCTGTGTGTGGGTGTGCATTCATGGCTGCTTAAATCATAAACTATACATCATAATAATTTATGGCCAGTTTTGTGCAAATGTACACCTTGCAACCTTGTGAGTTCTTGTGTTTGTAGAACTGAACATATAATTAATAATTATTTATACAGTAGGGATTCACGTTGGAGCCAAAGCAAGAAAGATTTTCTGGATGTAAAACTTAATTTAAAACGTCGCGAAAAGAACGTGTATTTAATCTTAATAACATATAATAACATAAGGAGGCTAATCCATATTAAGTAACCTTCGGTCTATTAATATACAAGGACCATATTATGCAACATTCGGTCTAATTTTAATATCATACATGGCATTTAAAGTCATAATTCATGTATGGTTCTAATATATAATTTAAAATATATTCTATAGAATTCTTATATTACTCCGTCTGGACGTCAATGCCGATGGAAACAATAGTTAAACATGTATATTTTCATTCATTTCATTTAAATTGCAAAATTATATACACTTGAGAATCCAATATTTGCACAGTAAAATACGAATTAATTTATTTGAAAATCAATTTAAAAGACAAACCTTTAGAATGATATAATATTAGCACAGGAATAAACAAATGCTGAGCATTTATAAAATTAAATATTTTATTAATCTGATATCTGCATATGAGAAGGGTACATCCTTATGTTTTTCATATTATATCTTTCTCCATGTTTGGGTTAAATAATAATTTATTATGAAAAATCGAGTAAATATATAATCATCACAAGAAATATACTACTTGCCAGACTCTCTCTCTCATGAAATGTCAGCTAGGATGCACTTTAGATTATTTGCTTTGAATTTATTGTAATGCAAATAGTGATTCTAATGGAAAGTTTACTACTTAAAGTTTTACTACTCATTTTTAATGATTAAACAATTGTAGTAAAATAGCTGAATTTAAATTTAAATCTATGTTTGTATATTACAAAACACGACTTAAATATTAACCTTAAGAGGAGAAATACAAGTTTAATACGGAAGTTAAACTGAATTTATTCATTCCAGGTGTGATTCGCATGTAAAATACTTTAATAAAGCAAAGACATGTAAATAATCAGAACTGCAACACACATGTATATGTGCGTGTGTGTGTAAAAATGAAGCTTTTTATGTATTTATGATAAGTATTAATATATTAATATTACCAACATCAGCATTTTCTCGTGAACAAAAACGCAGGCAGCTTTAACAATAAGGTTTCCTGCAAGTCTTTGTATTGAATTTTGATATTTTATTAATTATTTAATAGCATTATTTAAATTTATAAATCATTATTAGATATTTTAATAATAAATATGAGTGAAAGATATCAAATTAATGAATTATGATAGAAAAAAATAATAAAATTATGAAACCCAGCATATTTTTTTTAGCATTACAAAACAAATCACGTTATATGACCACTGAACCAGCAGTCATTTGCATTAAATTTTCATAATTTAGAACACACACACACACACAAGTTGAATGCAAAACGCATTTGGAGATTTAATTAGCTTACAACGTATACATACTTGTAACCAAGGTCAGCCAACCCCGTCGCAACAAGTCCCTCAGCTGCATGAGGTCTCGTTACTACACTCTCAGTATTGAAGTGTACACAATATACATGTGCGTATATGTATACATATATAAATATCATATCTGTATATATCAAATATAATGTATATATACCGAACCACAATGTCTCATCGGTAAATTTAATACATACATACAATATACATATATGTAGCTCCTTTGACTATGAATTCGTCAGTCTTGCATCTAAAATGGTTCCAGCTCAATCTATATGAACAAAAGATTCTTCTATATCACACACACACACACACACACACCATTTGAGGTGTTTTACCAAGGCCATTAAGCAACACGAACAAGACAAGCTCTCGATGTGGCATAGCCATGGGATGCTATCGTCAACCCTAGAAGGAAGTGTCACTACTTGTTTAATCGAGGCTCAATGATGACATACAAGGCTGTGCAAACGCGCGGGCACACACACGCCATGCACGAATCCTTAAAGAACATATGCAGGCTTATATAGTTGCAATAAACCGTCAATATATATGTGTGTGAACAGCTGGTCAGGATTTAGGGTTTAAATCAAAAGCTTTAATATATATGTTCCTTTACCATCAGCGATGCCTCACACACATTTGCACGTTTATATTTGCAACAATACAATAGCTTTAAAAGATGCATTTTAAAAGACTTTGAATCTCCTTAAATTTAATTAAATAGTATTAACAACAAGAATTTAGTATAAGTAAAATCAATTATCATAATTAAGTATAAATTTAAAATACATATTTTTTCACATGCATTTACTTAAAGAAATATATATGTGTGTGTTTTTATGTATATACATACAAATGGAATTAGTGAAAAAGAGTATAATTAATTAGCAAAGCATATTCTACGCATATTCTAATCGTTAAACCCTTGTTTCACTTATGTTTAGGCAATGAGCAGTTGCTGGGCAGTCAGCACTCTGCGTCCTCAAAGCTCAGGATTAGGGTTTACAGAATGCCAGTTGAAATCGACATTCTTGCCGCATTTTCCCACCAAGAATCCCGCCAAGAATCCGCCACACCCATGTCGGAAATCTGCCAAAGTCTGTGCAGAAGTCTCCACAGTAATCAGGAAGCCACGAGGAGGATTTGTGAACAAGAAACCCAGCATGATCGTAGATGCAATCACCGTGGAGAAGGGTAAATATGGATATGAGATTGAGTCCTGTATAAATTCCCTCAGCCAGGTTTGTATAATATATGTATATCTCATATTTGTATAGTATATTACGTACACAATATTAATATAGAATGTGATTGCTACAGACTTATGTATACATGTGTGTGTGTGGAGTTAAATTAGGCACATATACATATGTAATCATATTTGTATGTACATACGTTGATGTGTCTGTGTATGTGCAACATACTTACACAGAAGACATATACACATGTTCTTGTATGTCTGCATGCATACATATACACACATGTCACAACAACACTAAGCTTAGGTTTTTAACATATAAGAATACAGGTACAATGAATGCATGCATGTGTGTGTATACAAAATAGTGATAAATAGTATAACTTCTTATAAAATATATATTGTTATTTTATTAAGTTGTCATTTTGTTTCACTTTTGACAGCTTCCTCCTCGTGGAAGTGTGACGAGATGCATGGATTTGTATAGGAACAAGCTGACGATAAACGACTTTGCAACAATTTTCAGGTCTTACAACAATTCTCTATGTATGCATTAGAGAGAGAGAGAGTATGTCGCAATAAAAAGCACTCACAAACCCACGGTTTCCTTTTCATACACGTATATATGTATGCAGTGGACCTTCTGGTACATACAAATACACACGTGCATACATACATACATATATGTATATATGTGTGTGTGCGGATACATGAGATATATTACATAAACACACAGAGGTTAACAGAAGATATACAGGGAATTTGCACAAAGGGGAGACTGGCACAGAGGTTTGAGATTGTTTAAGTACATGCAAAGACAGCAATGGTGTAAACCTACGGAACACATATACACAATCATGATTGGAATAATGGGACGTGAAGGGCTTCTTGAGAAATGCGCTGAGATATTTGAGGATATGCCCAAAAATGGAATCCCTTGGAACGTCTACTCTTTTACTGCACTTATCAATGCATACGGTATGTATATATAGAAATGCTTCCTCATAATACATATATGTATCATACATACATTTATGTATGTGTGTTTATTTGTAGGAAGAAATGGGCATTATGAGACCTCGTTAAAGCTTCTTGCAAAAATGAAGGCTGAGAAGATTGAACCGAGCATCGTTACATATAATACTGTTCTAAATGCGTGTTGTAAAGGTGGATTTGAGTGGAAAGGATTGTTAAACATCTTTGCACAGGTTAAGCACAGATATATGTCTCTCTCTCTCTCTCTCTCTCTCTCTCTCTCTCTCTCTCTCTATATATATATATATATATAGAGAGAGAGAGAGAGAGAGAGAGAGATGTGTATGTGCCAAGTTTAACGAGTACATATACTTTTATTTTCATGTCTACATGCATACATATATATATATATATATATATATATATATATCTGGAAAACATTTGTGCAATTTTTTTCCAGATGCGACACGACGCAGTACATCCGGATCTGATAACATATAACACACTACTCTCAGCGTGTGCAACACGTGGGCTTGTGGAGCAGGCTGGCATGATGTTTAAGACAATGAACGAGGCCGGGATTATCCCAGATGAAACAAGCTACGGCTCCCTGATAACAACTTTCTCAAATGCCAACCGTCTCAAAGGTGTCTGTCTGTTTCTCTCTCCCTCCCTCTCTCCTCCCTCCCTCCTCTCTCCTCTCTCTCTCTCTCTCTCTCTCTCTCTCTCTCTCTCTCTCTCTCTCTCTCTCTCACACACACACACACACACACACACACATTGAGTTTTTGTATCTAGGTGTTGAGGATATATTTGAGGAAATGGAGAAACAAGGGAATCCTCCAGACATAACGGGGTATAACAATCTGATTGAGGCATATGGGAAAATTAACAATACCAAAGGAGCTGCTGAGATTTTAAACGTATGCAAAAGGCCAGAGTTGATCCAGATATCACCACTTATTCATCTCTTCTCGAAGTCTATGGCAGACAAGGCAGCTTTGAGGAGGTATATTACTTTAAAATATCTACATTCTAACACCTCTCTCTCTCTCTCTCTCATGTATCATGAATGTTAAGTCCAGGTCCGTCAACTATTTGCGGACATGAAGGAGCTAGACGCAACTCCAGACATATCAACATACAACACACTAATTGGAATGTTTGGGCGAGGGGACACTTTAAAGAGTCTGTGGAGCTTTTTGACGACCTGCTGGATGCCGGTGTCTCAGCAGACAGCGCAACGTACTCAGAGCTCTTGTCGGTCTGTGGGAGGGCAGGCCTGACCAAAGAAGCCGCCAAAATACACCGCCACATGTTGTCCAGGAATATCCCTGCTGTTGGAGATATGCCAGCTGCTGAGGATATCCCAACAGACATCCTCCCATCATTCCGGGGACTTATTTCAGCATACCTAACAGCAGGAATGTATGAGGAAGCTATGGTTACTTTTAACACTATAGAAGAGTCCCGTCTAAAACCAGATGGCTCCATATATGATGTACTTATCGATGGATATGCAAAGGGTGGTATGCATGTAGAAGCAGGATCTCTGTTTTACGAGATGATACAGGCTGGTCATGAACCAAGGTAAACACACACACACACACATTTACCAACTGTATATTAACTTGTATTACAGTGTATGTACGTATAACTCGTTAATCGAGGCGTATAGCAAGGCAGGGCTATATGAGAGTGCCTTGTTGTTTGTTGACGATATGCAGCTGACAAAGAGGATGCCTGATGAGAGGACACATCTTGTTTTACTTGGCACGTATTGTGGGATGGGGCTGTTTGACGAGGCTAAGGCACAGTTTCTTGAGTTGAAGGAAAGTGCCAAGGTACCTGAGCCAGCTGCTTACTGTTTCATGCTATCCATATGTGCCAGACGTACCAAGTACGTGTGTGTGTGTGTGTGTGTATGTGTGTTATTTATAAACACATTACTTTCCAGATGGGATTATGCATCTCAGCTACTAAATGAAATGCAAAAGATGCCGGGGTTACACTCGGTAGTAGCAGGTATCTTGCATGGTAAGTACGATAAAGACTACAACTGGCAGATTGTGGAACACGCATTTGACGCTCTCAAGCTCGAGGATTTATTGGACAGTATGACATTTTATAGTGCTCTGCTTGAAGCTCTTGTTTACTTCAACCAGAAACAACGAGCTGCTAGAGTTCTTCAAGACGCCCTTCGTAGGGGAGCTTACCCTGAAGCTTACAAGAAAACCTCCACAGTTTGGTCCGTTAACGTACAGAGGTGCGTGCGTATACACACACTCTCAAATGTATACTTGTGTATGTACGCATACACGTATATATATAGTGTTCGTTTGTTTCCAGGATGTCTTCAGGTGCTGCAGTCACAGCACTCAATATCTGGTTCAGTGACATGCAAGGTCTTGCAACTAAGGATGAGAAACTTCCATTCATGACTTCGATAGTTATATGGTTGCACACACACACACACAAACGCACGCACCTAGTACGCACATTATATACATACACACTATGTTCACAGTTGTGGGAATCTAGAGGAACACAGGAAAGTGGAAGAGTTGCCAGGTGCAAAAGTGGTGCTTGCTTATCTCAAGTTCTATAATGCTCCATATGAAAGTGCTTCGTGGAACGAAGGGAGGCTGCTGTGTAAAGGAGAGTTGCTAAAACTGTGGCTTACGGAGCTCCCTTCGGTGGTTGACACCTTCCTCACAAACCAACCCCTTCCAGTCTCGAATTCCAAAATGACCGCCACTGTTTCTGCTTGACGTTTTAACACCGTGTGTACATCTAACAAGGTGTGTTTACATTTTGACACTTAATATTACAGCAACCCCTCTCTCTCTTCAGTATATAATAAGCACATTCCCATATATTTTAAAAGCATATATTGAATTTATAAATATAAATAAAATTAAACATTCTTTCTTTTGTAATCTACAATCAAAACAATTATAAGATTACTAGTGAGCCTATCAACGGCTATAAAGAGTTTGATCTCCACTGTTTAAATTCTTAAAACTTATGTTAATAAATTTAAATTTAAACTTATGAAACTATGAACCAGTCAATTAGTTGATAAATGAAAACTTATATTGTAATATAAGTATGTGATAAGATTGACAAGAGAGATGTCAAAACATTTACAATCGATGTATAATGATGTGTAATCATAAGATCTGTGGTAATAAATTATATTAGTATAATCTAATCTCCCTCTCTCTTTCCCACGTACGTGTACTTTGTAAAATCGAGTTTCATCAACGACGGGTTTAAATAACTAAGTTTTAAGAAAGGAATGGGCTTGCCAAGTTGAATGATTTTATAAACTCAATATTGTTTTACATGTGATGTAATATATATATAGATGTTAGAATATATTTTAATTATAATTTAGTTCTTATTTAATAAATTTTATTTGTAAATAAATTTTAAAAATTATATTCTAGTAATATCTTATGTTTAATAATGAAGTATATTATATAAAGATATTCTACTTAAATGGTTTAAATTTTATTTTAGTTTTAATTTTATTTATATTATAGTTAAAAAATATATTTCAATTCATGTTTAAGGATATATTTTAACTAGTTGTACATTTGATTTGAAACATTATAATTGAAACATCTTAGAAATATATTGTTTAAGGTAAAAACTGGTGATAGTCTTTATTTCAGTATTAATAAGGAATTTTAAATATAAAGGTGTTTAAATGTTTTATATAATTCAAGGTGAAGGAACTTTATGCTGCCAATGAAGTAGTTATGTTTTAAGAATATATTTTAATTGAATTGTTAGGTTTTAATTGAGAAAATTAAAATATTTTAATAATATATTATATTTAAAATAAACACTGATGAAATATATTATTTTTAATTGGTTTAGATTTAATTTAATTTTAAAAATATTAAATACTCTTATGTGTGACAAAGACATATATATAAACTTGTATATATAGTTTTGTGAGTGTCCATGGTATTGGAGTCACACTCACTGTGAACTTCCATGGTATTAGAGTCACACTCAATAATAACTTAAGTGGTTTGTCTTTCCATTCTAAAAGTGCAAGGAGATGAGATATATTAAGTTAGCATTAGTTTTATTTTAAAGAATATGCTTATTAATTTTAAAGTTTTGTTACATAGCTTAAATAGACTTGAACATAAGGGACACCATGGCACCTATTTGGACAACTTAAAGATATAAAGTGGAAATAACAAAAAATTTGAAATGTAAATTAGTTGAAGACTAGGCATGGTAGATTAAGTAAATATAATAATTTTATTTAGTATCTAGTTAAATAATTCGAAATTGGATGCTTTTGTGTTATTAATTTATGTCTATGAGTTTGAGTTCAGTTCACAAGTTGAAGTTTTAAAAAAAAATAATTTAATTGTGATTTGTGATGAACTAAAAATGAAGAGTGAAATTTAAAATTTAAAATTTTATAATTAATAAAATTTGGTAATTTATAAAATAAATGAAATGCATACTTAAGCTTCTTTGCAAATGGCATTAAAATATAATGAGAATTTTATTCATAAGCTTTAGCTTTGTAATTAACAATCCTGATAAGGTTTATTGTAAACAAGTACATCAGGAAGTTTAATTTGTCTTCTTGTTTCATTCTTAACATAATTTGGGAATTTAAAATATTTATTTAAGAAACTCCCATGTGACTCGTCATTGAAGATGGTGAAAACATTTATTAAATTCTTCTTATAAAAATCAAAATTGCTAATTGAATATATAAATGAGATTGAATTAAATTTATAATAATCATTGGTTTTAATTATTAGTGATGAGTCTTTGTTTCATGTTTTTGAGGATCCTAATGAGTGAATATGCTCTTTCGATATTGCATATCGAACATTATGTGGTCGCACAAGCTACAATCATACTTCTTATAATGATTGTAAAATTGACAACCGTGATGCATATAACTCTAGCAGTAGCTGCATTGATTTCAATGAACACTCCCTCTACTCCGCTTCAAGAGGTACAGTTGCACACATTCCACCGTCTAAGACATTCAAAATAATGTTGGTGTTGTTGTCGTATTTTGGGAAAATAAATCTAATAACACCATCATTCCTAGCTAACTTGTGATCTTTTTGATAAATGATATGGTATTTCCAAAATAACACCTTCAAGAGTGCAAGCTTAGGAAAATGATTAAATAAAAAATGTACTGTACCATCCATAATTTATTGCCAACTTAAGCTTGAACACATGTGTTGTAGACTAGAGACCCCAATTCATACTCTTTAAAGTGTACTTGATACCGAGGACAATAGCCCAATATAGAAACACTAGAAGAATGAAGACAAGCATGTTGACGAGACTAAGATAACCTTTGGCGATTTCTAGTGGATGAGTGACATGTTTCTTAGTGAGTTCATTCCACTTAGGCAAGGTTCCATTAGGGAGAGGAAGGCCGTTCAACAAGTCAAACATCATAAAATCTACACATTTACCTATTTTACCACAAACTTTCTTAACCCATGTATCAAGCCTTTAATAGTCATTTAAAATTTTAAGGCAATGATACGCATTGACCATTCCAATGTAATGACCATAAATGATGTCAATCTCAGAGATGGTGTTTGGATGTATGTCCAATTACAAGAAAACTTTAATATGAAGGTTAATAAGAACGTGTGGTCTATAATGAATGAGAAGATTGCATTCATGGTGGCCAACAAACCTCATGAAAGGAAGATGCAAGAGTAAAGTTTATTGCTGTGGGGTTTGCCGACAAACCCCATGCACCAAGAAAATTAATATATAAGAATTTAAGAATGTAAGATATGTTACACAATTACCTTCATGTGGAGTTTCACACTACCAAGCTATTTCTTCTACACTTTTGTAGCATTTAACAAAAGTAGTATGAATGTTAAGGCTACATTGTTTGAGTCATCACTGTCCTTTGCAAAAAATAATTGCTTATTACATTAATGTAAATTGAATAATTTAAGGATACTCACCTGATATATATGAAAAGCCTTTTCCTTGCCTTTCTTTTCTGGCAAAATTGTAGGAATTTGCAGCTGCAACAACTCTTTATTTATAATATCTTGTACATGTTGTTCAATCGAGGCTTGTACTTTGGAATGTACTCATCCTTTTGAGCTTGGCAAAGATTCCCGTGGTGCTTTATGTGTGCTTGAACTTTTGGTGGTTGAATCTTGTTGGTTGGAAGGAGATGTTCCAAACAGTTTGGCCGGGATTGTTGTGCTCCCTACTTTGTTATGATAAATGGTACTTTTGATAAATGTTATTCTCAAACTCCCAAACTGGTTCCTTGCTTTGTAGTTTCAATTACTAAGGGCAATGCATTAATTCTTCCAAGGAGTGTGCCTTGAAGCCTTAAGGATACATTCTATAACTATTGTGTTTTGAGAAAAGCATCCTTGAAATGTCCTTTTCAATATCCATAAAGTATTGGGCCGGTTGAAATGTGTCTATAGTGACATATTTGCAAGCAACTTGAATTTAGTCATAAATATTTATAATTTTGCACGGCAACAAACCTATAAACACATCTGGGCGTGAAGTATAACTGGCCAGATTGTTTGTTGAAGAGTAAGAAGCTAAAGCTTTTTTGAGGAACAGCTTCCTCACCTACTCTTTTCAAGAATTCTAGTATGTAAGAATAAAAAAGCAACGCCTTGTGGATATTTGTAGGCAAGCTTGTCTTATTTTCAGAGAATCTTCTCTCTTGCATCCAGAGTTTGCTGATAATAAACGAACAATAAGGCATTTGTTAATTTTTGCATTGACTTTTTCCTTGTTGTTAAATAACCAGCCTTAAGTGCAAGTAAGTCATTCCTTTAATAAGGTAGTAGTAATTAATATGCTCATGTAGGGATGAACAAGAGGGGACAAAATGAGGAAGTTATCTACAACATCACCAAAGCCAAACTTACTTATGAATAGAAGGTTCTCGTAGGTGAAAGATAAACAAATCACTTTTAACAAGAGAGTGAAACTAAGAAAGTTGATTCAAATTGCAGATCCACGTCAACACTCAAATGGGACATAGCCCTGGCCTTGATCTACACCAATAACTTCTTTAATTCATCATCGAACAAGTGCAAATGTTTAGTCATGAGTTTGCCTTTTTGCATTTAATTTTAATTACAAAGACAAAATAATTAAGTATATGTGATTTTACCTTGAACTAGATGCCCAAAATGAAGTCAAATGGAATTTAATACCATGGGGATGTCTTTAGGTTTCGCTTCTAAAGCTTCAACTTGAAGGCATTATCAACCTCCAGTGGTATGTTTCTTTAAAGTCTTGACCATGAATAGAAACCACAATGTGAGTAAACATGTATGAATATGCTTGGATATTACTAATTTATTTTTATTGGCAGACCATATGTAGCTTCTTAGATTCTCTTACAAGCCATGACAATCACTATCTGAACTTAGATGTGCACGTGCAAATCATGTCTCAAGTGGTCCTTAATGGCCTTCATAATCGCAGTACAACGATGATTATCGTCTTGTAACATGGAAAACCTTCCAACCATAAATTTTTGATCTTCATCAGATGCCAATTTTTTGTCGAAACGTTATGATTTCTTTACCCATATGTCATCCTTAAGATCACTTGGCCTGACGTCTTTGGTAACTGTTGTTCCTATCTTGAACATGCATACCAAAAAATATGTTGGTTTCACCTAGATTGTTTTAAAGGAATACAAAGTACATCTGGGGATTCACAATTGGGACCGACCTTGCAAAATTTGTAACTCCTAGTTTACATAGAGAAGATGTACTCCATCTTTTGTGACTTAGTGTACCTCATATCTTTTAAGAGCTCATTGATGGTTTGGTCTTTGGCTTGTAACATTGTCTTCTAACCATGTCCCCAACCTATCCATTCATTTTAGTCCATGCAAAGTGCCTTCTCTAGTTGAATTTGTTTATTGGTTGTCTCATTGTTGGTTGGTGTTGCTAGTAGGTGGGGAGGAGCCTTCACCATTTTGGTTTTTGTCTTGGCTATCATGTTGCTGATTGGTGTTGCCAGTAGGCTCCTCTGGAGTTGATGAGTGATGATAGGTTGTTGCTTTTTCAAAATGCATAAGGAAAGGCATGGGTATCAAGGGTGAAAGCATTTTGAGAGGGTGTAATTGAATAGCAAAAGCAGAGGTAAATTGATGAATGTTTAATTTGGCATGGTCTCACAATTTCCCTTGTTTGTATGTTGATTTTCATCTTCTAATAAATCCACCATTTCACTTTCACGTACTGGTCAATCATGTGCCTATGTATCTATTGATGTGGGTTGTGGGGTTTTCTTTCTTTTGCTTATAGAATTGAGTCGAACAAGTTTGTTATTCATATCCTTACCCAAAGCGTACAATTAAATGAATTATTAAAAGTTCCTTTCTTTGTCTATTTTGTTGTAAGTTTACTCTTATGAACCTATAAAAGCAACAGTTAGAAACTTTAATATAAAATTAATTCACTTAAATTGAATTATGCACACACAACAAGGACAAGACACACCAAATTGCCAAGTTGATTCTGAATCAATGCTAGAACCAGCTGCAACAGCCTCCAATCGTCTTCCATACAGAGCCCTGCTCAAACCAGCTTTCACATGTAGATGTGTGTTTGTGTGTTGATATGTGATATCTATATATACTATTATCGATGCTTGTAACACATACAGATGTATTACGTGTATACTATTCACGTATACAAGTGTGTGTGTGTGTGTAGTAGTGTGTGACGATGTAATACAAATCCGTGAGTATCGTCAAAATTGTGGACATATAATTATATCAATGTACATGGAACTGTATGCATATGGATGTATAGGTAGATGCATAAATAAATGTGTGTGTGTGCGTGTGTGTGTGTAGATAGATTAATGCAGATGTAACGTACGTAGATGCATGTATACAAGTGTATAACATATATGTGTGTGTATGGTATAGTTATGAAAAAGATAATACCTTTCCATGTTTGAAAGTGGTTCTTCAAGGTGGGCAACAACTGCAGCAATTACGTTTGGCTCACAAAATTCCCTTAAACTGGCACAGGTAGTTCATAGACTTTGGATCCACGGGCATTGTAAGAAGTATCGCAATCTTCACTGCTCCCAAGCAAAGAATATACAATAGCAACACAAAGATGTATATTTATATCTATATGAATAGAAAGATATGTGTATGTATGTCTGTGTACATAAATAGGTTAATAATCTGCAGAAGCGTCTTAAGGATATCGACATCATCTATATATCGCACAAGTTGAGCATATGTGTGACGGAATATGTGTGTATACGTGCATGAAACTTGCGGATAAAATAATACAATATATATAGTTTACCCTTGCATGCCGTACCGTAGAAATATGGCACTATGTATTTGCCCATAATATTCCACTGCCCAAGCTGTAGGAAGACACGCCTCTTCTCCGGATCGTCCCTTGTTTGACATCTCTGTAGCTCCTTCAATTTCTCTATCGAAATTTTAAAAAAAAATAGAAAATCACAACACAACACTTAAAAAGAAACAAGCAAACACACACACACACACCAAAGAGACTGCGTTTTAAAGAAAATAAACTCGGAAAATATAGAATTTTTTTATAGACATCTAAAAAATGTTAGGTTTTGCGAAAAATGTAGGTTTATTCCACAGGTTTTCTTTTGACAAGGAATCTCTGAGAGGGAAATCTATGAGTTTCACCGATGTTCTTCGGGAGAACATGGATTAAACCCTGCAAATGTAAAGAAACACCCTGACAATGTAGGATTTTCCATAGATTTCCTGACAATCCATGAGAAAGATGTTTGCAAAGGTTTCTCCTCGGATTTACATACTTAGACAGCGAGCTCCTTTGACGAAATTTTCTGGCCGCTCACGGAGATCTTCATACGAACCGAGCCCGGACACTATGGAAGCCAGCCTGCGCTTGTCTCCTGTCTCCAGCTTCTTCTGCATCTCCTCGTCCATCTTGCAAGCGCCTTCCGACCAGGATGCGTACACTAGCGGCGCCGGCTTCCTCACCTTCTTCTCCTTGATCGGACTGCCCGCCGCCGCCGATTCCTGCTCCTCGTCCTCCATAGCTGTCCTGAAAATGCAATGCTCTAAGAAAAGGGCGCCAAAATAACATTAGTAATATTATTATTAATTTAAGTTTAACATTAATTTGAAAATGAAAATTTCTTTATTTTAAAATTAAAGTTGTAAGATCCATGTGTACGGCTGCATGTGCACATATATTATTAGCGTAGTGGATTTTGATAACCGTCGGATTGAATTCAATCTGGACCACTCGCCTCTTGTATATAAGTTAGGGTTTCTGAACTAATGGATATACACATTTCTATATTCCGAGCTCTCACATTGGTGGAGGTGAGGGGCACTCTAATTGTCCCTACGGAGTGCTCGGATTTGTGTCTTTTTATCAATTTTTTTGTCTTCTTAGGTCTAGCTTTTCCATTGTCTAGATCTATTCTTTCTTGTGGATTTTGTCTCTTTTTCGTCCATGAATCCACAACAGGCAAATCCCTTGTCTGTGGAGCAGTTACTCATGCAATTGTTGGATGCCATGCGTGTGCAACTGAACAATCATTCTCAGTTGATGGCAGCATTCACAGTCCAGGGTACTCCTCCTACTCATGTTGCAAACCCCCGTGTCCGCCGGATTTCTTTCGCGGAAATCCTGGAGATGATGTGTACCATTGGTTTGACCACTTCATTGTGGTTGCCACATATCATTCGTGGGACGGTGCTCAGTGTTTGCGCGAGTTTCCTACTTGTCTTCAAGGGACGGCGTTGCAGTGGTACAATGGTCTGGACGTTGCAACTCGTGGAGATTGGAATATTCTTCCAGAGATCTTCAAACGTGCATTTGGGCATGCGGACGACTGTGATGATGCTTTTCAGCAGTTGCATCGTATTCGTCAGGAGCCATCTGAGTCGGTGATGCAGTTTGGTGTTCGCTTTCGAAGCCTTTTGCTGCGTGCAGAACCTAACATGTCGGAACGCATCAAGTTAGGTATGTTGTGGCCAGCACTTCGTCAAGACCTTGTGGGGCTTGTGCATGCACTAGCTCCAGTGACTCTTGACGATGCTTTGAGGCTGGCACAACGATATGAGTCGTCACCTCTCCCACTTGCGCCTTCACGTGCTCTGTTCCACTTCATGTTGGGGATGGACCTGCTCCGATGGAGGTTGAGGCTGTTGCCGCTCGTGTACCAGCACAAGGTGGGCCCGTGGACGAGGACGTGGACGTGCAGTTCGTTGTTGGGCGTGTGATGAGGTTGGACACACGTATCGGCGCTGTCAACGGTTTCCCGATTGGCGTCCCCCATTTCCAGGATGGAGGCCATGGCGTCAACAACGTCCGGTTGGTGCTGCTGCATGGAAGGTTGTGATGCGGTGGATCTTCCGGGAAACGACGAATCGCACGAGTAGAGGAGGGTCCTCGTGCGAATAAATTAGTGACCCTCCTCTTTCTTTCGGGAGTATCATCAAGGGGTTCACTCGGCACCAAATCATCCGGTTTTCACTTTTCAAGCTCGTTTAATCACACGCCACGTCCTGTTTTCCTTTCAGTGTTGGTGGATACAGGTTCAAGTTTGTCCTCTGTTTCTCAATCTGTTGCTACACGTTGCAGCCTTCATTTGCGTCGTGCGGTAGAACCAGTCTTCATTCTGTACGGCAACGGACATACTCATGCTTGTTCGCGGATGAAGTGGACATTGTTGTTCGTGTGGATGATGTGAGCTCGAGCTTCAATCTTTGCGGGTGGTGCCGAGTCAAGCTTTTCACCTTATTCTTGGTATGGATTGGTTAACTCGCAATCATGCCAAGTGTGACTTTGAAAAGTCTCCCCCTTGTTTGACTCTCCCTCGTCTTTCTTCCATTCCTCTTACTTCTATTCCACTTCGTCCATCTGCTTCCACCTCTGCTTCCATCACTTTTGTCTCACCCTATTTCCAACCATTTTCCCTTCATGCTCTTCCTTTCCTTCTTGGATCCATCAGATGATCGTCGTGCTGTAGTTGTTGATCAACTCAAGAAGGAGTATGCTGATCTTTTCAACTTCGACTTGTCATCTGGGGCCAAGATTGCGACACGCCACCCTATTCCAACTGGAGAGCTAGGCCAATCAAGGTACCTGTTCGGCGTCGTCACCAAAGGAGCTCAAGATCTTACGAGCGAATGTCAAAGAGATGTTGGAGAAGGGTGTTATCCAAATCTCGAAGTCCTTGGGCGTGCGAACCTCACCTTGTGACGAAGCCTGATGGGAGCGTTCGATTCTGCATTGACTATCGCCCATTAAATGAGGTAACCGTCTCAGATGTGTACCCACTTCCTCATACTGCAGACCTTTTGGATCGACTGGGGCGGAGCCGTTGGTTCACCAAGTTAGATCTCGCATCTGGATATTGGCAAGTTCCGATGGCTGACATGGACATTCCCAAGACTGCTTTTCGACACCATTTGGCCTGTACGAGTTCTTGGTGATGCCTTTCGGTTTGAGCAATGCTCCAGCAACTTTCCACGTATGATGGACGAGGTTCTTTGCGACATGCCGGAGGTGACTGCCGATTTCATCGATGATGTTTTGATCCATTCGGATGGAACGTGGGAGGAGCATGTCGGTGATGTACGTAAGGTTTTGGATCGCTGCGGGAAGTTGGTTTGAAGTTGAAGCCATCTAAGTGTGTGTTTGGATCAAAGGACACCACTTATCTGGGTTATCGCATTTCACGTGAAGGTTTGCAAGTCGATCCTGACAAACTAGTTGCAGTTTTGAAGTTCCCTACGCCAAAGTGTGTGAATGATGTGCAACGCTTTCTTGGCAAGGTACAATATCTGGGTCGTTTTGTGGATCATCTTTCAGATCGTACTGCACCGTTGCGCGCGTTGTTGAAATCGTCAATGACTTCTTTTGTTTGGTCTAAGGATTGCAAGCAGGCATTTGCAGATCTCAAAGAGTTGTTGACGACTCCTCCAGTTTTGGCGTACCCGGATTACACTCGTCCTTTCATCTTGCGTGTAGATGCTTCTGACATCGGCCTCGGGGGTGTATTGATGCAGGAGAGTACGAGTGTTCCTGGCCAACGACATCCCATTGCGTACATCAGCCGTACATTGCAGCCAGCAGAGGTGAATTACTCCACGACAGAAAAGGAGTGTCTAGCAGCAGTTTGGGGTTTTGAGAAGCTCCATGCCTACTTGCATGGTTCGCGGACGTTGTTGGAAGGCATCATGCAGCAGTCACTTCGTTGTTGAAGCGGAAGAATTTGATTGGCGTACTGCTCGGTGGGCCTTGAAACTTCAAATTTACGACTTTGAAGTTGTTCATCGTCCAGGGAGTTCCATGGCTGATGCTGATGCTCTTTCTCGGGCTCCTCTTCCACCTTCTCTCTCTTCTGTTGCCCCAGAGGAACCAGTTGTTCCAGCTTCAGTGGACTTTTTGGATGAAGATTCCGTACCATCAGCAGTTGCTGTGCTTGACGTTCAGTGTCCGCAGAATGCAGAGTTAGATTTGCCGTCTTTGGATGAGGTTCGGGAAGCTCAAAAGGTTGAGCCGTGGATTCGAAGGCTTCGTGATGGGTTTGAGAATCCTGCATCACTTGCTGATGACTTGCCTTTCAGGCATTTACATTCACAGTATCGCCTTCAGGATGACCTTCTTTATTTTGTGGGGACTGATCCAGATGATCCTTTGCGGTTGGTGGTGCCTTCAATCTTCATTCCACGCTTCCTCCATGCTTACCATGACTCTCCTATTCTTGGCGGGCACATGGGACATCGTCGGGTGATGGAGAAGCTGCACAGATCTTTCTATTGGCCGGAGTTGCGAGGAGATGTGATTCGGTATGTGCGTAGCTGTGTGTGGTGCCAAGCTCGCAATACTCCCCCATGTGCTTCGGAAGGACGGTTGGAGTCAATTGCAGTTTCTCGTCCGTTTGTTGGTGGCATTTGATTTGATGGGACCTTTTCCGCGGTCAACTGCTGGTAACGAGTACGTTATTATTGCTTCTGATTACCTAACTCGTTGGGTAGAAGTTGGTGCTCTTGCTAGTGCGACTGCTTCTGCTGTTGGTCAGTTTCTCCTAATCGGGTCGTGTTTCAGCATTCTTGTCCGGAGCGAATTCTCTCGGATAATGGTCCGCATTTATGGCTGAGGCATTTCATGTTTTGACATCTCGATTAGGGATACGCCACACTTTCACAAGTGCTTATCATCCTCAGACAGATGGTTTAGTGGAACGGCTCGTCAGAACCTTCAAGGGGATGATCGCGAAGTATGTGAACTTTCAACATTCAGATTGGGATGGTTATCTGCCGTCTCTCCGATATGCTTATGTCACTGGAGTTCAAAGTTCCATTGGTACTTCCCATATAAGCTTTGTATGGTCATGACCCGGTGTTGCCAACGGAGTTGGGTTTGCCTTCTCGGTTACCGCGAGCTGCTGATGCTAGGTCGTGGGATCGGTATCTGACGAGCATTCTTCCATTGGTTCGTGCGGAGTCAGCAGAACACTTGGGCCGCGTACAAGTAGGACAACAACAACGCTACAACTCGCATCATCGTCCTCCTGCGGAGTACAAGGTTGATGAACTGGTGTTGGTTCGTTTTCCCAAGCTTACGGTACGTGGTTTAGCTAAGAGTCTCCTTCCTCAGTGGAAAGGACCGTATCGAGTGCTACGGCAAGTAGGCCACAGGTTTATGAGGTTCGGCACGACATTCAACCCGATCCTCCGGAGATTGTACATGTACAACGGTTGAAGCATTTTGTGCAACGGGAACAAGTTGTGCCGCCTACAGATCCACCAGTGCCTCCTCCTGATGTTCCTCCAGATCCGGGCCCGTCTACAAGAGAACCCTAACCAACTTACACCCTTCCGAGAGGAGGGGATGATGTAAGATCCACGTGTACGGCTGCATGTGCACATACTATTATTAGCGTAGTGGATTTTGATAGCCGTCGGATTGGATTCAATCTGGACCACTCGCTCTTGTATATAAGTTAGGGTTTCTGAACTAATGGATATACACATTTCTATATTCCGAGCTCTCACACAGTTAGAATACTTAAATGTATAATTTATAAATGTCATTTAAAATCAACATGTAATTTTAATACATATATAATATAAAATTGAACTATGTAATACATAATTTAAAACTAAGAATAAATATAACAATAAAATCAGAACATATTAATATTATTTCTTATGTATGAAACAAGTACACTTAAGGGACTACAACTTGCATATCTCAGAATGCAATAAGAATAGAATTTAGCAATTAGTATAATTTTTATAATTTAATTAATAAAATTTAAATTTAATACTTAAAATATTGTATACCACGACTTTAACAGCTACGCACTTATGTTAAACTTATTAAAATGTAATCTACAAAGTTGAAAGATCTATGTTCTTTAACTATGAACGAGCAATTGGAGAAGTAAAAAATAAATAAATAGAGTAGTTCATATTAAAAAGAAATTGCATCATCCTCAAATACTTGAGTTATTTGAATTCTATTTTTCAATAATGAATAATACAAAATGATGTTCATAAATCGAAATTTATTAACATCAATACCACAAATACACTAGTATATTAAGTTCATACGGAATATTGCTTTCTTAGCGTTGGTATATATTTAATTATTTCTTTTCATTTAAAACATTTGATAAAACAAGTTTTTTTTTATAATCTCAAACAAATTTAAATAAATATGAACAAGGAAGATTTTTAAATCGAATATAACCTTTTTTACATATGTATTTATAAAACTTTATCTAAGTAAACGATTGCATTTGAATGAGAATGGAATGCAATTGTTAAATAATGTTTGAATCGATTATATAATTGATGCTATAGTTAAATGTTCTTGAATTGGTTATGAACACAAGAAAAATGTCTTTTCTAAACATGAATATTCTCCGAAATTGTATTAAAGAAGTAATTGACAAGGATTATAATCAATTATAAGGTGCACTTGTTGTAATTAATTATTATACTTGCATTTGCTACTCTGGAATAACCATTAATTAAAATAATAAGGAAGAAAGATATAGAGACAATGACAATACTTTATATTCATTTATTGGTTAATTTCGTTAATTTTAATCTCCTTTAGCCTTAACATTCACTGTGGTATTGATATTATGTGGCATCCACGGCTATAGCACTAAAATATACATAATAACTGGTGTGCATATATCAAAATAATACATTTGTGATTTAAAAGTTATGTCTCACGACTCTCACCCTGCAATTTGGACCATTCTAGAGCTCTCTGATTCTCTTAGTTTCTCTTAATATTTCCATTTGGACCGCTCTACCTGATTCCCTTAATTTCAGCTTGTTATAATAAACCATAATTAAAATGAATTATATTATTAATATCTTATGTTCCTTTCTTTTCTCTTTTGTAATAAATACAACATCTTTAAAGTCATTTAATCATACAAGACATATAGAAATAACAAGCTATCCCGAGAAAGCCTTCTTGAGAGCCTGCACAGTCTTCTGGTCCAGAAAGAACGTCTTCTCAAGCACCTGATCGACAATCCCAGAGCCGAACATGGAGTTTGCAATGAGCTGGAAACCGGGGTTCTGGCTGTCAAGTGTTACTATGGCCATAGCATTGTGTTTCCCGACATTGAGCTGCCAGTGTATGAGTCCCCTTGGGAATATCATCACTTCCCCCGGGTTGATAACTTTCGCAAACAGCTTATCCTGAGTGTCGACGAATCCTGCATACCTACATAGATAATCTCCGACGCACGCGGGTGCGTGTGTGGAGGGATGAGACCGCCCTTGGCCAAGTCCAGCCTCGCAATGGCCAGGCCAAGTGTGTTCAATCCCGGGTAGTCGTGCACAAACCCGAACACTGCAGCGGCCTGGACGGCATTGTTCGTGTTCGCTCCTTTCTTGAGGCCGTCGAATATGAAATCGTCGACAGTCACGTTAGACTTCTTGCAGGGATAGCCGTTGATGGTGAGATCCTTGGTGAGGTCCGCTACACATGTGTCCTGCAGCGGATCTGGATCGGATGCATATACTGTAAACGAGAGACCAGAAACAACAAGTGCTATGTATAAAATTGTAGTCATATTTAGAGTGAGGTTCAACATGTCAAACCCCCTGTTATATAGTAGAAAGACATTCACAAAGTCAGCAGAGTGAACTCTCTCGGAAACATAGCTTGATGCTCAAAGAAGCAAGGTTGTAGATAAGTACAACGTAAGTTATCTATACATAGTCTACTCTAAGAGACCGTGATATCGGAATTTCCCATTTAGATATAACCCGGAACTACAAAGACGCGCTGGAAGTCAACCACGCGGTATATGACATGTAATCATGTGTACGTCATACACATGTATAACTTACATATACCTCTAGCTATATCTTAGGAAACATGTAAACTATTTCTCTATTACATGTCTATTGTATATTCGGAGCCTGATTGTCAAAGAAGCAACATTAACGTAGCTAAAATCTATACAGAGTTTAGCATATATATACATTACATATTAAAAAAAAAAACTTACCCTTAAATTGTAAGTAACTTCAGGTATACGTTTGACTCTAAGGTATCGTACATGAAAAACAATTTAACTTTTAATAATTAATAATATTTATAATTATATTCCATAAAATTTATATATAAAATCTAAATATTAAACATTAATTAATAATGTAATACAAATTTATGTCTTTAAAATAAATACATAATCTAATATAGATTTATATATTTTTAATAAAATACTTATATTAAATAGAAATTATATCCTTAATGTCTCTCAAATATTAAATACTTATATTAAATAAGATAAAAATTAAATAAAAATTATTTGTTAACACAACTTTGGATTCATAATGCATAATACATATTATATATTATATATATAATCTTACATATATGCATACATTAATGAACAAAATATGTGTTAATTTGAATTTAGATATAAATTTTAATTTTAAATACATACGTTTTAATACATAAGTATTGTGTAAATCAAACACATGTAACATAAAAGCTTACAAAATTAATGCTAATGTAAAAATACTTACTTAGTGGTCAAGGCCTTAAGTTTTTTAAGTTAAAGTTAGTGAAAATAAAATTCATCACTTAACTTACGTTAAGGGTCGGTGACTAAACAATATTTATTAATACACATCCACACACACGTATTTCATTAAAAACAATACGTACCGAACCTCCACACACGTATTTCATTACATAAGTACCGAATCTCCACACACGTATTTCATTAAAGACAATAAGTAATGTTATAGACACTCTCGCACACACACACACGAGTACTGAATGATACTATGTATGTTCAGGGTCTCCGGTTGTTCTACTTTCTCATTCTCAACCTCAGGCTTAACAGAACAAACATCGTATATTGCACATATATAAACTATTACACAGACACTAAACACATACATCTCTCTCTCTCTCTCTCACACACACCACACTTACATACATACCATCGTCCACTTCAACACATCCAAAATAATCAGGAGCTGTTTTACACTGGGATTTGGTCCTTATCAGAAGGCAGTTCCTGCTTATCAATACACTTACATAGCACACTTACATACATGTACACACATGTATATATATACATGTGTGTATATGTGTATGTACATCTATATCTATTACATATCATCAGAAGGTTTAGGTTCGTTCTCCACGCCTTGCTCTGGGGCTGCTTCCATTGCAATCTCCTCATAGAATTCTGCTTCTCATTGTGAAGGTGTGCTCCTATTGGGAATCGTTCATATTTACACACATACATGCATACATGTACACACTACGTGTATATATGTTTGCATGTATGTGTATATACCTTACATATCATCAGAAAGTTAGGTTCGTTCTCCACGCCTTGCCCAGGAGCTGCTTCCATTGAAATTCCATCGTGGAATTCTGCTTGTGGAGGTGCGTTCCTATTGGGTATTGGTTCACATTAACATACACATACATACATACACACACATATTTTGAATTTAGATGTGTGTGTATGTATGTGTATATGTCTTACATATCATCAGAAGGTTTAGATTCGTTCTCCACCCTTTGCTCTGGAACTGCTTCCATCGAAATCTCCTCCTTCTGCAATTCCGCTTCTCGCTGTGGAGGTGTGTACCTATTGGGAATTGGTTCACATTAACATACACATACATACATATATACACACTATGTTGATATGTTTGTATGTATGTGTATATGTCTTACATATCATCAGAAGGTTTATGTTCGTTCTCCATGCCTTGCCAGGGGCTGCTTCTGTTGAAACCTGCAAGGTGCTTCAAGCTCTTCTTCCACAATTTCACGCGCATCACCACTGTTATAACATTAGTGTGTGTGTGGGTGTGTCTGCGTTCGGCGTGCGTGTGTGCATGTGTGTTTTGTGCTATATGTTATGCACCTCTTGTGAACTGAGAATTCCTGAGGTTGTTCCACATCACCAGTTTCTTGAATACTGTATAGTAACACACGTATGTATTTGGATTTACCTTGAAAAGTCATCGGTTTGTTCAGCAGGTTCACCATTTTCATAAATTCTAGGAGCTTCAGGAGACTCAGGAGGCTTACTTTCATGCCACTCAAGGGATGATGTCTACATAAATCAATAGTTATTTGTTTTCACACACACACGCACATGCAATCCCAGCAGTTTTCTCGATATAACAACCCCTACGAAGCCAACAGGAAGAGCTAAAACGGCTCCTGCAAAGCCTAGGAACACCGCACATGGCTGACAACAAAACAACATATAAACATAACATACAACAAGAATAATGCTAATGTAATCATAAGTTTAAATTACTATGAAACATTCATGTAATCAGGTAATGAGATGAGAAGAACACCCGCGACACCCACTTTCTTGCCTAGCTCCAAGACATTTTATCACTCTAGAATACCTTCATAACAAAGGATATATCTAATTATATATATATGCATATTCATAGTTCTATGATCCATAATTAATTAACTATACAGTAAAACATAGTCTATATATAAAATCTATATGATATAATTTATGTAAATGTATTATATCTTTTAGTATTAGGCAAGAATACACATACGCACTCGCATAATGTATGTATGCATGTGACAACTAGAGCAATAATCTCTCTCTAAAGATGAGAAAAGCACATTAAAATGCACAAATTTACAAGAGACCTAAAGATCACACGAGGAACTGCAGCGCTTTGCTCCTTTTCCTGCCCTCCATGTATCTCTGTATTAAGCATAACAGACACGTGGCACACTCAGAGATATGCATAAATTTTTTACTAATAAGAAATACGTTTCCAATATACGCGTATAATGAATCTGTATATGTATTTACATAAAGGTACAAATTTAATTCTCGTATCCATCTGCATCATGTCAAAACAAAGTCACACAAATTAAGAAAGATGTGTACTTAAATGTGTTCTTTGTTTTATAGCTTAAAATTTTCTTATCCCGGATTACATGATGATGATTCAAATCTTCTAATCATCATCTTGGTGTGAAACAAAACATTGAGAGTACTGAAACCCAAAATGAGTTGAGAATTACAATCACTAAAAAAGCCATGAAGATGAAAAACTTCTTAAGACACCAAGTTAGAAGCATTAAAACCAAAAGAAGTCTTGTTGTATGGAATAAAATATGTAACAAATTGCAATGTTTAGCACGGGTTAACCTATTTAAGGCCCAAGTGCTAGTAAGAGCTGGGACAATAGAAGTTTGCGCATTGAATACCATCGTTAATAATTATTAAAACTCTTTCACCTATCCTATTTGATACCAAATCTCTAGATTGTATAACTGTACCAATCTCACTTGTGGTATCTTTATAGAGCTTTTCACATTGCCAGTTCTTGCAATTCTTAATCTCTCATCAAACTCATGCCACAACATGCAGCAAGTATCCTTTGTTTATGTTTGGGAGGACACAACCACTACCAAAATATAATCAACTTGGTTGTTGATGGAGCGACCACCAACCAATGATGAATGCTCAACAATCTATGATTGACCAAGACTAGGATAACAATGAAAACATGATAACAAGGTTGCAAACACAACACCAACGGGACATGGGTATGGAGGTCTGACATGGTTGACATGAGGCAATAGGTTGACATGCGATGCGATGTGCTGGCAAGATGACAATAAGATGTTAGGCAATCCCACAAATGGATTCAAATAACTACTCAAAGGTACCAAAAGACGGCTTGCATGGGAAGGCGCATCATGATAATTGATCATGTACAAGCTTATCATGAGGTCATCCAAAGGAGGAGACGCCATGTGGAGGATGGCAGCCTAAGGGGGAAACAACACATGTATAGGCCAAGCACTATATAAGGAGGGAGGCCACTAGTAGATGGGGCTCCTCTAATTCATGGTAGTTCTTCTTCAACTAGGAATTCACAATAGAACATTAGATAGGAGCCCTTCATTGTACTTTGTCCATTTTGCAATACAAGCTACTTATAACCTTAGTAGTCCTATAGAACAACAAACCTCCTTGTTCTTCCTACTCTTCCCGCTCTACTGTTCCTTCGGGACTTTGAGACATTCGCCCAATGCCCAAGGGCATGCATCCTCGTGACATCTAGGTAAGGACCACCCTTTCCAACCACCCCACAAGATGTACTCCAAGCAAATCACAAGACCTTCAAGAGTTGGATGTTGGCAACATCATCTTGGCGACCACCAAGCTCACTCACATTACCCAAACTTGACTACCCAAGTGACATGCAAAGTCCCTGTGGCAACATGGAGGGATAGTTGCCCAATACCATGGAGGTCATCGTGGCTAGATGAGTAGCAACTTATAAAAGATATCAAAGAGAAAGGAATAATTCACTCAAACAACTTGACATCACCGAGTATCAGCTGGCCATGAGGTTGCTAGAAGAAGGTCAACTCACAAAGGTAGAATCTAATGAATACCACAATCAACACCTAGTTCCACTAAGCCTTTATAGGTTCTAATAGCTGTAAAAAAAAATTCTCTATAAAGTTAGAGGGATGATAAGAAATGAGAGGAATTATGACAATTCTATTGTTATATTCAATAGGGGCTTTGAATAGGATAGGTGAATTTTAAGTTGAAGATAATTTGCATTTCGCAAAAATCATGACAAGCAGGAATATTTTGGTTTAAGTTAGAAAAGATTCTTGAGATTCATGCTACTAACTTACTACTCTAATGTGGCAAATGACAACCTTCTTGTTTATCGAAGGATTTGCAAAGGTTTGGTAGTAGGCATTTGCATGGAGGAAGGTGAGAATTGGATGTTCATACTATGACTTCATGAAGATTTTTGGAAGCCAAGGGTGGTACAACAATTACCAAATGTGACAGTTCAAGATGAGTGTAATGTTATTAAAGTAGAGGTAACTCAAGATACAATTGGGGATGATAAAGAGGTTGTTGCTTTAACAAGGCTTTGTCATACCTTCAATCAAATGTTAGATGAAGTGGAAGTGCCATCTTCTAAGGTTGACATGAACGTCATTGTGGATGGAAAGCTAGTTTGTAAAGCTACCTGCTTAATGGAAATCCTTGGCTTTCAAAGGATAGGCTTACCAAGGTGAAAGCCATGTTACTTGAGGATGAAAACACATCAGTGAGAGTAGGACTAGTATGGGGATTAGATTCGACATAGCAGTTTAATTTAAAGAGGATGAGGTAGTTGTGTAGTAACGAGGTCGAGAGTTTGCATTTAATTATTAATGACTTTTCATTATATCAATTTTAATATGTAGGGTTCGTCAATGAACCTCACATTCTATGGAATTTCTATTTGTATGGTCCCCACATAGCACACAAATCGTATTTGTGACGTGGTATTATAAATACCGAAACCCATGAATTGGATTGGACCATATCCTGTTGCTCGCTATTCACAACTTAGATATGGGGTTCTTGAGAGCTTCTTCAAAAAAATCATGCCAGATATCGCTCTAGCGATTGCAAGGCATTTATCTTCATTTCAAACAAGCCTTCGTTGAGAAATATTCTTGTTCTTCAAATCCTCCACCATATGTTCTGGGTCAAAAAACCCGAGGTGCTCTTTACAGTAGCAGACAATAAGGTACACACGCGCGTGTGCGCCTGCCGTGTGTAGACATAAGTGCATACATGGATACAGATGTGTTTATGAGTCAATTCGCACCTGCACTTATACTTAAAAATTTGAAGTGTTAACAATTAAAAATTTGAAGTGTTAACCATAACTATATATATATAGTTATGGTCTCTACATTTGCACATAGAAACTTTAAAGTAATTTTTGGGATTTAATTACACATTTTAAGATTTGTGTTCACACATTGAATTTGTCCTCAAATTTAACCCTAAATGTGTATCTCTTCGTACATGAAACACTTAAATTTTACTAATGTTTTCATTTCCGAATACGTTTTCACCTTTAAATTTTACTTAAAATTCAAAATTTAAAAATTCAAATTCAAAATTTTAAATTCAACATTCTCTCAAAATTTGATAGAGGAGTTTGGGTGGTGGCTGGAGGTTCAAGGTTGCCGTGCCCAGTTGGGATTCATGTGTCCAGCTCCAAGAGCTCATGAAGGTGCAGAATTTCCACGTGCAACTCGGGGATTCCCACGTGGAGCTTGTGGAGCTCCCGGATTGGCATGCCCTACCCCCAAGCTCCACCGAGTTTGTCTCAGCCTCGACTGAGGCCTAGAGTCTGCACCATTTCCTCCTCCCCGATCGCGCACTCTAATCAGCGCCTTGCTCTTCCTCTGGAAGTCCTAAATTCCCAATCACCGCCTCCTCACAATCTGTGGGGTGGCAATTACACACCTGACATTAGTCAATCTAGTGCTAAAACTAGCTGCCACAAACCCTATTAAAGAATCTTAATAAGAATTTTTGGAATAATTTATAAGTGCCCCTTCAAATTTAAAATCATTGGTTTTAAATTTTGATTTTTTTTTTCTCTATAAAACACTTAAATTTTAAGGGTTATGCCGTTAAATTTAAAATAGGTGCAGAGCAAACAACCTATTTAATTTAATAGTCTAAATACATGTGCAAAGTGCACTTTTAGATCTTTATCTCTAAGTATAAGTGCAGGTGCAAATCGACCCATATGTGACTTATACCATTTTAAATGTAACCCATATATACAGACACAGACGCGCATATATGGATAAATATGCATACAGGTTAATATGACATAATTCCGTCCATTATGTGAGTCTTAATACATAAGCCTAAACAACACTTATCATCATTAAAGAATCTTAATTAAGATACATTTATACTTGTATATAATCTAAAAGTTCATTATGTATATTCAATATGGCTTGGCCGATCCATCACAGTTCTAAAAAATTAATAAGTGCAAGTCCAATGGAACAAACAAATGAATTTATAGAGTAGCATTAGTGATTAATACTCCACCTCCCATACATATGTATACAAGTGTACATGTGGATATTGATTCAATTATATGCAGATATCAATACTTGACCTATTTCACAATATACTAACAAAGGAGAGAATAGCCAAGCTGGATGAATACAAAACTCTCATATCATTTGTTATCAAAGTTGTTTGAAATTCCTTTAAAAAGTTTTATTCAAATACGTTGGTTTGTGTTATTATTTGTTAAGAGCCGTCCACACTGCCGTCAAATCAATCTAGACTACAAGTGATAAACATTAAAGATAATATTTAACATTATTATAAAATCACATTCATAGGATAACAAATGTCTAGGTCTAGTTTAATTTAATATTTGTTTTCAATATTCAGTACTGCAATTTCACTCACACACACCCAAACTTGCCAACTAATCGTTGTACTATGGATAAAATATTTTATATCGAGTGTGTATGTGTACAGTAGCTTGTTGCTATGTCATTATATCAATAACATGTGAGTCATTGTTTTATAATGCATAGACATAAAATATATACTGCATAACTTATAGGTGTAATATGTATAATGCATAATGATATTGCGAAGTAATCATACACAAATGTGGCTTTGAATTGTAACATTACATTACAAGCTAAAAAGAATACATATATGTATGTATACAACGTGGATCACGTGCTGGCACGCACACACACACACGTATGACGTGTGTTATCTTGCACTTTTAGGAGACATGATAGACTAGCGGATGCTCTTGGTGAAGATGAGGATGGGAGTTTCAAACACTTATTATCTGATGGCCTCCGGTAAATGTGATATTATGACGAAAGTAATGTAACAAGGTCATGGTTACAAATAACTGTAATGTAGCTCATTCTATTCTTAATCTTACGCCAATAAACTTACAGAGGCAGGCTTGCCGATGATTTAGGAGAAGATGAAGGTTGTCAAAAGACGTAAGCCTTAAGAAGATGAGAGCCGGATTGTGCAGCTATTTGAGCAGTGAGTTTCTTATGAACATATAATTATTGTATATATCTACTATAATGGGGTGGGTGCGTACGTGTACTCTGACCGCTATACATACAGTAGATGATGCTAAGTACTAGAATATTACATAGCTCACTTAGTAATACCTTTTTATCCACACACACACACACAGTTTTACTATATATTTTGTGTGTGTAAAATTAATAGTGTTAAAAACTAGAGATGGAATTCATACAAGCGGCTTAATTTTAAAAAACTACATTTATTAAAATCATTGTAAAAATTGTATAATATTTGTATAGTTAACAGCTAATCAGATTTGGCTTAGGGTTTGTGCAATGGATCCTTATGTAAGAATCGAGTTCAGCACCGGTGAAGATGCCTTGAATCTAGCAATCTGCAAGGGCGCGAAGGTGCGGGATATCCTCGAGCATTTTGCAGAGGACGGTCGAAAGGGCGATTTGGTTCGAAAATCCACCAACATGATTCATACTCGTAATGTGCGGCTCGTCTCGGGGGAAACATATGTCTTCGTGGAGGTAGGCTTTCTGTTCTTTAGCGTGTATAATCCCGTTGTATCAGAAACGGCCCAAATATGAGGAAGCATGGATGTCAACACAAGCGAAAATCCCTTCCGCTTCTGTTCTGGCGAAATCAGTGCCTCAGATTATTAAGTATCTCGGAGCCGCAGACCCAGTTTACGACATTGGCCGTATTTCTGGAATCATGCCCCTGCCCGTGGCCCATGAAGCATTTGCACAGTATCTGGAGCTCTTCCGGACTCTCGTCCCTACTGCAGTTGACTGGGCTAATGTGGTCAACATGTTTGAGATGAGTGACTTTTTCGAAAATGAGAAGCTCCGCCATAGGACGATCTTTGAGCATCTTACCGCCTACTTAAAGGCCGCCTGTCCCAATCTGCAGTTCCACTTCAAGTCTTCGGTAGACGTGGATATTATGGTCATGGTTAAGGTTGAGCAGTTTTGGTTGGTACTTGATGAAAGTTGAAGTCAAGAATGAGATAGGGTTTGGGGGTGAGGCTTGCATTGAGTCAATGAAATATTATGGGGACTATGTTAACGACACAGCCCGCTCAGAAGATGTTGATAACAAGCGATGGATGTATTGCCGCTCGTGCATTCCCATGCTGATTGTGGAGGTAGTCGGAGCTACTATAAGAGTGGGTGGAGCCATTTGCCACGACCGGCCTGGTTACGAGCCTCTGACTCCTCATCTGCACCTTCTGAAGTATGTACATGACTTGGAGCACAGGAACCGAGTTGCAAGGGCTATTGCCGCCATTCCAAGGACCTTGGAAGTGCTTGCAACCTTTTACAAGGGAATTGCTCCAGGGACAGACATTAAGACTGAGAGAGACGAGTCGGTTACCTGGCCTTACTACGTGAGAAAAGAACGGGAGAAGGATCCTGGTCTTCGGGTTACAAAGTTCCGTAGACAGCTCGACCGGACCACTCTCCGACAGATGTTCCGAGGAAGAGAAGAACAGCTCCTGTACTTGTTAAAGTACAGCCATGGAGAGCAGAAGATTGTCAAGTTCTGTCAAAGATACGGCACTGAGGTGCACTGGAAATGGAAGGAAGCAGGCTTCGCCCCCGATTTCACGGTGTCAGAGCTCGGTGGAGATTGGAAGGTGATTCGGATGGACGTCTACCCTCCGGAGGACGGTTGGATGGTTGTGAGCAGTCTAGACCCTGCACAGTCTGAGAACATCACGGATGGGACTGCACTGGACCCTGCTTCGTGGGATGCGTGTAAGACGGCAGTGCTCAAGGCGTACGAGCAGGTGCACAGTCTCTATCCGGGTCATGTTCACGGGGATCTACGAAAGTGTAACATCCTTCACAACCGGAACAGCAGCAGGTAATCTTTATCGACTTCGACTGGGCTGGACTGGAGAATGAAGCTAGGTACCCTCCATTCCTTAATCCGCATATCACTTGGGCGGATGGTGTCAAGTCTGGAGGATTTATTCTGTCCACTCACGATGCTGCGCTTTTACGAGCGGATCTTGGAGTATAAACTGTTTTAGAACTCAATGCAATCTAAAAATGGAAAGCAATTTCTATCTCTCTCAGTGCCTGATCTCTCTCTCTCCGTGCAGTGTGTTTTTCCGAAGCACACACAATATATGCTCTGTTTTGTATGTGTATGTAATACTGATGCGTGTATGTATGTAGAAAAAATAGCCTACTAAAACAGAACACTTAATGAAAATTAAGCAAATAGCTAACGTATCTAAACAGCTGCGCTAATAAGAAACTCACTCTGGGTCATCTATCCTCATCGAGAAGGATCTCTCTCCCTCTCTCTATCTCTACACATACACACATGCAGATACACGTTCATGCTTTCCACGGTGTAACCGAGTGGCTTTAGCTTTCTTGCAGATATGGTTCCATAAGTACTCAATGCTTCAACAATTAGTTTTGTTTCCTTAAACCTGAAAAAACAGATATATAATAAAAATGTGTATGTGAATTTTAAAAAGATATGAATAAATGAGCTATATAATATTCTCTACTATATACTATATGTATAACGTTATTGCTATAATGACATAGAGACATGCTACTGTACACATACACACACCATATAGTACAACGATTAGTTGGCAAGTTTAAGTGTGCGTGCGTAAGTGTGTCTGTGAATTGCGGTACTGACTATTGAAGGTTTTCTTTAAGACTTACCCTAGTAACTTGTGTATAGATTGATTTGACGGCAGAGTGGACGGCTCCATCCACATAAAGCAAAAGCTTTTTGAAGAAGTTTCGAATAACTTTGGTGACAAATGCTGTATTCATCCAGTTTGTTGTTCCTAAGTATATTGTGAAACAGATCAAATATTGATATTTGCATATAACTGAATCAATATCACTCTATACACACGTACGCCCGCATGC
Organism: Selaginella tamariscina; assembly: GCA_003024785.1. Classification (NCBI taxonomy): domain Eukaryota; kingdom Viridiplantae; phylum Streptophyta; class Lycopodiopsida; order Selaginellales; family Selaginellaceae; genus Selaginella; species Selaginella tamariscina. The sequence continues at coordinate 241,385 of PUQB01000095.1, forward strand.
ACACCCGCATTAACAGTAATAGCAAGGCACATACATGTCCATGTATGCAGGTATGCATCTATCTACACGACCCTGCGTCATGAAGTAAAAAAATGACTCTGTTATAGCGTTAACTTCATTGCAATGCTGTAACCGTTCATATATGAAAACTTCTATACCTGCACACCGTACTTATGTACATATAAAGATACATATAATTTATTCCTTATCTATACTATCATATAATATTATGTTAATAGTAGTCATGATATAGTGTATGTATTATATCTATAATGGGTTATATTAAAAACAGTAAGCAGTCTATTACGTTTCCAGGTGTTATACAGTTGAATTTACAAGTATATGCAATACATACTGAACATCTATAACCACACACACATGTGCGCGCGCACGGGCACACGAAAATGTTGTACCAGGAGCTTAGAGAAGAGATAGTGGTGGTAACTGATAAAGAACTCGGCCACTTGAAAGAATGTTACAATATCAGAAGTCTCTATATCCCTTCGTTCTCGCCTAATATCGTCTTTCACAGTTTGCATCAAAACTGTTATGCATGGACACTAGCAAACGTCATATATATGTAAAACATTATACATTTATGACTACACACATATGTACAAAATAAATATCTTAACATAACACTTAGCTCCTGTGGTTAATAACTGATCAGCATAATCTTTTAATAGAACACTGACGCCAGTAACGGAATATTCAAGTCACGAGCAAGTGGCCTCCCTCAGTTTGAAGGTTGCTTTGCGATATATCTTCCTTACTTTGTGTTCAGAATTAAATCACGGCCACACCAAGATCAAACCTCAACCCTGGCGGATAGTATGCGCTGCACAACGGCTCGCATTCTGCTCACGAAGAACCCTAAAACAGGGGTCAAAACCCTAGTATATTGGAGCATCAGTTTATGTCTCAACATCCCCCATAAACAGGTGCTCAAAAGATTCCGAGGCCCCTTGGAACAAAGCGAACTTGGTCGGGCCCAGCGTTTGGTGAGCACGTCTGCCACCATCTCGTCTGCAGAAGAATGAGCCACCTTCACCAAACCGCCTTCTACAAGCTCCCGAACATAATGAAACTGAATGAGCACATGCTTGGTCTGTCCATGATAGACGGGTTCTTGCTCATAGCAATGCTACTCTGATTGTCACACCAGCTAAGCATGGGGGTTCGTTGCACCGCTCCAAGCTCCTGTAAGAGTCCCCGCATCCATATAAGCTCCTTGCATCTAGAAGTGAGGGCAATGTACTCAGCCTCTGCAGATGAAAGGGCCACCACACTCTGCCTCTTGCTCCCCCACGCAATCGAGGCCCGCACAATTCCAAAGAGTAGCCAGTGGTGGACCGAGCTCCTTTGTTTGTCCCCCAACTTGCATCAATGTAAGTGACCAGCTGAGTGTCACGGCCTGAGAAGCATAGGCCGTGGTGAGGCGTTCCCTTTAGGTACCTGAGTACATGTTTGGCAGCCTTCCAATGGCACAAACTCGGAGCAGATCCAAACTGGCTAAGCAGCATAGTGGCATATGCTATGTCCGGTCTAGAGGAAGACGCCAAAACATCAAGCAACCTATGAGGTTGCGATACGAATCTCAGAATCACATATCTCTCCTCCCGTCTGAGGCGAGTTCGGATTGACAGCACCGACGAGCATGGGAGTTTCAACTGGACATCAGTTCTGCATACCAAATCAAGAGAGAAGAGATTGCACATAGTGCTGCTGGTGAATCTTCAAAGTCCCAGCCTGCATATCCCGCTCAATTTGTAGGCCCAAGAACGTCTTCACCTCTCCCATGTCCTTCATCCAAACCATTGTGCCAAACTTGTTTTCAACCTGCCAATCCCGTCTTCATCACCTCCAGTGATGAGAAGATCATCCACATACAGGGCAACAATGATCCGTCCACGACCAACTCCTCGCACATAGACATTGGAATCACTATGTGTTCTCCGAAAGCCTTGTCGATGCAAAGCTTCATCAAACTTCTGGTACCCGAGAAGCTTGCTTGAGACCATACAAGGCCTTGTTAAGGCGCCAGGCTCGAGCTGTGTCCCCATGCTCAGGAAAGCCTAGGGGAATGCACATGAAGATCTCCTCATGCAAATCCCCATGCAAGAATGCGGTCTTCACATCCATCTGGTGCACTTGCCACCTCCTGGCGTTAGCAAGTGCCAAGAGTGCGCGGACACTAGGCAACTTCATCACAGGCGAAAATGTCTCCTCGTAGTCAATTCCTTGCACCTGGGTGAAGCCTTTTGCCACGAGTCTAGCTTTGTGTCTGACATCCCCAGTCAGGGGATCCACTGTCCTTTGAAGACCCACTTGTAGTCAACAAGTCGACGTTGGTGTGGGGCAGCACACTCCTCGAATGTGCAATTCTGCACTTGTGCATCCACTTCGTCCTGAATGGCCTGCTTCCACTCAAGAGACTTCGCTCCGGTCACCACATCTTCAAAGGTGGAGGGAACCTTCTCATCCACAAACATGCACATCTCGGCTTCCTCATCAAGTAGAGAAGTGGCATCTTTCAACACCTTGCGAGAAGGCACTCTTGTGCGTGGTCTGTCTGGAGCTACCACAGGATCCGGCATGCCCCACCGGCGAGGGACATGAGGAGGCCGATCAACCTGCTGCTCTAGCTGCTCAGGTGCCAGCTGCTCATGAACATCAACTGGTTGCTTTAGCTGTGCCTGCCGCTCAGGCTGTTCAGGTGCCAGCTACTCATGGACATAGCATCACCTTGATCACCTCGAGCATCACCTGGCAGTTGCTCCCCCAGGGCATCAAGGCCATGGTCTTCCCCTACGTCCACAAAACCAACTAGGATTAGGGGAGCCAACAAGTCATCGTCAATGAAGGAGTCCACAAGTTGTTCCGTGGAACGACACCATGTGAGGTCATCCTCAACAAACACCACATCTGTGCTGATGATGGTGCATTTGTCCATTGGGTTCCATAGCCTGTATGCTTTCCGACGCCGTTCATCATCTTGTGCATAGCCAACAAAGATCAACTTTTGGCTCTTGGGGTCCAGCTTCTTCTGTAGGTCAGAATATGGGCATACGCTGTACAACCAAACACCCTAAGATGGGATACATCAGGCTTCAGACCCGTCCATGCTTCCTCAGGTTTTTGCCTTTCAATGCCACAGTTGGCAACCGGTTTGAACATGCATGGCTACCACAATAGCCTCCTGCCAAAACTCCTTGCCCAAATGTGCATGAGCAAGAAGGCTGCGCTGCATTCACCAGCGTCCGGTTCTTCCTCTCAGCCATGCCATTCTGTTGGGAGGTGTACCGGGTGGTGACGTGGTGTTGAATACCGGCATTCCGACACAACTCTTGCATGGTGGAGTTAAGGTATTCCTTGCCACCGTCCGTGCGCAAGGCCTTAAGCTTCTTACCAACTTAAGTTTCCACCGCAGCTCTGTACACGGAAGGCCTCCACCATCTCATTTTTATGACGTAGGAAGAAAAGTTTGGTGAGGCGACTGAAGTCATTAATGAACGTAAGAACGTAACGTGCGCCAAAATGACTTGGGACATCCATGGGCCCACACAGGTCGGAGTGCACTAGCTCCAAGAGCTCTGAAGAGCGGTGCTTTGAAGATCCAAAACTTCGGCGATGATGTTTGCCCAACACACATGACTCACAAAATGCATGTGAAAAACCAAGCCTCAGATCCAGCCCTTCCACCATGCAGTTGGACACAAGCTCGTGCAGTGCCTTGTGATTTGCATGACCCAACCGGCAATGCCACAAATAGGCATCTGCACCAACGACGTTCTCAGCGGCTGCAGCAAGATGAGGGTGTGAGAGAATCTCATACAAGTTTCCATGCCGCCTGCGTGGAGAACTTTCCTCCCAGTCACACGGAAATCCAACTTGTCATATAAATCTGCACCATGACTAGTAAACACGATTGACTTCATGTCGTCACACAACCTTGCCATCGACATAAGGTTTTTCTGCATGCCTACGACGTGCAAGGCGTCTTTGAACACCACACCACTACTTCTTTGAACTGGGATATATTATTCAAACATCAACTTATTATTAGTCATGAGGCTAGTACAACCTGAATCAAGCACCCAAGAGTGCATCTTCCCGCTGTTCTCACATTGAGGGACTCCTCCACTACGAAGGACTCTTCTTCCCATTCACCTTCTTCACTTTCAACACCGACATTAGCCTTCCCATCTGCATGGGGACAGTCCCTACCCCAGTGTCCAAACCCTCGGCATATCTTGCATTGGTCATGGCCAAGCCGACCTTCTCGTCCTCGACCCATGCGTCCTCGTGCACCCTTCTCCGGTTCCTCTTTGAAAGCTGCTCATCCACGTCCACCTCGGCTAGCCCAAGCATTGCCTGAACCGTGGGCTAGAGGCGGCAAGGGTGCAACAGCATCATGCCCAGCCAGCTTGGGAACCCGTCGCTTGGCATACATGACTTCATGCAAAGCATTGGTTTTGGCCTTCTCCTTGCGAGGCAAGGTTGTGCCACAAGCTTGGCCACCGCGTTTCAAATGTGAGATTGTCCTCACGATTAAGAGCCTCGACATCCCTATCCCATTGAGCAGGGAGGGATCGATAGAGCTTCACCTTTTGTATGGAATCCGGGATGATATGCTCGTCCCCTTGAGCATCAAGTTCAGCAAAGAGCCGACTCAGCTTGTCCGCATGCTCCTGCATGTCTCCATCTTCGTAGACACAAGCCTCAAGCTCCGAGTGGATCCACATGACTTCCATATCGGTCTTTTTCCTGTAGGTGTCCGACAACCACTTCCAAACTTCAGCAGGGGACTTGTCAATATCCACCTTGAGCATAATCCCCGGGCTGAGGTAAGTGCAGATGCAGCCCACGGCATGCTCAGCCCTCACTTTCCACTCTTGATGGATTCTAAGGGTCTCATTGGAGTTGCCCTTGGCGGCTCCGGGTCAGTCCCACGAACGAGCCCAAAAACTCCTTTGACACGAAGCCGAGTCTCCAACAACTTCTTCCACAACTGAAAGTTCTGTCCCTTGAACACAAAGGGCTTGCTCCCACAAGAGCTTCCAAAGGAATCCTCACTAGATTCAGCCATGGCCTCCTACTAGGCTACATTACACATTGATCCTTACCAAATTCGGTCATGGCCTCCCACTAGGCTACATTATACATTGATCCTTACTAGATTCGGTCATGGCCTTCCAATAGGCTACATTACACATCGATCCTTACCAGATTCGGTCATGGCCTCCCACTAGGCTACATTACACATTGATCCTCGCCCAGATCGGAAGAGCTCTGATATCATGTTCAGAATTAAATCACGGCTGCACCAAGATCAAACCTCAACCCTGGCGGATAGTACGCGCTGCACAACGGCTCGCATTCGTGCTCGCGAAGAACCCTAAAACAGGGGTCAAAACCCTAGTATATTGGAGCATCAGTTTATGTCTCAACACTTTGAAACGAAGTTTTTGTAAGTACTTACTTTCTACCACCATGTTAAAAGAAGTTAAACGTGTTTAAACAAAATATAATGTGAATTATGGTGATATACTATAAGTCTGTATACATAAACATAATATGCATATATACATGTGTGTGTATACGGCATGTACGTATATTTGTGTAATAGAAAAAGAAATGAATGTCTAATTATGTGAATATAATTTATTGAAATAAGATGAACAACAAAACTTATGAGCAATTACATGCATATACAATATGCATATGTGTATTTATGTGTATGCATGTCGTGCTGTGTGTGTCATGTGTATGTGTGCTTATGGATATATGTGCTTCTTATGCAGCTCCTTATTGGAATTAAAGGCGCTCCCCATCGTGATGAGTCTGATTTATCCTGTGATAACATAAAAGGGAGTGTCGCACACAATTGTTTTATGTGTTAAGAAATGCATAAATATGTGTAGCATAATATACGCGAGTGTATATGTTAATACATAGATGAGTATCAAATTCATATGAATATAGAGGCTGTTATGTATACATATGTAAGTACACGCACCTGTATGTATCCATAAATGCGGTGTCTATGTGTGTATATGTATATGTGGGTTAAGTTTTAAATGACATAACTCACACAAACACCACCTGTATCCATGTATGCAGTTATGTCCAGTGATATATGCCGTAGTAAAAAAATGCTACGGATTAGTAATTAAACTAAATTAGTAATTAGTAAACTAGTAATTAAATTAGTAATTAAACATTTCCGTAATATTTTTCGACTATGGATTTAATCACTAGTTATGTCTGTTTATATACACGCGGCAAGAGCACGCATGTGTGTACATGTTTTCTTTACACGTGTAGGACTTTCAGAGTCCACCATTCAGATCGATTTATGCATTGTCATTTACAAATTAAAGGTTCTTCACCAGTATCAAGGACAACCCCCTCTCAAAAGGGAAAAATCTATGAGTTTCACCGATGTTTTCCGGGAACATGGATTAAACCCTGCAAATTTAAATCATTCAATTATGTTATGTATTACATTCTAATTCTCTTTTAAAACTACATTAAATTTTTAGTAATACACATGGCTAAATATGCTGAGTAGGCAATAGCAGGGCGCCAAAAAACCTAACGTGATAGAAAATGGTTGAGAGTTATGAGTTGGCTAGAGATAGCAGCAAATTTGCTTACTACACAAGGAGTGACTACTGAGCAAGCTATGATAGCTGCAATACATATTGGATTTTATATTTATAAAATTATGTAATTGTATAATATTGATTATATAGAAATATAATTGTTAACACATCAATGTTAATTATCAATATATATACTCACATTTACTATATAATGAAATGACCTTGTTCACTTCTTCTTTGACTTTTGCTAGGAATGCTGGATTCATACGGTATGCTTACTGTTTCCTGGGGACTGGTGCAAAGGTTGCCTTATTGGCAATCGATGCCCCTCCCTACGGGGGCCTTCGGAATGAGGTTCTTGCAATGGTTTTGTAGATTAAACCTTGAAAATATAGGATAAACCATAGATTTGTAAGGATTCTATGGAATATAATTTCAATATATTTGAAGGCATATACTAAAACTAAATATGGATGTCACATAGGACAAAAAAGGATTAGATCAAATGTTGCCTAAAATAGTTTAGCTTCCTTGTATATAAGGAAGGGTTTGCTATCCTTGTCCTTTTCATTGATGGAGATGCTGTATAGTTTTTAATTCATCTTTTTTCTTAAGTCCTTCTTTTTCTTTCTTTTCTTTTCTTTTTATTTAGCTATAGCTATCTCTGTGGAATAACTTTTGCAGGCCATAGCAAAGTCCCATGTTCAGACACAACATTGCTTAGTGTCTTAACACCAAAAACACATAATCCAACTGGGTATAATCCTTGTCTTTGCCCTAACTCTTTCTCATGAGCAAGTACAGAAGATGCACATGCTTGGTTGAACAAGTAGCTGCATATCATCAGTGGGATTCCTTCCATCAACTTTGTGAGCTGCCACCTTGCCTGCAAGGATCTGCTGCCTTGTGGTTTCAACACCTAGCCCTGGCATCCAAGCATTTGTCTTTATCAGCATTGGCAATTGCATTCGAGCGTCATATGGATGCTTCTGTGTTGTTAGATGAAGTTTTAAGGTTGCAGCGAAAAGTGGTGAAATAGCTGCACAGTTTGGAGTCCGCTTTAAGAACCACTTGGCCCATTCAAATCACACAAGCACTTGAAGATGGTGCTGCCTCCTCTACTACTTGCATTTAACCTGGATTGCTTAGACCATCCCCTTTTCCACCAGCTGCTCATCCACAACCCATGGAGGTAGATGTTGTAGTTCCACAGGTTGCATTTCAGCCCATGCGACGAGGATGAGGACGAGGACGAGGACGGGTTGTGGATATGAAGGCCGTGGACATGGTCAACAGCGCAGATGTGGAATAGTGTTTTGAATGCCAAGGATTTGGGCATTTAGCAGTTGAGTGTGCCAATCGTCAATGTCCGACTCATCAAGGGGTACAAGACAGGGAAGTTGTATTTCCACCAGTGGATGTATTGCCTCTTTTTGATAATGAACAGGAAAACTAGTTCCCATCACCAATGCAAACAGAGGGATTGTGTGATAGGATTTTACAACCTTTGTGTTTTTGTGGTGTGATGTTACAAGTATGGTTAGAACACTCGAGAAAGGAACCTATTGTCCTTTTCTTTTGAAGGTTTTATGTATGATCGTCCAGTATCAATTCTTCTTGATTCTAGGTTAATCATTTGTTTATTCGACATTCCTTAGTGACACAATGTTCTCTTCTTGTGAAACCTAGTCAGCAAACACTTTAAATATTGTATGGAGAAATAAGTCTTATGTTATTTCTTCCCAGACTTGTTATGCCCCTATTCGTCTAGGGCCGTATTCTAAGGTGTTACCTCTTCGGGTCATGCCTTCCCAATTGTATGATGTGATTTTGGGTTTCAATTGGATGCATGCTGAGGGTGTGCATGTGGACTTCAACACAGGGGAGGTTTTCATTTCTGGTTATTCTTCCCTACGAGCACAACTTACAATACAATTTGGAGTTCGGGCATCTCTTTAGGCTGCTATAGAAGTGGTCTTTCCTCTCGATTCATCTTCAGAATGTCGTCAAAAGGATATGGAAAAGCTTCTTCGTCAATTTCTGGATCTACAACAACCAGTAGTAGTAGGGAGGACTAGGGTCAGCACTTGCCATCGAATTGATACAAAATATGTTGCACCAATAAAGGCTCCAGTTTGTCGATGGTCTCCATGAGAAAAGCAAGAAATGGCATAAGTAGTTTGGGATATGTTAGCTTAAAGAGTGGTACGTCTGTCTTGTAGCCTGTGGGCTTCTGAGCCCCATATTATTGACAAAGTAGATGGAGGTAGGCATCTTACAATTGATTTTTGGCCTTTGAATAATGTGACAGTATTGGATAGTTATCCTATGCCATGCATGGATGACCTTATTGACAAATTAGGGAAGAGTCGTTGGTTCACAACACTAGATCTAGCTTCAAACTATTGGTAGGTTCCTCTCAATCTAGTAAATGCAACCAAAATTGCTTTTTCAAACACCCAATGGATTGTATGAATTCACAGTGATGCCTTTTGGTTTGATGAATGCTCCAGCCACATTTTAAAGACTCATGGATGAAGTCATTCGAGGTTTGAAATCTTTTACAGGAGTATTTATGGATGATCTTTTAGTGCATTCAACTGGTACATGGGAAGAACATTTGACTCACGTGGAGTAGATTTTATCACGATTATGGCGATATTAATTGATCTTGAAATTGTCAAAGTGCAAGTTTAATTAAACTTCTGTGAAGTATTTGGGAGTTGTTATCTCTCATGAGGGTGTTCGTCCCAATCCAACAAAGATTTAGGTAGTGAAGGAGTTCTTGATTCAAAAACACATCACGAACTTCAGAGATTTTTGGGCAAGGTGACTTACTTAGCACAGTTCATTCCATGTTTAGCAGATGAAACGACTCCACTATGTGTTTTGCTTCGTTTTCCTTCTTTCTCATAGTCCTCTCAGTGTCAGTTCTCCTTTGAGTCTCTTATCCATCTCTTAATCCTTTTCCATTATCTTGATTTATATTGCCCTTTTGTTTTTTGTACTGATGCTTCAGATATTGGTTTGGGGAAAGAAGATTCAGAATCAGGTCAACGGCATCCCATTGCATATGCCAGTCGAAGTCTCAATGGTCTAGAACTCAATTATTCAACCGCGGATAAGGAATGTTTAGCATTCCATAAGTTTCATGCTTATTTTCATGGTTCTTCGACCTTGGTGGAATGTGATTATATTGTAGTACATTCGGTATTAAAGAAGAAACATCTAATGGGTCGACATGTGCGATGGGCCTTAACATTGCAAGATTATCAATTCACAGTTCATCATCGAGTAGGTTCTTCTATGGCGGATGTGGATGCTTTGTCACGGGCACCAGTTGCTGCATGTGTCTTACCATCTTTAGAACCTATACCTTTGCCTAGTCTTCACGAGATTAGGTTGGCACAATGCTTGGAACCATGGAGTCAACAGATAATAAATGCACTCAATGGTTACAGATGTTGATATTGATTTTTGAGACCATGTTGTGTAAAGTTCACAATGGTAGAGGATCTTCTTTATTTTGTGGGACAAAGTAGTATAGGTACCCCACCTTGGCTGGTAATCCCATCATGCTATGTACCTCACTATCTTCATGCATTCCATGATGACCCTCTCTATGGTCATCTTGGGTTTCACAAAGTGTTGGACAAGTTACATTCATGGTTCTATTGGTCTCACCCCCAACATGACCTTCATTAATATTTACAAACATGTCATTTATATCAAGTTTGGAATCCTTTCTACTCTCCTAGTGGTCGTCTGCAATCTATTCAAATTCATTGTCCTTTTGAGCTAGTTGCATATGATCTCATTGGACCATTTCCAGCAACGACAGCAGGGAATACATATGTTATTGTTTTGTCAGACTATTTGACACGGTATGTGGAGGTTTGGGCTCTTCTGGAGGCCAAGGCAACTCATGTGGCAGATTTCTTATTTCATTAAGTGATGTTAAAGCATGGATGTCTAAAGCGGATTCTTTCAGATCAAGGACCCCATTTCACAGCTGAAGTTTTGAGTTTGCTAACTACAAGCTTGGGAATCAAATAGTCTTTCACAACACCTTATCATCCAGAAACGGATGGTCTAGTGGAGTGACTCAACCGTACTTTCAAGTGTATATTATCTAAGTATGTGAATCAGTGCCAGATCGACTAGGATCAGTACTTGCCCCTCCTTCAGTTCACTTATGTGTCTTCTGTGCACAAGTCCACTAGAGTCTCCCTATTTCATTCCTTATATGGTCATTCCCATGTGTTTCCTTCTGATGTTCGTTCCCCTTCTTTTTGTCCTGTTTCAATAGATGCACAAATGTGGAGGCGGTGATTGGATCAGACTCTTCCGGTATTGTGCAAGAAGATGTTAACAAAGTTATCTCATGCTCAGGAGTACAGCAACGACATTATAATGCTCGACATTCGTTTGTCCCTAATTATGTTGTGGTGATGAAGTGTTAGTTTTATATCCAAAGATGCATTCCAAAGGGTTGTCCTCTGGACTAATTTCAAAACGGCTTGGTCCATATTCTATTGTACGAAGATTGGATCCTTAAGTGTACACAGTCTGTAATTTAGATGGAGTGGATCAAAATGTGCATGTTCAATGACTGTTTCCATATCATCGATGTTCGAATCTAGAGGAGGGTAATGTAAGGATTCTACGGAATATACCTTGAGTATATTCTAAGGCATATACTAGAACTAAATATGGATGCCACGTAGGACAAAAGGATTGGATCAAAGGTTCCTTAAATAGCTTAGCTTCCTTGTATATAAGGAAGGGTTGTTATCCTTGTATGGATCCTTAAGATTGAATACACGATGCTCTCTGGGAACATGGATTAAACCTTGCAAATGTTAGAATTGCAGGGTTTTTGTAGATTAAACCCTGAAAATCTATGTTACACGACACACCTCGCCATATACATTTTAGGGTTTTCTATGTGGCTTCCTATTCTGTCCGCTAGTGCAGTGCATTTGATCCCAATTTGTCTCATTTATCTCATGGTATCGGAGCTGGGATAGCGCTATGGAAGGAAATCCATCCATCTGCAAGTTTGATGGAGAAGGGTTTGAGGGATGACTTGGGCAGATGTTGTGAGGAGTCTTTGCAATATTGAGGCCATGTGGAGCGAGAGAGAGGAAAATGCCACAGGCTATGTATGCTTTGCAGATTCCTGGTGATGCCAAGGTGGCAAAACCAAATGTAGCAGCAAATGCCCAGAAAGGGCAAAATTCTAGGGCAGTAGCAAATGCCCAGAAGGGGCAAAGTTTTAGGGCATTTGGGTGTGCCAAGCCCAGACTTGTCAAGAATCAATGCACTCGCTTCTTGGAGATGGGCCATTGGGCTCGAGATTGCACTACTTTGAAGCTTGTTGAGCGACTAGTTGCTATGATGGCGAAAGCCAATTTGGATTACATTGCTCCAAAGCCTGTCAAACAACTAGTTGCTACGATGGCGAAAGCCAATTTGGATTACATTGCTCCAAAGCCTGTCAAACAACTAGTTGCTACGACGGCGAAAGCCAATTTGCTTGAGAGCGATGGGATTGTTATAACAATTGAGGTTAACGAGGAGCTCTATAATGCAGAGGCAGTTGCAGCACTAAGTAGGTGGCTCCTAGGCTCTGTTGTACTAATCTTATGGGCAATAAGAAGAATCTTTTTGAGTGTTACCAGCCAAACATTGAAAACATAGTGTTTATTTAGGTGACAATACCACCATCTTGTGGAAGGCATCGGGCGATTTTAATGTTTGTCACCAAGATATGCGATCAAAGTGCAGTGGTAGTTTTTTATGCAAAAGGAGTATCTTTGGTTGACTCTAGTGACTTTCACATGTTTGGTACACAGTTGCTTCGTGGGCAACGCATTGGGGACTTGTATGAGATTACTATTGCCGACCTAGTTCAAGCCTTTCAAACCATGAAGGCAGATTCTCGTGTGGAGCTTTGATACAAAAGACTTGGTCATGTGAATTACCAATTTCTTCATCTGATGAAATCACAAGACATTGTTACTGAATTGGATTTTTGACATATCCCATCTACGTTTTGTGAAATTTGTGTTTCATACAAGCATCATCAACAAAATTTCTCATTGAGCAAGCATTGAGCAATTGGACTTTTGAACTTGGTTCATTATGATCTTTGTGGCCCCATGGACGTGCCAAGCCACAATGGTGCAAATATTCATCACATTCATTAATGACTATAGTCGTTGGACATGCATTCACTTCTTGATGCACAAGAGCGATGCAATTGCTGCGTTTCAAACATACAAGGCCTATGTAAAAATCTTCTTGGCCAAAAGATAAAAGCTCTTTGGATTGAATGAGCTTTGAGGCATTTGTTGCATATGACTGCAAGCTATGGTCTGCTACACCCCAATAAATAGTGTTGCGGAAAGGAAAAATCGCACTCTTGTCAATGCTGCTCACTCTTTGTTAGCTGATGCACATCTTATCAAGACGTTTTGGCAAGAGGCCATAGCCATAACAATGCATGTTCAAAATCGCTTTGCTATGGCTGCTTTGGATGGAAAAACCCATGAGACATTTTAGACAAGTTCTACTCCTGATGTGTCCCACTTTCGAGTCTTTGGTTATGTAGCATACACGCATACCCCTGATCAACTTCAAAAAAAGCTGGATCCCAAAAGTAAAAAATTCATCTTTGTGGGATATGCACAGGATGACGCCATTGGGAGAAAAGCTTACAAGTTGTGGGATTTTGCATCTCGCAAGGCCCTTGTAAGCACGGACATCATGTTCAATGAAGATGCCTTTCCCATGTGCACAGAGGCTCTTCAAAATCCTTCTTTCATTGATGAGACTTGACTTGTTCCTTTGATCCCACTTATGGGAGATGGTCCACTCTTGCCTCCACCTTTAAATCATATTCATGAGTTGCCACTAGAGATTCCACTGGGGAATCCTCCACTTTTGGACATGCTTGAACTGGCTGATGCTCCTCCAGTCAAGGATAGGTCTCTGACACGTTCACCACCTTGTCGACGTCGTGGCATGCCTGATCCAATGCCAATTCTTGATCACCCCCGGGAACGTCGGCCTTCATTGAAAGTCCGAGAAAAATGCTAAAGCAGATGCTATGGAGCTTGATGACTTTTGTAGTCTTTGTTGATGTCGATATCCCCATGACTTATGATAAGAACTGTCTCAGGACCTGAGGCTTCATCTTGAATGGAAGCCATTGCGGAAGAAGTTGCTTCCATTCGGGTTAATTGTACATATGTTCAAGTGGATTCAATGCCACTGGGATGACGTGTTTTGGATCTAAAATGGATGGAAAGATGGTCAGGTGGTATGTTATAAGGCATGTTTTGTTGTTTCAATGGCCTTGACTACGACGAAACATTCCTCACCAATTATAAAAATGGCTAGCCTCTATACCCTTTTGCACTTGCAACTGCTCGCAAATGGCAAGTCCACCACATGGATTTCAAGATGGCCTTCTTGAATGGGGATTTGCAAGAGGATATCTACATGCATATACCTCTTGGTTTTGAGGATGATGTTGCTCCTAGTGGCACTATATGACAATTGCAGAAAGTTTTGTATGGCTTAAACAAAGCTCCCACATTTGGTATCAAAAATTTAATACTACCTTACATGCTCAAGGCTTTCTTGTTGCCATGCTAATCACAATGTGTATGTGAAAGGTCATGCCAAGAACATGCTCATTATGGCCTTTATGTTGATGATTTGCTCATCATGGGGATGACACTAGACGCTGTCACGGAAAATTTGGACCATCACCTTGGTAGCCCCTGGTATGCATGTAGTGGACTAGTCTTCTACTCGTATTATACTAGTCTTCTACTCGTATTATACGTCTACATTTCACTTTACTATTCACCTTCTTTGTCTTTTCTTGCATGGTCAAACTAGTCAACATTATTATGTTAATCCATATGATTAGTGCCTGCTTTGACCATGCACATTTTCTTTGTCTTCTTCCATGCACCTTCCTAGTCACCTTCCCAAGTCAAAGTCAAGTCACCTCTTCCATAACCCCCATCATTTATGGGTCAAGCCCACCTTCTTCCATAACCCCCATCATTTATGGGTCAAGCCCACCTTCTTCCATAACCCCCTACCATTATTCTTATGTAACCCCCATCTTACACCCTCTCTTACATCCCTACCCTACCCTACATGCATTCTTTATATTATTTTGGGTATATAAGGAACCAAGGCTCAAGGGTTTGAGAGAGGACACATATAGATATAGAGATATGAGAAGAGTCTCTAGTTTCTTCTTTTCTTTTCTTACTTTGTAAATAGGTGTGATGACATTATTTTGTGTGTGCTCTTATGATGAAATATAAAAATTAGTTAGTGTATCTTTCGTGTCATGAGTTTCATCTCATGTTTTCCCTTTCTTTCTATTCTTTTATTCATGTGTGTAATCATTAGCAAGGACTACTACGATGCGCTATCACTAAAGCCATCAAGTCCCGAACATACGAGTCCCCGAATGATTTTCCTTCGACATGTTTTTGGTGCGGTGAGCGTGGAATGCTAATGTGCATTGTTTATGAATGAGCCTGAGCGTCCTTTCTGGAGAAGGTTCTTTCAACTTTCAAGGTCTCTTCAAAATCAAATATTGAAGTGTTGTTTTGAGCATCCACATGGGTTTGCTTTAAATAACAAGTTGGTGGTCATTCAAGCGTGGGGATTTGAAGAATTCAAGTTTGGAATACAACTTGCAATTGCGAATGTGCTTTTGAGGAGGCGAGAGGTGAATCGAGCATGGATCAAGATTTGGCACCCATGTGATAGTGGTGATATCGATGAGGCACATCGTTTGTGTATGGATCTTCCATACATTGATCCTCACATCGCAGTCGTGACAATATCTCGTGGATTCATCCAAGTCTTTGGGAATCTTGTGGAGTGTGGAGTTTGGTGAAGCAAGAGTATTGCGCGCGTTGTGAGAGGTTCGGTTGTGCTTGTTAATGTGGCAAGTCAACTTTGATGGAGCATACAAGCCAAAGAAGCAAGTTGCGAGTGTAGGGGTCGTGCTAACTGATCCAGTAGGGAAGCGAATCAAAATTTCTGAGCCAACTTCTAGTGCTAATTCTTGCAATCAAGCGGAGTATTCTGCATTGATTCGAGGATTGAAGGAGGCAAGGAAACAAGGAGCGAAAAACGTGGTTGCGATTGGTGACTCTAAGTTGGTGGTGAACCAAGTGCAAGGTCAGTGGAAAGTGAGAAAGCCTGAGTTGTTGGTGCTTTCTGAGCGTGTTCAAGATCTCAAAAGGGGATTCGACACTTTTGAGATAAAGCACGTTCCTCGAAGAGAGAATCTAGAGGCTGACGAGCTTGCACAGAGGGGGGCATTGCCTCGTCAAAGTGACGTCTCTTCATCTACTTGTAATCAGGTGAAACCTTTGCCATTTTTACACTTGTAAAGATGGTGTCTATTCCAGTATATCATGGTCTGCAAAATGAGGATGCAGATCGGTATTTACGTTCATTTAAGCGAGCATGCATTTCGAATGGAGATAGAAGTTCTACCACTTGGGCAGAACTTCTACCATCCTTTTTGGAGGATGGAGCATTGAAGTGGTTTGAACGTCAAACTAGTGATGTTAAGGCTAGTTGGGAGAGGTTGAGTGAGGCTTTTCTAGGAGAGTATGGAAAGCCAGAGACATTGGATGAGGTCATGAAGCAATTGGATCAATTGAGGCAAAGTGAAGAAGAGAGTGTCAAGGCATTCAGTGAGCGTGTGTTGGAACTCCAATGTAAGCTACGAAGTGGTTTGGGAGTGGAGGCCTCCGAAGGACAGGAGGATGCATCCAAGGAGTCCAAACCAGCTGTGGGGATAGATGCATTGGTGTTCAACAAGTTTCTTACTGGATTGAAGCCGGTATTACGCCAGAAGGTAAAGAACAAAGAGCCTAGTAACTTGCAGGAAGCTGTGAAGATTGCTATGAAAAAGGAGGCACTTCTCATGGATTGATGAAGCCTCAATCTCAACGTAGCACCACAACCAAGGTTGGCACCAATTCTACAAACACCCCAAGTTGTGATTCCTGCAACCGTTCCAGTCAAATCATCTGAGTTGGAGAGTAGTATTGCCAAATTAACTTCAGATCTCAACGAACTCAAGTTGCATTTGCTTCAAGCAAAGCCAACAGGACCAAAACCTCCAAGGCCACCTAGGGATCGAGCTAATGTCACTTGTTACATTTGTAAACAACAAGGTCACTATGCCACTGAATGTCAACAACCACGACCACAGGTGACATGTTTTACATGTAAACAGGTGGGACACTATGCAAATGAGTGTCCTCAGAAACCTCAATCAACTCCTGCACCACAACAGAGGGACCAACCTAGTGTTCATTTGGTGGAGTTAACAACCGAGCAAGGTGACTTGGATCTCTTAGGTCTTAAGAGAGCCAGAGGGGAGCAACAAGTGGAGCAACCTGAACAAGTGGAGACACGTGCAAGCAAGAAGAAAAGGAAGGAAGGTACCAAGCCACGACGTAAGGTTGGTATACAGGATATGGGGATTGGCAAGGGGCAGAAGGAATATTCAATTGTCGAGGATCTAGGAGATACTCGTGCCAACATTACAGTTGCACAATTATTGTCAAAATGCCCAAGCTTGAGGAGAGAGCTTCGACAAGGGATTAGTACTCGTGCAAAGAAGGTACGTCCTAGTGGTGAGGATGAGGTGATGCGAAATGTACAAGTGATAACAAGAGAATCCAATACGAATGCCGTGGCACCAATTGTGGATGTGGTAGTAGATGGAATGTGTGCAACGTGTTTTAGTAGATGGTGGTGCAGAGATCAATGTCATGAGTAGCTGGTTGATGGAGAAACTTGGTCTCAAGTGCAACCAACCTTCAATTGGAGGATTAGGGTGGCCGATGATCGACGTGTCAAGCCAGTTGGAATGATTATTGACTTGCCGATCACAGTGCACGGGATAACTACCTCTATAGATGTGCATGTCATGCAACTACGACGGGATGCACATGGTTATCCTATGATCTTGGGTCGACCTTGGCTTTATAAGGTTGATGCTAAGAATTATTGGAAAAAGGGGAGATGACTATTGGTCATAAGTCAAGACGAGTGACAATAGCCATCAAGGAGAACACAACAAAGGTTGTAGATGAGGAGTCATCTTCCAGTGAGGAATATGATTCTAGCAGTAATAGTGAGGTGACAACCTCAGATTCTGAGAGTGAGCAAGAGGAGAAGGAATTGTATGCCCTCAAGGCGATTCCTAAGGTTGCTACGCGTGTGGAGCCTCACGATAGACATGAGGTCTATGATCAACAACTCACCCAGGAGCAGGAGGCTCAAGGAGGGGTAGTAGGGGTTGTTGAAAAGGGGCAGGAAGCAAGTAGTGGCAACAAGTTTGAGGCAAAGGAAGTGGAGCGACGAGCTCTTTTGGAGAAGATGCTTAGTTCAAGTTTGACTCCTGAGGAGAAGGAGCAATACATGAGCATGCTATTGAAGTTCCCCAAGTTGTTTGCGACATCATATGAGGAGCTTCGTCAAGTAGATATTGTGCAACATGAGATCCCACTTAAACCAGGTATGAAGGGAGTTGCACAAAAGGCTTATAGGATGGGTCCTTTGAAACAGAGCATAGTTTATGAGGAGCTCATGAAGCTACAGCGTTCGGATTTCATTTTTAAGGTGGAAACGTCAGATTGGGTTTCTCCTGTGGTGGTAGCCCCAAAGAAAAATGGTAAGTGGCGAGTTTGTGTCAACTTCAAACGATTAAATGATGGCACACATCGAGATCATCACCCCATTCCTTTCATGGATGAGATACTGGATGAAGTGACAGGGCATGAGATGTACACATTTTGTGATGGGTACTCTGGGTATTTCCAAGTCAGGATTCGAGAAGAGGACCAGTGAAGACTACCTTCACCACACCATGGGGAACCTTTGCGTATAGGGTGATGCCGTTTGGACTCACAAATGCTCCAGCAACGTTTCAACGATTGATGAACAAGGTGTTTGAACCATATCTTGGTTCATTCATTAGGGTTTACCTCGATGACTTTTGCATCTATAGCGATAGGATGAGCCACTTGGAGAAGGTACAACTAGCATTCCAAAGGATGGATGATGCAAAAGGATGCTTGAACCCGGAAAAATGTCAGATTGGTAGTACTAAGGGCACCTTAGTAGGACATGTGATCTCAAAGGATGGCATTGAGCCAAGTCAAGACAAGGTGGACAAGCTACTCATGTTGCCAACTCCGACTTGTGTCAAGGAGGTACGAAAGTTTGTAGGGTTGGCAGGGTACTATCGTAGATTTGTGGAGGGATTTGCAGAGATGGCATATCCATTGAACCAGCTACTTCGTAAGGGAGTTGCATTTCAATGGACTTCTTCATGCCAAGCATCATTTGAGAGGCTTAAGATCGCACTAAGTTCACATCCGATTTTGGTGGCACCTAAATGGGAGGAGTTATTTTATGTCAATCTCAGCGTTGGAGAAGTTTCAATCACTGTGATCCTGATGCAGAAGGGGAGAAGCGGATACTTGTTTCCATTTATTATGCAGGAAGGCAATTACAAGGGCCAGAGCTCAACTACCCATTGTTGGAGAAGCAAGCAGCAGCAATCATATATGCAGTGGAGAAGTTCAAGCATTACTTGTGGGGGCGCCACTTTGTTTTCCTCATCAACAATGCAACACTTAAGTACATTGCCAATAAGCCTGGGCTCACAGGGAAGTTTTCTAGGTGGATCACGACCTTGGCTGAGTATGATTTTGAGTTTCAACATGAGAAGAGCACAAGAGCGGGTTTAGCAGAAATGTTGGACCAAGGTGACATTGAGAAGTTCCATTATCTTTGGAAGTTTGTGCTCTTTCACCCGACATGGAGGATTATCAAGAAGTCTACAATTTCTTGATGGATGGGAAGTTTCCAGAAGGATGTACAACAACCCAGAAGAAGACGATCATGCGACAATCTCGACCTTATATGGTAATGGGTGAGTTACTTTATAGGATAGGGCGAGATGGTGTGCTTCGACGAGCGGTGGGTCGTCAGGAGAGAAAACAGATCATGGAGCAATGCCATGAAGGATTTTGCGGTGGACACTTCTCACACGACTACACTTCCAAGAAGATAGTCAATGCAGGATATTATTGGCCGACCCTCTTCAAGGATGTTAAGGAGTGGTGTCGGACTTGCCAGGTTTGTCAGACTTTTGGAAGAAGAGTGTTACAAGGGACCTTTGCATCCTATTTTACCAACAGGTCCATTTGAGAAGTGGGGAATAGACTTTGTTGGTCCCTTGCCAGTGGCTTCTTCACAAAAGAGATACATTATTGTGGGTACTGACTATCTAACGAGGTGGGTGGAAGCAGTCTCTGTTCGAGCTTGTACCAAGGAGGTCGCAACAAATTTCATCATCCAGAACATTGTCACCAGGTTTGGGTGCCCATTAGAGATAGTAACAGATCAGGGTTCTCATTTCTGCAATGAAGTGGTGGAGCTTCTTCTTTCTCAATTGTCCATCACACGGCGACAATCAACAAGTTATTACCCTCAAGCTAATGGACTGGTGGAACGAACAATGGAGTGTTGTGCAATATATTAGCTAAGCTTGCGGTGGATCATAAGAAGGATTGGGACAAGTGGTTACCAGCAGCACTTTGGGCTTTCAGGACAACACACAAAGTTGCTACCAGGTACACACCATTTCAATTAGTTTATGGTATAGAAGCAATACTCCCAATTGAGCTGGAATACCAAGCTTGCGTCTAGCATTGAAGCATGGGCTTGGAGATGGTGAGGACTTGCAAGCAAGGTTGGTTCAGTTGGAGAGCATGGATGAATCACGAAGACAAGCCTTGCAACTTGTGGAGCAATGCAGCAGAAGTGGAAGGCCAAATTCGATAAGAAGATTCGAGAACGACCACTCAGGTGGGTGATTTAGTGATGCGATATGATAGTCGATTGGATAAGACCTTCTCAAAGAAGTTCTTACCAAGATGGGATGGACCTTTCATCATTGTGGAGGTTTATAAGAATGGGTCATATCTTTTGCAAACTTGGATGGAGAACAGCATGGCACACGGGTTAATGGTTACAGGTTGAAGCGCTTTCATGTTCGACAGTAGCTATGAGTTTTCAAACAACCCGCATCGCGTGGCAATGCGTGTTGTTTGGGTGGGATTTATGTCACGGGAAAATTTGGACCATCACCTTGGTAGCCCCTGGTATGCATGTAGTGGACTAGTCTTCTACTCGTATTATACTAGTCTTCTACTCGTATTATACGTCTACATTTCACTTTACTATTCACCTTCTTTGTCTTTTCTTGCATGGTCAAACTAGTCAACATTATTATGTTAATCCATATGATTAGTGCCTGCTTTGACCATGCACATTTTCTTTGTCTTCTTCCATGCACCTTCCTAGTCACCTTCCCAAGTCAAAGTCAAGTCACCCTCTTCCATAACCCCCATCATTTATGGGTCAAGCCCACCTTCTTCCATAACCCCCATCATTTATGGGTCAAGCCCACCTTCTTCCATAACCCCCTACCATTATTCTTATGTAACCCCCATCTTACACCCTCTCTTACATCCCTACCCTACCCTACATGCATTCTTTATATTATTTTGGGTATATAAGGAACCAAGGCTCAAGGGTTTGGAGAGAGGACACATATAGATATAGAGATATAGAGAAGAGTCTCTAGTTTCTTCTTTTCTTTTCTTACTTTGTAAATAGGTGTGATGACATTATTTTGTGTGTGCTCTATGATGAAATATAAAAATTAGTTAGTGTATCTTTCGTGTCATGAGTTTCATCTCATGTTTTCCCTTTCCTTTCTATTCTTTTATTCATGTGTGAATCATTAGCAAGGACTACTACGATGCGCTATCACTAAAGCCATCAAGTCCCGAACATACGAGTCCCCGAATGATTTCCTTCGACAACGCTCTAAAAGTTGCTCTTAGCCAACAATTCCAAATGAAGGACCTTGGCCAAGTCTCCTACTTTCTTGGCTTTGAGGTTACATGCGATCCCAAGTCTAGTAGCTACATGCTTAACCAATGACATAAGGTTAAAGTCTTGCTATATCGGTTTAGTATGCGTGAGCCACTTTGTCAAGACCCTGATGGTTGTTGGTGCCATCGACCTACGGTTGAGCAGTCTAGTGAGCCTCTACCTACTAGGACTCCCTATCAGCATCTCATCGGTTGCCTCATGTATTTGGCCCTAATGACTTGCCTCGACATCACATATGCAACTATTGCCTTGAGTTAGTACAACACCAACCACCATGCAGTGGCAAGTAGACAAAGTGTATTGTTAGATACCTCCGGGGCATTATGGACTGTGGCATTGCTTATTCGAGAGATATAGATGCTAGCTTTGCCAACAACAAAGGCCATCGTTCGACTTCTGGCATTTGCCTTTCCTTCTCAAGAGGTGCCATCGCATGGGCCTCCAAGCGACAATATGTGGTGGCACTTTCTAGTGCAGAAGCTGAGTACATCGCACTCACTATTGGTAGTAAGGAAGTGGTATGGGCTCAGGGGCTACTTGCTGAGATTGGGATGTGCACAAGCTGCCCACTCCTTGGTGCAACAACTTGAGTAGTTTTGCCATGTCCAAGAACCCCGTCCACCATGCTCATTCGAAGCACATTGAAATCCAATTTCACTACGTGCATGAGTTGGTTGATGGTGGCACCTTGGCAGTCCACATTTTCGGAACTTCAATGGCCCAATGGCTTGGTGAGAAGGTCAGCTGGCATGTTATATGTCCGTTGGTGAGAAGGTCAGTTGGCCCAACATCTCATGACATATAACATGCCAACTGACCTTCTCACCAAGCCATTGGGACCACACCATTTTCAACTCCTGTGCCATAGATTTGATTTAGTGAGTGTCTTTGGTTTGGGGTGGAGTGTTACACGAGACACCTTACCATATACATTTTAGGGTTTCTTGTGTGGCTTCCTATTCTGTCCGCTAGTGCATTGTGCTTGATCTTGATTTGTCTCATTTGTCTCAAGGATGAGGGTTTTTGGGGATTTGCATACCTAGACAAAGAGCTTCTTTTGTCCTATCTTGCGACTGCCTTCCGACCAGCTTCCTGGCCTTCTTTGCCTGCTCCTCGTCCTCCATAGCTGTCCTGAAAATGCCTAAGAAAATGGCGCCAAAATCCTAGGGCTTTTGGTATTATAAGAAAAAATTAAGTTAAGAAAAACATACTAAACAACCACTTTAATAATTATAATTACTTTTTACTTTGATAAATTATGTTGACAAGTCTTATATGTAATAAGAAATAGTTTTGATTAATGCACTTCAATATGTATATACAATTAAGTGTTGTTATGTGTTTTCAAAAAAAACTTATTTTATATAAAATTCTGTTCGTAATTTATGTCCCAGCTAAATTGTTAATCGATTTTAATTAGTTTGAGTTATTAAATAAGATTAGGAACACCCCTACTGGGGATAGGTGAAGCTATAAAGATAAACTCACAACACCACTTAAGTAAACATGAATAGAGGGGTCTTCATCGCTTGTATTAAGTAGAGTAGTTAAATTACAATGTTTGAAGCCCCTGCAACTCGGAGGGGGTCCGACCTCACGCTTGTAACATGTCTCTCTCACTCACTCACACACAGACACACATGTGCGCATTCCCACATCTTTCATTTGGTCTAATTTCAAACCAGCAAATTAATGCAATATCCAATTTACAAATTAAAAACCAAATATCATTTTTGAACTCACTCACTAATGTTTTAATGTTTTAAAAATTCAATTTTAAAGAGTAACATTTTTACACCCTAATACATTTTATGACAGTGACACTGTGTTTTAAACTTCAAGGCGTTTTCTCAATTTTTAATTTATAAATTCTGTTTATTAATAAAAGTAATATTACTACCATGTATATACACAATATATATATAATTATATATATATATATATATATAAATCCAATCACCAAAGGTTTCAGATTACAAGTGACTAACGAAGGTGGTTGTGTTTGACTGAAGATTCAAAAGGTTCTACAAATAATTTGCTTCAACACAACGTGTTATTAATAAACTATGAAGGTATTATGTAAAATAGTATGAATTTATGATCAAGTTAAGCAAATATAATGGTGTACATATATATAAATTTATATATTTATTAATATACCAAAACTTTCCAAAAAAATCTATATTATGAATGCACATGATATTTCCACAAATAAAGAGAACGGAATTATCCACGTAGCAATTACATCCAACAAACAAGGTCACTGTGTGCATCTTATAATTCATTAATATCAAATCACACGCATGCACACAATGTCTTACTGGTATGACATACTCATACATATATGCAGAGTTAACATACATTTTCTTCGTGAAGGTTCATCTTTGTATAAATATTTTCGTAGGTATAAAAATGACTGATTAGGTTTTGTTTTGCTTATGATATACAGGATATATTATATAGTATTTAGATTGATGCTCCTGCATCTTGGAGAAGGCCACATTCAGAACTCAAAACAAGAAAACGGTATTAAGTCATTGCTTTGCTTACAAGTTACACACACACACACGTAAATACACACATGTAGTTTTAGCTAGGTAATTTCAAAC
This sequence comes from Selaginella tamariscina, assembly GCA_003024785.1. NCBI lineage: Eukaryota > Viridiplantae > Streptophyta > Lycopodiopsida > Selaginellales > Selaginellaceae > Selaginella > Selaginella tamariscina. Next base: position 265,644 of record PUQB01000095.1, read on the forward strand.
ATCCAAGCTAACAAAATTAACATTTTAATAATATACCCCTTAGAAGTTTTATATTTACATATGTACCCTAAAACTTTAATTAAGACTTTATAAATTTTAAAATTAAAAATTAAAAAACATTTTTAAAAATTAATAAAAATTTATAATTAATTTATTTTATTATATTTAGTCCAAAAATAACCTATTAAACATATATATCACAATATAATATAATTATTTTTAAAAATATTTCATTTTTACTATAACATTTTTTGACATTTTAATACTTAATAAACTTCAATTATTTCATTTGCAATATATTATAAATTGAAAATATATTTTTAATTAATATTATTATTTTAAAAATTAAAATATTACGATTGAATTTTTTTAAGGGTATATATATATATAAATTTAATTTTTTTTAAAAAGTATATATGTAAGTATAAAACTTCCAAGGGTATATATATGTAATATGATAAATTTGAAGCGTATAAATGTAATTTTCCCTTAAAAGAGAACAATTTCAATTTCAATTTGAATATATTTGAAAGTTTTCATCAAAATTAAAATTTTTATTTATTGAAGCTTCGTTGCGGCAATCTGGCAATACACAGTTTGGAAAAGTTTTTAAAAGAAAAAAGTTTAGAAAACTTTATTATTAAAACTATTTGCTTTATCATCATTAGTGTTGCTCTAATCAAATGTAACTAATTCAAGGTTTCAATTCGGCAAATACACAGTTTAAAACCTTGAAATTTAGGTTTTCCTTCCCGCCATGTTACTGTTTGGTTGTTAATCGGCAAAACCATCTGTTTTAACTACGCCTCGTTTTCAAGCCCCCGTGTTTTATATAGAAACAGTGTATCTTCGAGCAGTGTTTGGTGATTTGGCAAGTACAAAGTTTTAGAATGTGTTGTGGTGCATATAATTAATTCCTGACTGGTGGTGATTTGGCGGATACACAGTTTAAAACATGTGATATAGCGGGAAAAAATGCTTGACTATTACATACAAATAAACCACTTGTCTTGTTACAAAAAGGAGTGGTGATTTGGCAAGTACACAGTTTTAAAATGTGTTTATGGCGGGAAAAGTGCTTGACTATTACATATGTAAAATACGTGCTAAGGTGATTGAATTCTCATTTGCTTGGGAATTGCAAGCCCCCCTGATTTACATAGAAACCACTGTGTCCTATTTTTTCATGGTGATTTGGCGAGTACACAGTTTTAAAATATGTTGTGGCGCAAAAAATTGCAGGACTATTACATATATAAAATACACGCGAAACTGAGAAAGCTCACACATTTGCTTCAGAAATACAGCTTTTAATCATCATTCGTGACATTATACATTATAGTAAATAAGAAAGCCTCAAGCGGCTAGGGTTTTACGACCACATTCTCTTAAAGAAGCAGCGAGGGCTGTGCTAACCCACCTTGGTTGAGCGATCTAATCAGTAAGTTTAGTGCCGATTTGTGTTTCATCATCCCAATTTCTGTTTCTTATATATTTTTTGCTGCAATTTGATTGCAATCTCAGTGTAGGACATGGATGGCAAGAGATCGAAATCACCGGGGATAACACGCGAAAATCCGAGTCCGCTGCGAAAAAGGGTACATTCTGATCTCTCTCTCTCTCTCTCTCTCTCCACACACACACACAGTATCATCATATGTTAACATTGATTTACTGAAATACAATCCTTGATTTTGTGGCTTCTGATGCAGCGCGACAGGTAGTTAGAGGATGAATAGCTCAAGTTGAAGGTAATGGAGTTATATAATGGATATATACACATTTTATAATACATGTTCGAACAATCATGGATCATATATACATATTATAATTTTTTTAATTAATCTTCAACTAAGCGCTGCTTGTTATATAAACTACAAACACCTGAGTTTAGATTGTTAACAGGAACTGATGGAAGACTTTGAAAAAGAGCATAGTGTGCCACTGCCACAGCCACGTCCCGAGGAAGAACGCAATGTAGAGAAGCTCAATGATCATGGTATGGAGAACCTAGCCATTGGTCCACGTGTTTTATTCAAAGGAGATGAGGTAAACTGCGTGCACACGCGCATGCGTGTGTGTTTATATATATTTTTCCTGTCTGTCCATGTCTATGTTTGTGTAAAACATATGCATAATATTTAACATTATCTGGCTTAATATATATATATGTTAGAAGCTTCTTATTTATAAGTTATACTGTCTTGATTACATGTGTGTATTAATGTATATGTATGTGTATATATCAGAGAGAGAATGCGCTAAACCGTAAGCTTATGCCTGACGAGGAGTTGGACAGGCGGTTCAAAATGAAAAATTCGGTAAGTATCACATATGTTATAGCATTATCTTTTATTCTTGTATTTGCTTAGTGACAAAGTTCCGACCTTCTGGAACTCCCAAGCTTGTAGGCATCAAACTTTCATGCTGAACCTGCCTGAAATCCACAAAAGTCCATCCATTAATATGTCATAACAACTGTATTTCTATGTGTTAACTTATATATACAGGCACACACATGCAGAGTGTTGTAAGTAAGCAAGTCTAATGCATATATATTTATGATATTACATCACGTTCTTTCATGTGCGAGAAAAGTTTGGCAAACAATACCTGTGCTTCGTATACTTGGCCAAGAAAAACCACCTCTGTAAGTCATTTAAACTAATTAGACTACATGTACTGTGTGCATGTGTGTGTGTTTACTTGGGTATAAACGTATATATGTATGTACTTACAAATATGATATATATATGTGTATGTGCATATATAATTAAGTGCATCATTGTTTGCTTATTTGACATTCATATACACTGTACACATATGTTTAATATATATGTATGTACATGAAGAACTTCAGCAATTGAGGGACAAAAATAGAAAGAATAGATATATGTTTCACTCTCTAAAGCTCGCCGACACAGAGGCATTTTACAAATGCTACTTCAGAGATTGCCAAATAACCGGAGTTTACAACTTACCGAACCAAAGAATGGAAAGACGAATTGTGAATGAATTCAAATTCAAAGGTCAATCACACATAAAGTTAATACATAGTATATAATATTTACATAAAGTTAATACATATAAAATACAGTATAATATTTACAGGAAATATACATATAAACCACAGTATATCATTTGCAGGAAACGGTGAGTTATCAAGAAATGCATGTTGGTAACATTGCATATGAATTTTACACAACGAACATTGAGGTAAATTATATAATATATTTTTTATATTCGTATTTATAATGTACTAAATGTTCTTAAATAGGATTTTAATCTTTTAACGAAGCGTAATGAAGCGGATACTAAAGTCAGATTCGTATGTCAGCACTACACGTGGGGATCCTCGATATCTTTAAAAGGGAGAAGAGGTCATAACTAGGTAGATCTTTACAATATATGGGAGTTTGAAGGTGTGTGCGTGTGTCCATGTGTGTATTGAATTTTACCATATGTCTCCTTTTACAAGTGTGTGTAAAGAATGTGTCATTAATCAGCTTAATAATACACACACCCACACACACACACATATAATGTTATATATTTTAGCATTAAACAATATCTTTTCATGTGTGTGTGTATTATTAAGCTGATTAATGACTCAAGACCAATTTGCTTGTATTTTATGAATGTGTACATTTTATTTTGCAGAGTACGATCCGTACTTGAGATTTTACTCATTCCTAAAACAAGCTATACATGAATGCAATCCCTTCTACATGTAGGTGACAGTTAATATTCAAACATATTAATAATTAAGTCGTAAATTTCATTATCGGTTCTAATAAGGTATAATTCAGATGAAAAAGGAGATAAACAATTCAGTTCCGGTTTATTCTGCATCGGCAAACGAATCTCCAGTAACAGCACATGCTTCAGAAGATGAGGTAAATAGCTTTTAAATAGCTTTTACACACACAAAGTTACGTAGATAAGTATAAGTGTATATGTGGGTGTGGATACCTACTATATTGTATTTATTTGCGGAGACCATCACAAACGGCAAAGAATATGTTAATGGGCAATGCAGCAGGAATGTGCATGCATAGCCTAAGTGAGTCTTTCAAGGTTCATATAATATATATATATATATTATATATATATAATATATAAATAATATATTATATATATATATATTATGTATGTATGGTAGCATGCGTGAGAGATTGAGTATTATAATATGGTGTTTTGATAATGGCCATTACTGTACTTGGTAAAGTGCATATCATTAGTTTATCAAATGTGTGTGTGACAAGAAATCCCTCCTCATACTTATATAATGATCTCGACATTATACACACACATGCGTAGCAAAGTGGCATATACAGGAGTTTTAAAAGTTTACAGTAAACAAACTTGGTTACGATTAATTGTTTTAGATTTCTTTAACCGGGATGTTAAGTGCATCCAACCATTAGATGCCGTTAATCATAGGCAAGACAAACGGAAGAGAGTATTTACTAGGAATTTTCGATATCCAATGATAAGTCACTACTTTGCTTAGAAGTCACACACACACACACACACATGTAGTTTTAGCCACATTTTTGTTTGGTCGTGCAACAATTATGTACAAATTTGTGTGTGTGTGTGTACAAGTTTATGTGTTTGTTATGCAATATATGAAGAGCGTCAGATCTAAAGAGAAAAACACCAGCAAATACGTAAAGTTTGTACATGAGATTTCCTTCAAAATGCAGCTTGCCAGTTGCTAGGAAGAACTGTTCATAGTGTTCATCACAAATATCGTATAATGTCCAATATATGTTGTGTGTGTGTGTGTGTGTCTTAAGTTGACATACGACGGGTTCATATTTAAGTTCATAGTGTGATAATATAAATAAAAAAATATACATTACTTAAATTTAAAATAAACAAAATGATGTTTTAATCTTAAGTTTAAAATGAACAAAATGATAATTTAATCTTAAGTTTAAAATGAACAAAATGATATTTTGCGTGTGTATGTGGTAGATAAAACAATAAACAAAGTATTTATCGCGAATCTTGCTTGGTCCATTCGGTAAGTTGTGTGTGTTGTGTTGTGTGGTGTGTGTGTGTGAACAATGGCAAATAATCGAAGAAAGAGGTGCAGCCCAGCAGTTTGTGGAGAAGTTGTCAATCCAATATGTGTTTGAATATTATGAACTGTTTAGATTGAAGCTCCTGAAACTCGGAGAGGTCACATTCGGAAATCTCTCCTCTCTCTCTCTCACACACACACACAGTGTCCAAGCATATATATCATATTAATATACATAAAATATACAATAAGAAATGTTTAAATCAGATAAAGAGGCGTACCATTTGTCTGTATAACGTGTGTGCATAATAATAAGAAGAAGAATGTTTAGAATTTTTAATAAACAAAATGATAATTAAATAATATTTAATTTACTGTTCATTTATTAAATTATTAATTTAATTTATTTTAATATTTGAAGAAATTCTCGTTAGGGTTTATGTTTGCATGATCTTGAACCCAGGCGCAGGAATTCTTTGCGAGGAGCGGCGATGTCTTCACTCCCGGAGGAGATATGGGTAAGAATTTTCTGTGAAGCGATCTACTGCGCTTCATCCAAGGCATGGAGGAAATGGATCCTCGGCTCTCCGTATTTCAGGGAGCAGCGTGCCGGAAACACGGGCGGGACAAGGGCTTGGTGTTGCTCAGCTTCTCGGTGGAGGATGGGGAGAAGCCGGCTTTCATGAGGTTCTGCGTGCCACCAAGAACACGAGAGGTCGCATCTGACCTCGGCAAGCCCTGTCTTCGAACGGTCTCTTGCTTGCACGGTTAGACCACGGTGGTGAAACCCGGCTCGATTTGCCGTGGGGAACCCGCTCACGGGTGAGGTGGTGAGAATAACCACGACCACCAAAGGAGGTGAGAGATTATCCCATTTGAGACGACGTTCGACTGGGATTTCAACTTGAAAGCGGAGTTCCGGTGAGTTTAAGTTCTCCGCTTCCCAGTGTTACAAGGGTGTTGCTTATATACGACTCACGAACGAAGGCGTGGACTAGGGGTGTCAAGTCACGTTTCTGTGACCTCTATGACTTAGACAAAGGATCATTGTTACAGAACACTTGTTTATTCATCTCATCACCGACTAAAAACTAAGCCCCTTCTTCTACCAGTCTCAGTCCCCAATTGAATGTGGAGAGATCATCTACCTCTCCCCTGCAGACGTGGTGGAGCCACGTGGAAGAGCCATGTTAGAGGGAGTCCACGATGTCCTCCAACACTCCCACTCAGAGTGGGCTCACTCTGGCAGGGGGTAAATCCGAGAGCAGTAACGGTGCTGCTCGAAGTGATCTCGAGGAAGAGGCTTGATGAAGATATCCGCCACCATGTCATTTGTCGGACAGTAGACTAGTTTTAATGTAACCGTCTTCAGTCTTGGCTTGTCTGGAGCATGCTCTGTGCACTCTCCATAACGTCCTATTCTTCCTCTCTGCACGCCATTTGTTGTGGTGAGTTGTGGTTGTTAGCTCCCGTGCAATGCCAGCTGACTTGCAGAATTGGTAAAAGGCATTGGAGGTGTACTCGCCACCACCATCGGAGCGTAGACGTCTCAGCATCTGACCAGTCTGGGTGCTACCCATGTGTAGTACAACCGCATGTAATCCAGGGCTTGTGATTTTTCTCGAAGGAAATACACGGTACAGTAGCGACTAAAGTCGTCCACAAAGGTCATGAAGTAGCGAGCGCCAGCGTAGGACTGTGTTTGCATCGGCCCACAGAGGTCTGTGTGCACGAGCTCAAACACTCTAGTCGGCTCCGCTGCGAGGAAAAGCTTGGCGAGGCATCTTTCCGAGCTGACATCCCCTACAAAACGACAGTTCCCCAGTGGGGGGAATTTTAGTCCTTCTACCATCTGTTCTCGTACCAACTGAGCAATCCGTGAGGTCGCAGCATGGCCAAAACGTTGGTGCCACAACTCTAGCTCCTCAGTTTGACCTTGAGTAACTAGAGCTTGCGGTCTGGGGAAGTTGGGTCGAGCTCCATCTCTAGCTTATACAAGCTCCCACTGCCATCACGATGTGCATGCAGTGCTGGTGCACGTCCTGTCTGGGGTGTGAAGGAGATGCGAGTGCCATCACCATGAAAGGTGTAGCCAGCATCGCAAAGCCGCCCAAGTGCTAACAAGTTGGCCTGAAGTTCAGGGACGTAGAGCACATCCTTGATCTGCACCTGGTGTCCACTCAGCAAGGTAAGACGAATCGTCCCAGATCCTAGTATAGGAAGAGGGCGTCCATCTCCCACTAGGACATGTTGACTAGGTGAAGTTGCTTCGAAGATCACGTACCAGTTGCGGGTGTTTGTAATGTTGTGTGTTGCTGCTGAGTCCACATAGAAGGTGTGAGGGTTCTTCACCACCACAAATGTATGGACCATGTACATTGCTACATCACCAACGAGTAGAGCCTTGCCACGCTCATCATCAGGGCCAGGTTTGAGTTCCGGGTGTTTAACCCAGCACTTTGTTTCCTCATGACCTTTCTTCTTGCAGTGAGAACACTTCACCTTAGGCTTGAATTTTCGCCTTGGTGAGCTAGATGAGCTGGTGTCCTCATTCTGTTTCCCCTTGCGCACTGCCGTGAAGAGGGCGGTGCTTGGCTGATGCTCCGTGTTCTTTCGCCGGGTATCAAGGTCTTGCAATGCCGCTTGGACCTCAGCCAACTTGAGTGGAGTAGTTTGGCAACCTAGGGTGGAGACGAGTGAGTCGTACGAGGGGGGAAGTGAGCACAGGATGTACTCGCACTCCTCAGCCTCGTCCATAGTAGCTCCCACTCCTTGGAGGGCATCCAATATGGCTCTTACCTTGCCGACATGATCAAGGAGAGAGTCTCCCTCAGTCATAACGGTGTTGAACAGCTTTCGCTTGAGATAAATGCGGTTGCTTGCTCGTGGAGCCTCGTACGTTGCCTTGAGGGATATCCAGACTTCGGCAGCACTTTTACAGCGCACCACTGTCCGGAACTCGCGTTGCTCGAGGGCTTTGAATAATTTACCCTTGGCTTTGCGGTCCTTCTTCTCCCATGCGGCTACGTCGATAGCAGGAGTTGTGGGCTTGGCTTCAATGCCAGACACGATCTCCCAAAGCTCCAAGTCTTCGAGGTAGAGTTCCATCTTCACCCGCCAAAGGTAAAACTCTTGACCGGTGAATTTGGGTGGTGGCGCATCCATGACAACAATCTGCTGCACTGCCGCCATTTGCCCAGTGTCCTTTGGAAGGAGAGCTTGAGACTCTGCCATCACTCTAGCTCCGATACCATGTTACAGAACACTTGTTTATTCATCTCATCACCGACTTAAAAACTAAGCCCCTTCTTCTACCCAGTCTCAGTCCCCAATTAGAATGTGGAGAGATCATCTACCTCTCCCCTGCAGACGTGGTGGAGCCACGTGGAAGAGCCATGTTAGAGGGAGTCCACGATGTCCCTCCAACAGATGTAGGAGAGCACAATGACAGTGCCCTTACCCATGTTTCGGGGAGAAGGGAGAAGAGCACATGCACAAGTTCGAACAAGTGTGCGAGTTAAGAAGCGTAATCGACAACCACAAGAAATTGAGCGCATTCACATGCACCCTAGACAAAAAGGTGCATGCATGGTGGATGCAATTCCATGAGGCAAATGAAGGAGCTCAATGGGAGACCGCTTGGAGAGTGTTCTTGAACACTTTCTAGAAAGAGAAAAGTGAGGAGATAATCTATAAGCTAGTTAACTTAAAGCAGAAAGTAGGGGAGTTGGTACAGTCTGCATGTTGGGATATATCGCATGGCCAAGGGATCCATCGATCGACCTTACCAAGAAGATGTGATACTGAAAGGGATTGTAACTAGAGATTTAGGAAGCCAAGAAGCGCCAAGAGAGGAAGACGCAAAACAAATCCGATGTTGAAAGGAAGAATGACACTACCACAGATGAGAAGAACCTCTCGGACGTCCCAAGACCCGCGAGAAGAGAACGACGCTTGGGAACCAAAGAGCAAGGACAACTATAATGAGGAGAGGCCCACAAGGGCTGCAATCCAGAAGGAGGACTTGACCGCAACGCTCACCCAACTAGGATACATAGCACGTGGAGATAAGTATTGAAAAGTATGTAACGTCTGCAGATCCCACAACACAGATGACTGCTACAAGCTGACCGAGACATGCCACCCCATGCAGCCCGCATTAACCATCAAATGAAGATTGGAGGTAGACGCAGACAACCAAAGGGACCAAGGACGTAGGACCAATGGAAGCCACTAGTCCCGCAAAAGGTCGGGGTCAGGGGAGCACAACCAAAGGTCATGCTCCTATGATTAGCAACCATATTGACCAAGGCACGAGGACATGGATAGATGACAGAAACATCAGGAGATGGTTTGTGCCTATGTAGTGGGCACCACCTACTCTACTGTTGCTCTTGGATCTAGATGATCAAGCCAATGCTAGAAGTGCATGTGCCGGAACTTGCAAAGGCAGCTAATGGCCCGACCACCTCTTCCTCAACACCGGCCTCCACCCAACAAGACAACCACAAAGCAGATAAGACTCGTTCAAGGCCAAGGATCAGAAGGAATGATAGAGATACAAGAAAGCCTTGTAGGAAAAATATGGCAAACCCAAGTATCGATAACCCTAGGGGAGCTACTCTACCTATCCCCCGAATTATATGAAGTCCTCACTCGAGAACTGCACAAACCAATTGTAGCTCCCCCAAGGGTCACAACAACGGCAATTGTCAGAGTTTTAACCCAAAGGGCCAACACGTGGCAACAGTGGCTGCCAGGTGGCCATTCGGCGTCATCACCCTGTGTGAGCAACGCTAAGTTTCCTAGAACAACCCTAACGATCCCTAGGGTTAGACTCTAATGCCCAAGTGGACAAGAGACTTAGGGTTTAGCCTAAGTCTCCCTAGAATGTCTACCCCTAGAACCCTTGAGGGATAACCCTAGTTGACTTAGGGTTTAGCCTAAGTCTCCCTAGAGTGTCTACCCCCAAAACCCTTGAGGGATAACCCTAGTTGACTTAGGGTTTAGCCCTAGAAGACCTAGACATGCTCATGCCCTAACCCCCATCAAGGAGACGTGTGTTCCACACATACCCCTGGACAAAGATAGGCATCGTCACTTACCCCTTGAGGAATCACCCTCATCCGAGAGTACAACCCCTTTAGGGCGACAATGGGTACCCTGAACCATGACTAACCCCTAAGGGTTTGAGTGGCCAAGTTATACCCTAGACCTAGGGCTAGTACTTAGTGAGGACACGAGTGTGCGTCGTAGGCGGACACGAGTGTTCTACTAAGCAAACTCCCTAAGGCTAGGTTTGGGATAACCCTAAGCACATGACCTTGCGAGTGCCTCACGAAAGGGCTCCTGCTAACATGTTTAGGTTGTTCAACCCTTGAATTTCAAGGAGAACACTCCCCTAGCCAAGTGTGCCAAAGCACACCTAGTTATGAGACCTAACCTCCCTTAAGCGGATGCCCAAGGCTTAGCACCCTAGTGCAAGCACAAGCATGTCTGTTTGCTAAAGTATCCAACCCCTTGGCAAAGCCCATGACATAACCCCAAAGGGCGTGCCTCAGGCGTTGCACCATGTGACGTTTAGCCTAGTGTCACATCTCCATGTGACACTGCCTTCATCGATGTGGGCTATCATGCCATAGCCCTTAGATTCAAGAGTTGCACCAAGTGCCACAAACGTGGCTCCTAAATGTCAACTCTAAAATCCCCTCAATGAGCCCTCAGGAACCAGGTAACGTGAACCTGTCAAACAAGATCCCACGCCCACAGTTGGACAAGGACACGGATGTGCCTTGCTTGGCTATGAGTGCTATACCTAGCTTGACGTGGAGGAGGAGGCTGGAAACAAGCCTCAACCTCTGCCTCTTGGAACGTGCATTCCAACAAGACCTCCCAGGCATGGATTCGCCAATGTTAAGGGTAAGCTACCCCGAAGGTGGGACGTACCCCTGGCATCTGGAAGTTAGGGCGCAAAACAGAGGGTTGTACCTTAACGACACAAGCTAAAGCTTGCACTGGCAGAAGAGCAACGAATCATGAACCCAGGAGCTCTCCTACGTATACTCTACCTTATTTATGTGACGGAGCCCCCCCCCCCCCCTTTTCCTGTATGTGTTAGTGGGTTGGCACTGTATTTTAGCCCCTTAGACAAATTAGCAATATGAGCCTATAACTCACCCTTACTCCTACCCCTAAACCCTACCCAAGGGAGTGGGGGTTAGGGCAACCCTAGGGTTAAGTCAACCCTAGGGGTGTTCCTAACCCTACTTAACACTCCGAACTCATCTGCAACGACCAATTAGCCTATTTGGGACGTCAAAATTGGGGGTGGGTTTTCTAGAAGATAAGTGCTACCTTCGCTTAGAGTTTCTCGCGACATTTAAAGATAGCCGACCGGACTACCCTTAAAACCTAAGTGCACTAAGCATGGCTGTTTCTCACTACATCTAGGGTCCGTCAACATAGTACAGTAGGTAACAACAGTCAACGTCCAAAGTACAGGGTCGAGTCATAGTAAAAACTATGACAGCAATAGACTTTATGGACGACGTGTCAGCCATACCAATCCAAGTGTGGGGCCGCACGGTCTACAATGTCATTATGAATAGTTGTTCGGGTGTGAATATCATGTCGATGGAGCTTCACCAAGATCTAGGAATGCCACCCTCGAGGCCTTCACCCTCCGCGTACTATGGTAAACCAAGCCAAGGTAACACCTAAGGGCATCATGGGGAAAGTGGAAATCAAGATCCAAAGTGTCAAGTTTCTGATAAATGTCGTCATCCTCGACATGCACTCGAGGGGGGGGGGGGGGGGGTTCGACCTATTCTTGGGCCGCCCATGGCTTAGGGGCGCGAATGACTAGAAGCACCAATAGGTAAGAATCCCCACCAAAAAGAGACTAATATCCATGATAGTGGAGCAAGTTCGGGCCTACCTTCAGAGTCTTGGCCGCAAGAATACTACATGCTAGACTGGAGCAAGGGGTTTGATGACGATGAAGAGGCAGCCATCCTTGCTTACCTACCAAATTTATTCATCATGGGAGATGTAGATCTTCACTAGGAAGTGCAAGAGACCGCTGCAACATATCATGTGACCAGGTTGGAGGCTGAGAAGGAAGCCCCAAAAGTGGAAGTCCTAAAATGGCATGTTCTATGGAAGGAACTAAGGAACGTCGCTCTGCCTACCCAAGAAGAGTATCATGACAAGCCTATGTACAAGTGGAACATAACGCCCAAGGCAGCGATGAAACAAATAAAACATGGGCATGGACGAGGAACCCCAATTGGTATATATTAATGCTCACATAAAATTGGAGCTGAAGTAATGGATCGCTAATTGCCTCCGCAGCCACATAGAAGTGTTTGCTTGGACGTACCATGACCTGAGCGGAGTACCACCAAAGTTATGTTAGCACATGATCAAGTTGAAGCTCAATACAAGACCTAGCTGCCAGCAACAATACCGCATCAACCCAAACTATACTTAGAAGGCCAAGCAGGAGATTGACAAGTGGTTGGAAGTGGACTTTGTGTACCCCATTGAGAACTTAGAGTGGCTATCATTGATCATCATCATACCAAAGAAGGATGGGCGACTAAGGATCTACATAGACTACCAACGGTTGAACAGGACCACAAAGAAAGACCCATTCACCATTCCATTCATGGAGTTCATCTTGGAAGATGTAGCAAGTCACAAAATGTACTCATTCATGGACAACTTCAACAGATATAACTAGGTGACAATTACAGTGGAAGACCGAGCCAAGATTAAGGAATATATGCCTTTAAGGTCATGCATTTCGGCCTTTATAATGCCCTAGCCACGTTCTAAAGGTTGGTCCAATGAATATTTCTAGACAACCTCATGGACTTTGTACAAGCGTTCCTAAACAACTTCACAACATATGGACAAGCGGAAGAGCATGTGGAGCACCTCAAGTGGGTGTTTCAACATTGTCGAGAGTACAAAATATCTCTTAACCCCTCAAAATGTGTGTTTGGCATGACCATAGGGAAGCTACTGGGACACATTGTATTCAAGGAGGGCATCACCCTCAATCTGGGATCGGTGTGAGCATTAGTTGAAATGCCACCCCCCCAAAATGTTACTGAACTTAGATGATTCTTAAAGAAGGTAGGCTTCTACTACAAGTTCATCAGGTAGTAAGTTGATAAGGCCCAACCAATGACCGAACTATTCACGAAGAAGGCGCCATATGAATGGACCACCAACCGACATACAGCTTTGAAAGACATCAAGAACCAGGAATCGACAATTCCATTTATAGACAGATGGCTCCAATGTAGTGGTCCTATCCCAAGAAGATGAAGAGAGGCTACTCTAGCCTATAGCGTATGGAAATCGGCTCATGACACTGGCCAAACAAAACTATTTTGCAACAGACAAGGAGTGCATGGTGGTCATATATGGAGTGTCAAAGTTCCACCACTATTTCTTGAGTAACCACTTTGTGATGATCGTGGATCATCATGCCTTACTCTACCTCATCAACAAACCTCAGTTCATCAGAAGACCGGCAAGGTGGATCCTCTTATTACAGGAGTTTGACTTCACCGTGGTCCATAAGGCAACTGTACTTATCACCTGACCTCATGTTCATGATACCTAGCAGTGAACAGCCCAAGGCCACACCACTACTCGATCTGCCGGATGCAAACCTCTTTGAAGTAATGGTAGAATAACATCCCACCACAAACCATTGGACTAAAAACCAATGTGATATCTCGAAGTTGTAACAACTGATATGACGTTACCTCACCAATGGACTTAATGGACTTTCATGGATGACTGCTATCCACAAGTGAAGCTTCACCCAAAAGTGCTTGTCATTCCAGTTGATCAGGGATCAACTATACAAGTGGGGGAGAGATGACATCCTCCAAAGGTGTACCCCAACGTGAGAAATCCCCAAAATTCTCGGTGCAACACACGTGGGGCCCAGTGTGGGACACTTCGGGGGGCTGAGGGGGGGGGGGGGGGGGAGAAAGACACCCATGAAGATTTTACAAATATGACTATGGTGGCCCACAATCTTCCAAGACACCACTAGAGCAGCGAGAAGTTGTAGCAATTGTCAGTGAATCAACAGACCAATGGCTAGTCAAGGCATGGAGTATCAACCATTAGCAACAATGGCAGCATTTGAGAAGTGGGACCAAGACTTTATAGGCTTGATCAACCCAAAGGCCCACACAACACACTCCAAGTACATCATGGCGGCAACAAATTATGCCACAAAGTGGGTAGAAGGGAAGGCACTCAGGAGGAAACTATAGAGTGAGCAGCAAATTTCATCTATAAAAACATACTGACGAGGTTTGGTTGTCTATTGGAGCTAGTATCAGACTAGGGGAGCACTTCATTAATGAAATAGTCCACAAGCTGGTCAACACATTCATTATCAAGCACCACACATCAACAACTTATTACCAAGTCCACGAACAAGACACTAGTGACTATCTTGAGGAATCTCTACACAACGAACCTAGGCAATGGGAGGAGAAGTTACCATCTGTCTTATGGTTGTACTATACAACCTTCAAAGTCACAATAGGAGCAATGCCCCTCTGGCTAACCTATGGCCTGAAGGCCATTATGTCATGGAAGTTCACCATACCTAGCTTACAAACGAGCCTAAAGAACTGAATCACAGGAGAACCAGTGGTTACCCAAAGGAGGCTAAAATAGTTGGAACAACTTGATGAAGAGTGGTTCATGGCATAGCTGACTAGGGAAACCCACCAACAACAAGTCAAACGAGAGAGAGACAAGAGAAGGAAACTCTAGAGGTATGAACTTGGGTAGTGGTATAACAAATATCCTATGGATATTCTGAGGTACCGTGGAGGCAAAGTATTGTTAGCATACAGTTTATTGTCCTTTGTACTTTTTCGCTGTTTTAATCTATTACTGTTATGAACTAGGGTAGTGGGTCTGGTGGTACAAGAAGCCGCAGGTATTCAAGAAGGGCAAATTCATGTCAGGATGGAAAGGATCATATGAGGTCCTTGAGGCCTTCGACAATGGAACGATACTACTGGGAGCTAATGGACAACCACTACGGCACAAAGTTAATGGGAACCACCTTAAGTCATACATCCACCTGGTCAAAGCCCCAACCAAGGCACCTCAATGCAAGGGAGCAACCGCCTTAGGATGCCCTCATAGAAGAGCGACAGAGGCTGGGACGGATCGAGCCGAAGGGGCACCCAACATGAAAGCCCCTCTTCCTTAGCAATGCCATTAATATACAATTAAGGTGCAAGGGTAAACACACCAGTCACCTTAGATAACATCATTAGGACTACCATGTCAAAGGGGACGACAAAAGTAACATAGGGCGCACTCTGCAGCAGAACTGCTCACCTCCCAGTAGAGCAATCCAACACCCCTCCAACACCATGACGATGGAATGGACCGAATGCAATAGGCCAATATTCATCTAGGAAAATTTGGGTGCCTTACAAAGGCCCTGGGAGAGGATAGCTGAGCTTGTAGCACCCAGGTACTTCAAATTCAAGGAATTAATCAAGTAACCCGACGTTTGGGAGGCCAGAAAGCAGATACACCTATTTGGATTCTTCAACCTCCTTTGGGGAGAAGTGGAGAAACCGAGGTTCACCAAGACAACCATACAATTCATCCAAACTGCACAATTAGAGACTAGAAAAACGAAACAATCGGGATCCGATTCAGCTTAGGAGGTGGTGTGTCCTACTATGTGGCTCTAAACAAATTGGTGGCCATGTTTTAGCTATTAGATGACAGCCTAACATTGGCGGAGCTGCCAAAGCCTAAGCACCAGTGGTTCCCCGCCAAGAGGAACAAAATGGCACTGTCCAAGCTCAGCATACAAAAAGGAGAGGAGGTGGATGAGTTCTTGGCACTCATAGCATTCATGTTCACCGAGAGAATGGAGAGGCACATCGCCACACAATTGGCAAATGCCTTCTATAGCACATGGGAGGGAGTCATAGTGGATTGGGCAAACTACCTTAAGCATTGCATGATCCCAATGTTGACTTGCGGTATAAATGTGATATGGAAGGGGTGGAAGCTCTTTACGGCCGGCCATATCAACATCATTATCACCTGGTTGATTAGTCAAGTTTCAAATCCCATACCGACACAACTTCGATTCGACACCATAGCAGAATCAAAGGAGGGGGAGCATGTTGGAATAAGCCAAGCGAGCAAGGGGAAGCAGCTGAAAACCTTGGAGTCATCATTGAAGTGGGTGAGAGACAATGCATCCTTGGAGTAGGTCAGGGTCAAGAAACCTTAGGGGAAGGAGCGGAGACACCCAACCACGAAATCCATACCAGCAATTCCCTTGGAAAGTAGGCCCTGAGTAACCATCAAACTCGACACATGTACTGTAGAGAGCGGCTAGAAATCCGCAGGTCAGCTATAGCCAACCCACCTAGGGGACGAAAAGAAAAACGTCAAATACGTGCTTGGCAGACCTACCAGCACTTCCATGCCAATGGACAGTGGGCTTCTTCAGCTCACCTCAAACTCACCAAGGCCTTCAACCAAATCAAGAAGGCGATGGCAATGTACAACAACTTAGACCTCGCATGCATGGCTAAGGAGCACAATGCTATAGTAGATAAGCTCACAGAATGGTGCAAGGCCGCTCAAAAGTAAGCCAAGGGTTACATGGAATAGGTCCTTCAGGGAGTCCAACAGTGGGAGGCCGCGAAGACAGGTCGAAAGAAAATGAGGCTTGCACAACAATAGTTGAGGGCCTTGACAAGCTACAGGAGAGGTACGATGGCCTCTAGCAGCTCCATGACCAACTCATGCAGGATCACGAGCATGCCATAGCAAAGGAGTGGCATAATTTTGAGCTCAGTGCAAGGCTTGAGCAGAAGGAGGGGGAGCTTAGGGAAGCTGGTAGTGGGCATGGGATCTTCGTTGACAGGTTTTTTTACCAAGGGTTCACATAAGGGTTCTAGAGTTGGCATTTTAGAGCCACATTTATGGCACTTGGTGTAACTCTTGAATTTAAAAAGGCATGATAGCCCACATCTTGGGAACCAGTGTCACATGAAGATGTGACACTAGGCTAATGCACATGGTACAACGCTTAAGGCATGCTCTTTGGGGTTTCTCATGAGCTCAATATCAAGGGGTTGGATACTCTAAAAGGCAGGCATGCTTGTGCTCATATCAGAGTGTTAAACCTTGGGCATCAACTCAAGGGAGGTTAAGTCTCGTAACTAGGTGTGCTATTGGCACATTTGACTAGGGGGTGTTCTCCTTAGGATCCAAGGATTAAACAACTTAAGTTCATTAGTAGAAGCCCTTTTGTGAGGTATTCACAATGTCGTGTACTTAGGGATATCCAAACCTAGCCTTAAGAAGTTTGCTTAGCAAAACACTCATGTTTGCCTATGGTGCACACTCATGTCCTCATTAAGTACTAGCCTTATGACTAAGATATGACTTGGCCATTCAACCCTTAGGGGTTAGTTGTGGGTTAGGGTACCCCTTGTCGCCCTAAAGGGGTTATACTCTCGGATGATGATGATTCCTTAAGGGGTAAGACACGATGCCTAGACTCTATCATAGGGTATGTGCAAGGCATATCTCCTTAAAGTTTAGCATCTAGGATCATACGGACCAGTTGGTTAAAAACTCTTCACCTAGTTTTTGTGTTTTGAATAGGTCCATATAAGGTTTTCTAATCGACTTTGGCAAATTCATTGTCCCAGTATGGGTTAGGAACACCCCTATGGTTGACCTAACCCTAGGGTTGCCCTAATCCCTCGCCCTAACCCCCCTAGGTAGGGTTTAGGAGATAGAGATAGCAGGTATGAAACATTAAGGGCTAGCACTCCATGCCAACTCACTGAAACAAGAAAATGGGGGGAGGAAGGGGGTTGTCACATAACTTAGGTAGGGTAGTTGTAGAGACGGTTCATGACTAAGTTCGTTATTCTCTTACCAATGCAAGCTTTAGCTTGTGCTATCAAGACATAACTTATATTGTGCTGCCTTAACTTTCACCTAAGAGTTGTCCAACCTTTATTGTTGGTGAATCATACACAAGAGGTCTTGTTGGAGTACACATTTCATTAGACCAAATGAGAGGCTCATTTACAGCCTCCTTCTTCACGTTAAGTTAAGACCTACACTCGTAGTTAAGCATTGCACTTCTGTGTGCTTGTTCAATTATGCGCTTGGGATCATGGTTGACATGTTAACTTTTTTCAAGAAGAGCAGTTCTAGAGTTAGCATATGCTTGTGGCACTAGGTTTAGCTCTTGAGTTGAGGGGCTATAGTGAGATAGCTCACATATGAGGAAACAGTATCACATTAACATGTGACATTGGGTTACATGGTGCACAGTACAACACCCAAGGCACAACCTTAGGGGTTGTGTCATGAGTTTGATGCTTAGGGGTTGGATATCTTGGCAAGAAGGTATGCTTGTGATCACACTAGGGTGCTAAGCCTTGGCATTCGCTTAGGGAGGTTAAGTCTCATAATTAGATGTGCTACTTGGCACACTTGGCTAGAGACATTCATCTTAGGAGTTTGTAAATGTGTCTAGGGGTTGACATCCTAAGTTCATTAGTAGAGCCCTTTTGTGAGGCACTTGTGTAGTCGCCGTGCTAAAGGTTATCCAAACCTAGCCTTAGGAGTTGCTTAGCAGAGTACTCATGTCCACCTTAAACCCATAGTCGGGTCCTCATAGGTACTAGGATATAGTTTGGCTAGGGATTAGTCGTGTGTCAACCTTAAAGAGGTTGTACTCCAGATGAGAGTGATTTCTCAAGGAGTAAGTCATGAGGTATGTGCGGAGCACAACTCCTTGGCGAGGTTAGGGCATAACTCATGGGGTGAGATCCTACTTGAGTTAGACACTTTAAGGAGACTTGGGGGGCCCCTAAGTCTTGTGCCTACTTAGGCATTTGAGCCAAACTCTTAGGGTTATCTTAAAAGACTTAGCGTTGCTCACATAAGGTGTTGATGTTTGTCATAGTTTTTACTATGACTCGACCCTTTACTTTAAATGTTGACTGTTGTTACTTATTGTACTATGTTGACGGACCCTAGATGTAGTGAGAAACAGCCTTGCTTAGTGCACTTAGGTGTTTAGGGGTAGTCCGGCCGGCTATCTTTAAATGTCGCGAGAAATTCTAAGCGAAAGTAGCACTTACCTTCTAAAAAACCCACCCCCAATTTTGACGTCCTAGTTAAGATGACTTTGACATATTAAATAGGGTTAGGAACCCCTAGGGTTGACCTAACCCTAGGGTTGACATAACCTAGGGTTGCCCTAACCCACGCCCTAAACCCCACCCCTTGGTTAGGGTTTAGGGGTAGGGGTAGTGTGCAAACTCATCTCATTAACTAAGGGGCTGGATTTAGTGCCAACCCACTTACACATACAGGAAAAGGGGGGGGGGCTCCGTCACGTAAATAAGGTAGAGTATGTAGAGTGAGGGTTCCTGGGTTCATGACTGAGCTCGTTACTCTTCTCCCGGTGCAAGCTCTAGCTTGTGTCATCAAGGCACAACCCTTTGTTGTGCCGCCCTAACTTCCAGATGACAGGGGTACGTCCACCTTCGAGGTAGCTTACCCTTAACGTTGGCGAATCCATGCCTAGGAGGTCTTGTTGGGATGCACGTTCCAAGAAGCAAAGGTTAAGGCTTATCTCCAGCCTCCTCCTCCACGTCAAGCTAGGAGCAACACTCACAGCTAACCAGGGCACGTTCGTGTCCTTGTCCAACTGTGGTTGTGGGTTCTTGATTGACAAGGTTTCCTTACTGGGTCTTGAGGGATAATTGAGGGGTTCTAGAGTTGGCATTTAGGAGCCACATTGTGGCATTGGTGCAACTTTCGAATCTAAGGGCTATGGCATGATAGCCCACATTGGGGAAGGCAGTGTCACATGGGGATGTGACACTGGGCTAAACGTCACACGATACAACGCCCGAGGCATGCCCTTTGGGGTTGTGTCATGGGCTTGTCGCCAAGGGGTTGGATACTCTAACAAACAGGCATGCTTATGCTGCGCTAGGGTGCTAAGCCTTGGGCATTTGCTCAAGGGAGGTTAGGTCTTGTAACTAGGTGCGCTTAGGCACACTTGGCTAGGGGAGTGTTCTCCTTGGAATCAAGGGTTGAACAACTTAAGCTTGTTAGCAGGAGCCCTTTCGTGAGGCACTCGCAAGGTCAAGTACTTAGAGTTATCTAAACTTAGCCTTAGGGAGTTTGCTTAGCAAGACACTTGTGTCACTACCGCGCACACTCATGTCTCACTAAGTACTAGCCCTAGGTCTAGGGTATGACTTGGCCACTCAAACCCTTAGGGGTTAGCCGTGGTTCAGGGTACTCCTAAAGGGTTGTACTCCGAATGAGGGTGATTCCTCAAGGGGTAAGTGACGATGCCTTGGCTCTGTCAACAGGGGTATGTGTGAGACACATCTCCTTTGTGGGGTTAGGGCATGAACTTGTCTAGGTCTACTAGACAGGATCTTAAAGTCTACTCGGGTTATCGTCTAGGGTTTAGGGGATGGTCATTCTAGGGGACTTAGGGTAGGACTCTAAGTCTTTTTGCCCAATTAGGCCCCTGAGTCAGACTCTTAGGGTTATCTTAGAAGACTTAGCGTTGCTCACCAGGGTGATGACGCTGAATGGCCACTTGGCAGCCACGCGTTGCCACGTGTTGGCCCTTTGGGTTAAAACTCTGACAATGCTGATGATTACTTGGCAGTTGCAGATTACCACATGTTGGCTCTTTAGGTTAAAACTATAATATGGTATCAAAGCTTATTCTTTGTAGTCAGTAGGACTACCTAAGTGGTAGTGTAATTTAGTGTTTAGCTAATTTTAAGTTCTTAATGTACTTCATCACTTTTAATTAACACATCTGAATTCTACATGAAGAGTTGGTTTTAAGATTTATAACTCTTTAAAGTACACTTGCTTAGTAAGTGGGTGTAAGTTATGGATTCTAATGTCAAAGGTAACACTTAAAAGCACCTTCCATACTTGCGCATGTTAGTTTACCATTCCATAAGACATGGTAAGTTAGTTTGTTCTAATTTACAAACTAAGTCTTGTGAAGTGAATCAAATATGGTAAGTCTACACATTATTGAGATTTTATTTTATTTCCTTTAATGTGTATGAAATTAAAATAACACATGATTTGAGAATGTGACAAATGTCCATTGAGTTTTGACTTGGGTCAAGATTCAATATTGGTTTCGACAATGATGTTCAAGTGGGGAAGGCTTACATTCAAATTGCATATTTGACTTTGGATAAAAGACTGTCAATATAAGAATGAACACTACATTATTGTGAAGGCGCTCAGCACACACTTATACATTTCTTTACTAACTCTTTAAACTTGAAATTGATAACAATGTTTGCATTGTGGGAGTTGATTATTCAAGCTCTTAATCAAGGGTGATTCATTGGTTCACACTTATACATTTCTTTACTAACTCTTTAAACTTGAAATTGATAAAATGTTTGCATTGTGGGAGTTGATTGATTCAAGCTCTTAAATCAAGGGTGATTCATTGGTTAACAAAGAGCATGAGTTGAGGTTCTCCACTCTGCTTATCAAAGTAAACTAAGTAGAAACTTATAATGTTCGATAGGCTATGTTTGGAAATGGCAATTGTAAGGATCATAAGTTATTTTTTGCCTTTCACAGGACTTGAACCTGAGACCTTTTGGCTAACACACACATGTGTTAACCAACTGGTTCGTATGATCTGGATGCTGAACTACACCATAACAGCAAGGCGTATATTCATACGCATGTTCCAGACCATTGTGGACCACACATTCCAGACCAGTTGTGGATCACACATTCCAGACCAGTTGTGGACCATACAATCCTCAGGACCTCAGATATATAAACAGGGTTCCAGTTCCAGGTTTCTCAGAATCATTCAACACCAGTCTTCGGCCTTGTGTTTCATTTTGTATTCATTTCTTTCTTGAATACAATCTCCTCCTTTCAAGGTTCCACCCTTGTTCTAAAGGTTTCGCCCTTTGCACAAGGTCGTGACAGTTTGAATGATTCTGGGTAGTGACAAGCTTCTGTTTCCGCTTGTCATCGATCCCATTTTCTTTCTTTCTCTCTTTTCAATTTTCTTTTCGATTTTTTTTTTCTTTTTCTTTTCTGATTTTCTTCTCTTTTTCTTTTTGATTTTTCTTCTTCGACTCATCATGTCCGAGCATGCTCTTCATGAGCAAGTTGCTGCCCTCCAGCAGCAGCTCGAACAACTACACCTGGAGAATGATCAGCTCCGACAGCGTGCGAATTCTCCAGAGCCGAAGATCAGCATGCCCGAAAAGTTCGATGGTACCCGATCGAAGTTCCGAGGTTTTCTCAATCAAGTTCGTCTGCGGATCGTGATGCAGCCGAGGCGCTACAGCACAGAACCCATTAAGGTTGGATTGATCGGGTCGCTGCTTTCTGGTTCTGCTCTTTCATGGTTCTCAGCCTTGCTGGAGAACAATGATCCGATCCTTGGGAATTTTGACGAGTTTGTGGAACGGTTCACGGCGATGTTCAGTGACGTGGATCGTGAGAGTGCTGCCATCACCAAACTCCGTCAGCTTCACCAAGGGGGTATGTCGGTAGCAGAGTACGCATCGAAGTTTCAACTTCTTGCTTGTGATGTCACATGGGGAGATCGTGCTCTCAAGGAGGTTTTCCGGTCGGGGTTGCAGGACGAGGTCAAAGACATGTTGCTGAATTTTGCGGTTCCGGAAACCCTCACCAGCATGATCGAGTTGGCAATTCGTTGTGACAACCGGTTGATCGAGCAAACAAGAACGTCGGCATCCTTCTTTCTTCTTGGTGCCGTCTTCTTCCATTTCTGCAGTCCCTGTTCCCTCATCTGCTGATTCATCATCTTCCTCAGTAGAACCATCCCCGATGGAATTAGGGCGATCACGCCGAGGCAAGCTTTTGCCAACCGAACGTCAGAAGCGGATTCAGTACAAGCTTTGTTTGTACTGTGGGGACCCGTACCACAAGTTGGAGAATTGTCATCGACGTCCAAAACAAGCTCGTGAAGTGGCCCTTGCTGTGCTGCCGGGAAACGAGAAGATCCAGCCCGAATAGGAGCCGTCCGGCTGGATTGCCGTGGAACAACTCATGTTCCTCAAGGCTCTTCACTCATAACATCTTCCCTTCCTCATCTTGGATCCATTCCATCCACGAAGGTGTGCAAGCCGTTCCATGTTCCGGTGCAGCTGAAGACACCAGAGGTGGAGTTCTCTGGTAAAGCTTTGGTGGATAGCGGAGCGAACGCAAATTTCATCGACAAGAATTTTGCTGTCAGCACGGGATCCGTCTACATCCTTTGAAGACTCCTGGTTCTGTACGGGTCGTTGATGGACGAGATATCAAATCTGGAGCGGTAATAAATGACACGGAGTTTGTTGAGGTCGTTGCTTGCGGTGCTGTGTGCAACATCTCCTTCAGTGTTGTTTCTATTCCAGACTCTACGATTATCCTTGGTTTGCCGTGGATCGAGTTGGTGGATCCTGGTTGGAGAGAACGTTTCATGAACAGTTTCCCAGCTGTTTCAACTCCAGCCACACTCTTTGATTCCGATCCTGTTCCAGTTCCTCCTCCACTTCGAGTCTCGCATATCACCTTGAAGCAGTTCAAGAAAGATAGCCGACATGACCCAGCATCCGTGTTCGCGATCAAAGTCTATCCCTGCTCTGCTAAGGATGTTTCTGTTCCTCCTGCCTTACCAAAGCAGTATGCCGATTTCGCAGACGTCTTCGACAAAAAGAAAGCTTCTGCCTTGCCACCGCACCGTGAGTACGACTGTCCTATCGATCTCGTTGAGGGTAAGCAGCCGTCCTCCGGTCCCATTTACGGTCTCTCACCAACAGAGTTGGAGACATTGAGGAAATACATTGAGGAGAATCTTGTCACCGGATTTATCCGTCATTCGCGATCACCGGCTGGTGCTCCAGTATTCTTTGTTTCCAAGAAGGATGGAAGTCTCCGGCTCGTGGTGGACTACCGAGATCTGAATAAGGTCACCATTCCAAACAAGTATCCTCTCCCGCTCGTCTCCGACATGCTCGAACGTCTTTCTGGTGCCCGGTACTTCACAAAGATCGATTTAAGAGGAGCGTACAATCTCATCCGAATTCGAGAAGGGGACGAGTGGAAAACAGCTTTCCGTACACGCTACGGACATTTCGAGTACGTAGTAATGCCGTTCGGCCTGACAAATGCACCTGCTGTGTTCCAGCACATGGCTAACGATATTTTCCGGGACTTCTTGGATTTGTTTGTCATCATGTACCTAGACGACATCCTGATATTTTCCAAGACTCACACGAACGGCATGTACGGTTAGTCTTGGAGAGGCTCCGGAAGCACCACTTGTTTGCCAAGTTGGAGAAGTGCTCTTTCAGTCAGCAGTCTGTCGAGTTCCTGGGGTACATCATTTCAGCTGAAGGTGTTCACATGGATCCTGCAAAAGTCCGGACTGTATTGGAGTGGGAGAGACCATCAAATGTTCGTGATGTTCGATGTTTCCTCGGGTTTGCGAACTTCTATCGACGTTTCGTTCGGGATTTCTCCAAGATTGCATTGCCATTGACGAAGTTGACTGGCAAGGATGTTCCATTTGTCTGGTCCTCTGAGGCTGAGGAGGCGTTCGAGTTCCTAAAGAAGGCGTTCACCTCGGCACCTGTTCTTATCCATCCTGACCCTGCGAAGCCATATTTCGTGGAAGCTGATGCCTCTGACTTCGCCATTGGTGGAGTGTTGTCCCAGGAAGGTCCAGATCATCTTCTCCATCCCATTGCTTTCCATTCCCGCAAGTTCACTGCACCTGAGATCAACTACGATGTCTACAACAAGGAGCTGCTGGCGATCGTCGATGCCTTTGAGGAGTGGCGCAGATTCCTTGAAGGTTCCCCGCATGTGGTTAAGGTGTATTGTGATCACAAGAACCTCCAGTACTGGGCAACAGCACGAGTTCTCAATCGACGTCAGGCGCGATGGGCACAGTCTTTGTCCCGGTTCCGATACGTGATTATTCATCGTCCCGGTCGTCTAAATGGCAAAGCAGATGCCTTATCTCGTCGCAGTTACCTAGCTCCAGTACCAGGTGAAATCCGATTTGATCAACAAGAACAAGTCATCTGAGCTCCGACCAGTTGTTGGTAAACGCGCTTTCCCGTTCTTTCTGCTCCAGTTGACACTTCGTTTTTGGATCTAATCCGAGAAAATCTCCCTCAAGACGAGTTTGCTCGTGATGTCCTTGCACATGTTCGACGAGTTCAGCCATTGTCTTCAGGGTCACAACTACGAGATTATGCTGCTTTCCATCTTCATAATGGGTTGCTGTACCACCACATCCAAATCTATGTTCCGGACGGAGAACTGAGGTTGCGAGCTGTCCAACACTGCCATGACAACACACTAGGACATTTTGGCATTCGAAGACGATCGAGCTGGTACAACGGGTGTTCTGGTGGCCTCGGCTTCGCGTGTATGTTGAGAGATTTGTGCGATCTTGTGACACGTGCCAGCGTACAAAGCTTCCTCGTCATCGACCGGTTGGACTACTACAGCCTCTTCCTATTGCTCAGCGGCCATGGTCATCCATCACCATGGATTTCCTCACGGATTTACCGCCTTCTAGAGGGTTTGATGCTGTCCTAGTCATTGTTGATCGGTTCTCTAAGATGGCGCACTTTGTTCCCTGCAAAACATGTTCGGGTCCTGATGCTGCAGATCTGGTGTAGAGGTGTTCCGTCTTCATGGTCTTCCTGATGAACTTGTCACTGATCGAGGTCCCAGTTCACTTCGGCATTCTGGCAGAGATTCCTAGAAGCTGTCTACTGCACATCATCCTGAAACAGATGGACAATCGGAGCGCACGATTCAGACTCTGGAACAATATCTCCGGTGTTTCATTTCTCATTGCAAGATGATTGGGTCGATCTCCTTCCTGCTGCCGAGTTCGCGTACAACAACACGGCACACTCATCCATAGGTGTTGTCGCCTTTTTTCGCGTTCTCTGGTGTTCATCCTCGCTGGTCCTACAGCTTGCCCGTGGTTCCTGGCCTCACCACTTCTGCCGATGATCGTGTTGAGCATCTCCGACAGGTTCATGAAGAAGTGCAGCATCATCTTCAATGCGCTCGGGATTTGCAATGACAAGCTGCTGATCGTTCCCGTTCCTCTCCTCCAGCATTCACAATTAGTGACCAAGTGTGTCATCGATCTTGTTTCATGCTCTGATCTTGTTGCCGAGTTCCATCAAGAATATCCTGCAGAACCTGGACCAGTGACGCGCAATGCTCGTCATCGAAGGGGGAGATAGTGTAAGGATCATGTGACGAGCACCGCAGCTTGCTGATCGTTCCCGTTCCTCTCCTCCAGCATTCACAATTGGTGACCAAGTGTGTCATTGATCTTGTTCATGCTCCTGATCTTGTTGCCGAGTTCCATCAATAATATCCTGCGGGAGATAGTGTAAGGATCATGTGACGAGCACCGCAGCTTGCTGATTGTTCCGTTCCTCTCCTCCAGCATTCACAATTGGTGACCAAGTGTGTCATTGATCTTGTTCATGCTCCTGATCTTGTTGCTAAGTTCCATCAACAATATCCTGCAGAACCTGGACCAGTGACGCGCAATGCTCATCATCGACGGAGGAGATAGTGTAAGGATCATGTGACGTGCGGTGCTCGTCATTGAAGGGTGCTCGTCATTGAAGGGGACCAAGTGTGTGCTCATCATCGACGGGGGAGATAGTGTAAGGATCATGTGACGAGCACGGGGAGATAGTGTAAGGATCATGATGAGCACACACTTGGTCCCCTCATCATCGAGGGGGAGAATAGTGTAAGGATCATGTGACGAGCACCGTCATCGACGGGGGAGTGTAAGGATCATGTGACGAGCACCGTCATCGACGGGGGATAGTGTAAGGATCATGTGACGAGCACGGGGGAGATAGTGTAAGGATCATGTGACGAGCACCGTCATCGACGGGGAGAATAGTGTAAGGATCATGTGACGAGCACGGGAGATAGTGTAAGGATCATGTGACGACACCGTCATCGACGGGGGAGATAGTGTAAGGATCATGTGACGAGCACGGGGAGATAGTGTAAGGATCATGTGACGAGCACCGTCATCGACGGGGGAGATAGTGTAAGGATCATGAGTTATTTTTTTGCCTGGGAGATAGTGTAAGGATCATGAGTTATTTTTTTTGCCTTTCATGGGACTTGAACCGAGACCTTTTGGCTAACACACCATGTGTTAACCAACTGGTCTGTATGATCCTGGATGCTGAACTACACCATCAACAGCAAGGCGTATATTCATAGCATGTTCCAGACCAATTGTGGACCACACATTCCAGACCAGTTGTGGATCACACATTCCAGACCAGTTGTGGACCATACAATCCTCAGGACCTCAGATATAAAATAGGGTTCTAGTTCCAGGTTTCTTAAAATCATTCAACACCAGTCTTCGGCCTTGTGTTTCATTTTGTATTCATTTCTTCTTGAATACAATCTCCTCTTTTCAAGGTTCCACCTTTGTTCTAAAAGGTTTCGCCCTTTGCACAAGATTGTGATAACAATGAATTAAGAAACAGTTGAGTATCTATTATAGGTTTAAGTATTTGTACTTCCTTAGTGAGTTAATATTTAGTGGGATTTAAAAGTTTAGTGTTGGTTTCGGTATTGATTTCACTTTGAAGTTGAATAGGGTTATTCAAAAAGCCAATTTTTCAACTTTGCATCATGGCAAATGTGGACACTCAAAGAACACACAAAGTATGTATCTTTAGTTCTTTATAATATCAAAAAATTAATTTTTCTTGACTCAAGGTTTGAGGGTGTTCCTTAAGTTTGTTATCAATTCTATCTCAAGGTTTGGTGGCGTTCCCTAAGTTTGAGTCAATATCGTGAAAATATAATGTGAGTTGCTAAGATAGCTTAAGAAGATGGTCTCCTTTTTTAATGATCATAATCCAAATTCCAAGTGTACAATTTGATATCTGTTTTGAGAACATGAAGTTTCATATGTTAAGATATTTAACTCTAGATTTTGAAAGTATTTATGATTGTCTCTATGAGATTAGTTATACATGACTTAAACAAGTATAATATAACATTTAATTAATATTGAAACATGGGCACTCAATATTGCAATCATTGGGACTTCATGGAATGGCTATACTCATGGGATATAAGGACTCGAATGGATCTGAGTTTAACACCTTGGGTAAGGCAATACCTTGGTGTGTTATAACTTAAAACACGGTCTCAAGTTAGTTGAGAAATGAGAAACTTAGGGAGCCAATGTAAAACTTTGTGGGATTGTTAAGTGTTCAGAATGAGTGATGTATCTTAATTTGACATATTGAACTAGCTATCTCACTCTTGTTTGGGGGAGTTAATTTAACTTATGAAATATAATTAAACATGAAGTTAGTGTGACACTTTGGTGTCATAATAACATTAATATAAAGTTAATATCTTACTAAATCAATTAAATAAACCAAACACTAATTCATAATTCTTCTTAGTCCCTGAACGATTTTTTTGGAATATTAGAAGTAGCATTAGGTTTCATCTCAAAACTGAAGTCTGATTTGTGTCAATTAAGTCCATATCCATATTATAATTCTTACATTTTGATGAATTGATACATTTATAAATCATATCCATTAAATATAACAACTTATTGGTAAATTTGAGATTTGAAAGTTAGATGATTGATATCAATTTAAATGTATCAATATGGAAAGTGCAATTGTTTTTTTGAATGAGAATTACTTAAAGGTGCTTGTCAAACATTAATAATTTTAATTAGTGAAAATGTTTAATTAGTGAAAAATGAATATAATGTACAAAGACGTGCAATATTACAAATTCAGGGAGACTCTATTAAAAGATAAGGAGTTAGGAATTTGAATGTCATTTAATGTTTTTTTGGGGAATTACAATGAAATGTATCAGTTGAAACATGTAATATTTATAGATCGCCAGTTGAGGCACTAGATGTAAATTGAGTTTTTTGGTTTTCACATCGATTTGATAGAAATATATGTGAACTTATATTTATTCCATAAACTAGTCGATGTTGTGAAAAAAGTACAAAGTCAGTTGTGAAAAAGTGAACGATAGTGCTATAACACTTAGTAGCAGAATTGATTTAAATTTAATTCAAATTGAAAATAAATTTATGTTAATAACACACCAAGCGAATGGGTTAATTTTAACTTGACAAGACCTTATTGTATTTATGTGTATAATCATGTGCCTCTAAGATCGCCTCTAGCTAAATTGACATATTTAAAAAAATATGGTTTTGAAAATTGTACTCTTAAATGAAATATCCAAAGAAACTTGAGCTTGATTCTAATAAAGGTCTCATACCTAGTTTAGCAAAGCTATACACCAAGGGGGATAGGTATGGTGGTAGACCCTTGTTTAAGGGGTGATGAGAAACACCCAGGAATGTAGAAATGTGAAATTATAATATTATAACATGTGGAGATGTAAAACCATTAGAAAGTTAAGAAAACGTGAAGGCGTTGGGTTAAACATTTAAGATGAACTCAAAGTACTTATTATGTATTTGGCAACAAGGTCGTCAACTGCATTTAATGTTAAAGAATAAAGTAAAGCTTTACTTCTTGTTAACCTAGGGGCCAGTAATCAACATTAACTAAAAGCCTTCAATATAAGTTCTAATTAAGTAAAGAAATTAACATGTTATGTTGTCTATATTTGAGTGATAGACTTTGCAGGCGTGCAAAGGTATTTAAGTGACTTTATGTCACATGTATGCCTCTGGTATCTGAGTGTATGAATAAGTGAACAACGGTTATGAAATACTTGACTTTGTGTAATATAAGGGTAATAAAAATTATGTGAACTTTTTACTAACTCCGCATATAGTGATATGTTAATTCTAGTTAATTTTTTTAACATTATCAATCTTGGAGTTAGAGTTATCCGTCAATGAGGATGTTGACATTTTCAAAAAGGGAGAGAGTGTCATAGTTTTTACTATGACATTTACTTTTATTTGGAATTGACTATTGCTTATGTAATAAACCCTAGATGTAATGAGATAGCCCTGCTTAGTGCACTTAGGTGTTTTGGGGTAGTTCGACCAATTATCACTAGATACCTCTAGGCGAAAGTAGCACTTACCTTTTAAAAAATTCTTCCCTTGATTTTTGTGTCCTAATTAGGTCCCTATAAACATGTTAGTATTGGTTTATGGTTGCCCTAACCCCTCGCTTTAAACCCCATGGGTAGGGTTTAAGAGATAGAGATAGGCCAAAATTAGGTATGAAACATTAAGGGTTGGCACTTCATGTTAGCTCACTTACTCAAACAAGAAAAGAGAGGGGGGGGCTTTGTCACATAACTTAGGTAAGGTAGTTATAAAGAAAGTTCCTGGGTTCATAATTGAGTTCATTATTCTCTTACTAGTGCAAGCTTAGCTTGTGTTGTCAAGGCACAACCTATATTGTGCCGCCTTAACCTTTAGTATATAGGGGTACATCACACCTTAAGATTTGTTACACATTCCTAAGATGAACTTTGACAATACTTCCTAGACATATGATTTGCCAATAATAAAGGTTGGACAATGTGTCTAAGGGTTGAGCAACCTAAGCTTGTTAGTAAGGCTCTTTTGTGAGGCACTCGTATAATCATGTGCTTACGAAGGTATAAGGTCTAATTTTGAAATTTAGTTAAAAAATGAGCTTAGAATGGTAATTTTCCTAAGAAAATATTATTGAATGACATGTATTTTATTACAATATGCAATTCAAAAGAATTTAGTTTATAGATTATTAAATATTAAATTATAATCTAATGTTGTTATATGTGTGTGTGTTATATGGTTTGGTGACAATCCAATGAAGCATAGAACTTGGTTTTCTAATAATCCTGTGACAAGTCAAACCATAAATAGTTTTAATTTTAACATTAATATTTAAGATTTTAACCATTATAAAAAATTAAAAATAAAATGTTTTAATATTTAATAAAAACCTGTTAGTTAAATACATCTGTAAAAGATTATATATTTCATAATTTTCATAAATGTTTTAAATAAATTTATTGTAGTTCATAACATGAAATATTTCATGAAAACATTTTCATAAATAAGCTTTTATATATGAATAAAATGTTTTAGAACTTACATTTTTGTTATTTTAAATTTGTATTGGAATTTAAAGGAAACAGAATGATATTATTTGAATACATTTGAAAAAAAAATTATAATGAAATGAAATAAATATATGTATTTATTTATTTATTTATAATAATCAGAATGAAATAAATTAAATATTTGAAATATTAGGAAATGTTGTAATAATTTTTAATCAATTGTAAAGTATATATGTTTAACTGATATATTATAAATTATAAATATTTATATATTTTTAAAAACTATATTTTTATATATATATATATATTTAAAATATTAAAAAAAACAAAACTATATTGAAGTTTCTATACTTCAGAATTTTTTGTAGTTATTTGATAATGTGCTTGATTTTAACATTAATTTCCATAGGAATTTGTATATATGATTCTACGTGTGTGTGTATATATATATGTATGTATATACACATGTGTGCTATAATTAACTCAGAATAATCTTTAAACTAATTATTTTACAAATTATTTTCGACAATTACTACGTCACAGTGGGATTTACTAGGGCAGCAATGCAACCAGTCTGTGGCGGCCCACGGCTTCTGAACGACAAAGGGTTCGTATTCTTCCCGAAATACACAGCTGCCCACAAGCTCTTCTCCGTCTCCAAGCTCTGTCCGTCCCCAATTTCTTCCTCACACCAAATGGACTCAATGCCCACCACGTCCCCTGTGAGTGCGTGTATGTGTGAATTTCCTTTTATTAATTAGTAAATGTTAATTATATAGTATATATGTGTGTGTTGTGTGTGTACAGAAATATCGTTGGAATATACTTAATTGTTTATGAAATCAAATGAGTTTAAAATCGATCGTATAGATGTGGTTAGTTATACAATATATATTCTATCCTTATATGCGTGCCACAATTTTATAATATATTTGGAAACTTTTCAATGCACACGTTTATATGTCTATGTGTGCTGCATATACCTAAGTATATGTGCTTATAGACAGATTATCCAAGAACCTTCTCTCTCTCTCTCTCTCCATGCGTGTATATATAAATGTGTGTGTGTGTGTACACATGTCTCTCTATCACATATTTTGTATGTATTCTCCAACTACATATATATACTTATATAGTTTTTATATTTTATATATTTAACAGGGGTCTGGCACATTGACAGGGGCAGTTGTTGCACTCGGAAAATTCGATGCTTTGCATATCGGTCACCGATCACTCGTTGAACAGGCTGTTAAAATGGGACCCCCTGTTCTCCTCTCCTTCAGTGGCATGCAGGAAATCCTTGGCTGGGAAAAGCGGTACACAAACAATCTATGTACACATAAGTGCTTATATACGTGTGTGCAAATTTGTGTTTTTTAGGTTGCCTATTGTTGCTCCATCTGATAGACCACGAGTTATGTCACTATGGAGCTGTCAGTGTGGAGGTTTGACACCAAGTGAGTTTGCACTCGAATTTGGCAAAGTGAGACACCTTACACCTCGTGAGTTTGTGGAGAAACTAGCTACAGAACTGCGTGTTAAAGGGGTCGTTGCAGGTAGTACGCCCCTCACACACACACACACGCACACACGCATGCACACAGATTCATTATATATATGTGGCAGGTGAGAACTACAGGTTTGGATACAAGGCAGCAGGTGATTCATCAGAGCTAAAGAGGCTGTGTAGTGAATGTGGACTTCAAGTGTACATAGTGGAGGCAGTAATGGATAAGTTTGAACAGGTACCAGTATCAACAGGAGATGCTAAGGATAAAGGTCAGGTTTCTTCCACACGCGTTAGGAAAGCTTTAGCGAATGGGAATATGAGGCGTGTTAACAACTTACTTGGTAGAAATCATCGGTTAATTATGGCTCTGGACAAAGCTAGCACAAGTACTGAACAACAGCATTTGAAGGTCCTCTCTCTCTCTCTCTCTCTCTCTCTCTCTCTCACACACACACACACACACACACACACACACACATGAATTATGCTTTTTAGTCCCCATGTACACCATCTATAACACCAGTACTTGTTCCTTCTTTCAGCTGTATTTGAACACATACTTAATATGTCATATGTGTTTCACATACACTTCAGCACATGTTTTCGAATGTAGATCTTTTTACATATAAAATATATGTATAGTATGTGAAAACTAATATTTACATACATACGTGTATGTGTGTGCGTGCGTGCGTTTGTGTAGGTGCCTCTTTCGGATTCATACAACCAATATCCGGCACCAGGATCGTACCAGTGCACTGTGATATTTGACGGAGAATTAAGTCGGTTCAGTCCTAATGGGAACGCGGGGTTAACTGAAGTTGTTATAACAGAGAATGAAGCTGTTATATATGGATTATCAAGAGATCGGCAACAAGGATTTTTGAGTATAGAATTCTAGCTTTAGTAAATTAAAAATGCCATGTATTCTACCTTAAATAAATGTAAAATTAAGGTTGGTCTAATTAATGTCCTGCCTTTAGTTTTTGCAAACTGTTTACTCTATAAACTTCTTATCTCTTTGCTGTGAAACGTTATAAAATATCCTAACTTTGCAAAAGAAAGTCTTAAAAATCTATTTATTTTGTTAATTCTGAAATTAGAAATATAGATGCATATATATGTGTGTGTGTGTTATATAATAATTATTTTTTTTAGTTATACTACTATATTATAAGGCAGTTAAAACAAAGGTAAATAAAATAGTAAGATTTTGAGACTTACCATCGTTAATGGATGACGATATTCTAAGACCTACACGTAGATGTAACTTATTGTATGTACAGCCTTAATATATTTCTCCATTTCTCTCTCTCACACGCACAAGCGAACCAAAGCTTAATCAAAATTATTAAAATTAATAATGTATAAATAATAATGAATTTTTACATGTCTTAAAACATACAGATTGACATTATTTAATTATCAGCCCACGTTTAAACATTGGGTGGTAGGATTAACCTTATTATGTTCAATGATTGACAGCCGTCAGATAATGTATGTACATATATATTTATGTACATACGTGCATTTGCATGCAGTGAACGTAAGTGTGCTTTCGTGTGCAATGAGAATTCTATTTAAGAATGTAATAGAAAATATATAGTTTTGTTACTTAAGATAAAGTATTATATATTGGAACACATATATATACTTGAGTATTTTTATATATTACTTGATAAATAAGCTAGAGAACGACAAGAGAATATAACTTAAAACACTTTAACACAAATCTCAAATAAACAATAAGCAGTGATTAAAATTAGTTAGTAGATTGCACAATGGCTATTTTTACGAGTCATTTTGTTAATACATTTTTTACATGTTTTATATCAAAGTTTAAGAATATATATATTAAAATTATATGAATTATATGCTTTGGTCCACCATTAGGCACACATGCAATACTCTTTCCTGTGTAAGATTATTTCAGCTTTATTTTAGTTGGATAACTTTATTAGTAAATTAAAAATGCTGCTTTTCTTTATATATATTCTAATCTTAAATAAATGTAAAATTATATAGAGGGTTATCTCATGATTGGGTGACCAAGAGTTGGAACTAGATCTTGCAAGACGTTTGGATATATTTAATAATTTATTTAATGTATAATTAATAAATATGTTTAATATAATCAATGTCGTTTTTCTTGGGATGGAAGTATTTTATTTTTAAATTTAATTGTAAATGGCTACAAGATCTTTAAATTTTAATAGTGTTTTAAGTGTATCAAACCTTTCTAAATTTTTTTAAAAAAAAGCCTTCCGAATCTTGATAATCTTAATGTCTCTTATGTGAAAGAACAAGTCCACATTAGTGTGCTACTGCTGAAGATTGGAGAGAAACATTATGGATTTACATCAAGTGGGATTACAGAAAGCAGAGCCAACGATGATACAAAGATGAATGGGTTTTAAAGATTTTCAATGTTTGTGTTGCTAATCAAGCAAATAAGTTCTTTTATGTTCGAAATAAAAAGAAAAAAAACTGAATTTGAAAAGATTATAGTGAAAGTCAATTAAGTGATTAAAAAAACTAGGGAAGTTTCTGGTTTATTTTGTAAGGGTTTTGTTGCAAAGTGTAAAAAACAAAAAGTAGATTAGATTTCCTTTGGACTAGCACACAATAGATGAAGCTTACATAAGTATCTATATTGGAGCATGTGGCACTAAAAGAAGGAAGTTGGACTTGCTATAGCTCAACAAGGCATGACTCTCATTGTTAAAAATGTTTTTACTACAAATGCCTAATTCTTATTACAAATGCCCAATTTGTAACGATAGGTGCTCGAGTTGCAGATGCTCAATCTTAACAAGTTTTGATTCAAGAAGAAGAAGAAGTGAAGTCTAAATATTTAACCAGCCACTAATGCATTACCTAAAATGTTATTTTCAATTGCCATAACAAGAGTTGCACGTTTTGTTGCTAAATCATCCTTAAAATGCACTATTTTGACTTGAGCAAGCCCATTTAAGATGTTAAAGAGAATCTCACTCCTCACTTGATCTTCTTTTGTAGGAAAAGCTCACAAGGTAAACATTTGCCATTTGATTTAAAGAAAGTACTCATTGAATCATTATTTTTTGAGTTTTAATTGGCATGTGA
Source organism: Selaginella tamariscina (assembly GCA_003024785.1). Lineage (NCBI taxonomy): Eukaryota > Viridiplantae > Streptophyta > Lycopodiopsida > Selaginellales > Selaginellaceae > Selaginella > Selaginella tamariscina. Next base: position 301,505 of record PUQB01000095.1, read on the forward strand.
TTAAAAACATTGCATATGTAATCTACAATATGAGTAAATGCTACTCTAATCCATCTATTCCCTATAGGCCTTTTTTCTAGAGATTGTAGTAAACTCTTCTTTTGATTCTATGTGCCTTCTCTTTATAAGAGCTGCTCAACAAGCCACTTGATGTGCCACATACTGCTTATTAATGCAAATACATTGAAGAGTAACATTCACAATCTTTTCATAGCCTAATTCAGGCAACACGTGACATAAATAACTTTATTTTTATTAAATATTTTAATTAACTATTACACATTTATTAAATATACCACCCAATCCAAGACTTGGGACTCAAACAAGCTGACTTGTAACATGAAAACTTGAACACACGATTGTGAGATGACCTAGAATTAATGTCCTATTTTCATTTTTGCAAATTATGTACTTGATAAACTTCTTATTCTTTGCTGAAAACATTTACAAATTTAATTAAGAAAAAAGAATTTATTTTAAAATAAACTAACTTCGCAAGAGAGAGAGAGCCTTTTACTTTTAACTTAGAATTTTGATAAGTTTTGTAAGTTATTCTCCTATAATTATTTTATTTTAAATTCACATGTTGATGCTTTTAAATGATAAAACATAAAATTTATCACAACAATTATGAAATTATTAGATGAGTGCAAGTGAGTATATCAATGGTTATAAAGAGCACCACCAATAGATTCAAATTCAAATTTAAACTCACAAATTTAAGCTAAATTAACATTAATATTCTATAACTTTAATTAAATAAAGCTTATGTTGATACAATTAAAAATAGATACTCACACAAAAGAGTTTTGTGGTAATAAATTGTTAAAACAATTATGATCGGTATAACATGATGTATAATTATACAAGATCGGTGGTAATAAGTTATAATATAATATTATGTATAGATATTGTATAACTTATTATAGTATGAATTCGGTTTATACTTAACCACCAAGTCTTATACTTACCATTATAAAACATATTGATTGCTAAATATTTTTGAACATCACTCGGTGAAGTATAATAATTAAATTTATTGTTGAAAGGTTTTATTAAGCCAAAGTGTTTTAATTAAAATAATTTTAATTATATATCACATTTAAATCCTATCACGTCTTGAATAATCTTGATAAGTAGACTGCAGTTAAAAACATGGTGAATAAATTAAGATATTAAAAATTACCATCGTTAGTAGCTGCAGCAGTGCTTTCTTTATCGGAGGATTCGTCTAAGACCTATACGTACGGGTAATATATTATATCCTTAATAGCTTGTGAAACATACGACTGTATAAGAATCTTCAAGAAAAAAGATTCTCTCTCTCTCTCACACACACACACGTGTATGCAACAAAAGAAAAACCAACCTTCCCCAAAGTTTACAGCAGCCTGGAGAAGTCTCTCTTGCTTTACCATTTTGGCTGCATGAGCCTTGTCAATTGTTGGTGAATCTGGAGGATCTGGAGCTTGTCCCCGGCATTTTTCAAGTCCAAGATTGTTTCGAGCATCAGTCAGCACATCATTCATGTTATCACAAGCAGTTTGAATCAGCTTTATTCGCTTCTGCAATGTACAAACCAGTGTGTGTGTGTGTGAGAGAGAGAGAGAGAGAGAGTTGCCTGAAGCCTAGCAGTTTGAGCATGTAGAGGGATGTTAAACAGTGGTGCCAAAACCTCCTCTTTCAAGGCAGACTCTTCCGCCTCCATCTCCGGGAGTAATTTAGATGACAACATGATGGGCAATACTGTGAAGTTTTTAAAATGAAAGATACACGTACATACAAAGTTAACCTACTTGGAGCATTTTGTGCACTAATGTTGTTAGGGTGGATAACAAATTTTCTAAAAATTGGTTTAATATCATTAACAAGGCTCAGCAGCTGCATGTTGACAATAGCAAACTTGTTCATTGCATCCAGCCTGCACATGTTTTATCTTTTTTATTTTTCTTGGAGCATAGTGAAACATTATGTATTAAAGCACACACATATGCAGTATATGTGTGTGTGTGTGATATACATTGTGACAGAGGGATTTATTTGAATATCATGAATTATGCGAGATATAGTAGTCAGCAAATCTTCCACACGGTTGCGAATAGCGGTCAGGTTGAGCTCCTTGTCCATCTTTTTAGTAATCTTCTGTACAAGGAAGTGGTTCAATTTGTATACACTAGCTGTCTCTCTATCTTCCATCTTCGGATGTATTAATCGGATGGCTATTAATCAGTAATTCTTAATTAAAGATTAGGTCATAACTAACGATCGTATATAGTTTATGAACTTTGTTATATATTATATGTATATATGTATATGCCCAAGTGCAATTTATGATCTAGTTAAAAATATTCCTTAAATGATAGAAAACATCAATTTTTTTCTTAAAGAGGCAAGAGGGTTGAGGAATATTCTAAATAGGATATTCTTGGGATATGTTTGTATTTTTACACTGTATACAAAGTCTTTAATAGGTTTGGTTTATTGTGTATACAAAGGGTTGGGCTTTCTTGGGTTTTTTATATGGGTTCTTTGTGTATGTGGACGGGCATGTGGACTAGCATGCAATGATACTATGACATATGAAAAGATCGGTAAAGGTTTAAAACATGACAAAACCAAGCATTTGTGAGATTTAATTTCATTTTCAAATTATATGAAATATTCTTTCATTATTTTAAGATACCGTGAAGATAGTTAGCATACAAAATATTCTTGTATCTTATTTTCTTATTTTTTAATTCAATTATTGTTCAAAGAGAAACTCAGGTATATGTGTGGATATGGATGTGTATTCATAGTGTTATGTATGTACGTGTTTATATATATATATATATATTATATATATGTGTGTGTGTGTGTGTGTGTGTGTGAAAGATAATATGTTATTTAATTTATGCATAGTGTGTATAAATGTATACTGTATATACATTATAATATACACATATATGTATTTGCAATAAACACAAACTTATATATGTTGATTATATGTGCTCCAGGATCCCGGTTTTCTACATCAATCGACAAAAATGATCCAAGCTTGATCATTTAGGCAAGGAATCTTAAAATATTCCTAAGGAAACCTAGAATATTCTTAAAGAATCTTCAAGCTTTCTTGCACGGGATTTATCCCGCCGAAGTACTTTGCCGGCAAGATTTATCCCACCAAAGGTTTTTTGCCTTCGATGAGATTTATCCCGTCCAAGTATTTTGCCAGCAAGATTTATCCCACCAAGGGTTTTTGCCCTCGACGGGATTATCCCGTAGAAGTTTCTTTGCTCTTCTTAGCAAGATTAGTCATGCTGAAGATTTTTTTCCCTCTCTGGCCCCAATGGGACCACCCTCTTTGGCCTCCAGCATGATTTATCCCGCCGATGTTTTTTTCCCTTTCCAACCTAGGCTTGATTTATCCTGCTAAAGTTTTTTGCCCTCTCTAGCCCTTGGTGGGCTGAAGGTTTTTTGCCCTTTCCAGCTCTTGGTCTCTCTGGCACTTGACAAGATTTATTCATGCCAAGCCTTCTTGCTCTCTCCGAAACTGGTGAGGTTTATTTTGTCAAAGCCTTGTTGCCCTCCTTTGCTGAAGCCTTCTTGTTTTTCTAACCTTCTTGCCCTCCCTAGCCCTTAGCAGGATAAATCCCTCTGAGTTAAACGACGGGGTTTATCATGTCAACTCCTTAGGTAAGATTTATCTCATTGAGGTTCCTTGCAGAAATTATCTCATCGACTCCTTTGACAAGATTGATCCCACCGAGGCCTCCAAGGCACATGGCGGGATTTATCTTGCTTTGGATATCTATTTCTCCAACGACGTCTTGCCCTCCTAAGCTTCTAGTAGGATAAACCCTAACATTTTTTCCCTCCCAAGCCCTCCTTAACCAAAATAAAAATTGATGTCATTGTTAAACTTATCAATTATGTTTGATAAATTAATGTTATTTATTTTGTAGATGTGGAATTGAAGCAATTTTGAAGACAAGGACACTAAGCTGTAGGATTATAGAATCAACTTGGATGTATTATAAGTCATGTTGATGTCTTAATTAAAGATGTTATAGCAAGTGGACAAGCAAAACAATGTAGGCTAGATTTGGCAATCAAGGCTGGTTGTGATCTCGAGATGGTTGTGCTCAAGTGTCTTCAATTTTCATGGTAAAGAAGGTTGACTACAGATGGTCCCATTGGGTTAGGGAGAAAGACAATCACAGAGAACCCTTCCATGGATGGAGTGCTACTAAGTGTGTACTAGAAAAAGTTGCTCAGATCCTTGTTCCTTACATGCTTGATTGTGTTGGGAGACTATGTAGTATGAAAAAGAATCTCAATGACATTAGAGAGTGCCATGTTGGTTGTTATAAAAGAATCGACCACCCAAAAAAGGAAATCCTTTGTGGCTTTATTAATGGCCCATAGGTGTGTCTTAAGCCATGCTTGTAGAATCAAATGAAGATAGGATGCGTCACAAATGCCATACTAAGAATGAAGGGGTTAGGGAAAATGTAAAGGTTATGCCATCAACTTACACTCAGCTAAATTTGTGTGAACAAGTACTTGGTTTTGATGGAGCTTTAAATAATTTGCAACATTTGCACATTAATTAAAGGTTGTAAAGACTTCTGCAAAAATATTGGTGGTGATTAGTGACATTTAGAAAAAGATGGAGACCACATGAGTGCTCAACGAACTTGATGTTCCCAATTACTACGCACATCAAATGTTTTCTATGACACTACCATTAGAATATCTTTGCTTGATCCATGACAAAATGGACCATATGAAGACTAACTTTTCTAAGCTAATTGCAACACCGATGTGCCTTGGAAATGTCTTCAAACTTTTAACATTATTGACTTGGGTGTGCACGATTGTGGATCATATGGATATTTTTCACTTCCTCATTGGTTTAACTACTCCAACTTCACTATTAAGTCACTGGCTATGAAGTCCATGCAAAATTAGGTCCTATCGGTAATATCAAAGTGAGGAAACATCCAACAGCTGCACAATGCCCTCATGAACACATTTGCTCTTGATGCTTAGGAATACATAAAAAAAGAAGGCCTTGACTGGATTGCATGAGGGATCTAGCTCAGAAGTGTAGAAGTCATAGTTACTAACACGAACACGAGCCTCAGATTCCAAAAACCCAACCACAGAACACAATCACGGCTCACGATGGCTCACGAATATTCTAGTGAATATTAATGAATATTCTAGTTCGCACACAATCACTTTTATATTAACCATAATAAATAAACCTTAATTAATTAATAAATATAAAACTCAAAGAAATAATATGTATTTAAAGAAACATATACATGCCAAATTATGTATACATTAACCTTAAAAATGTGTTTTTTATCATATATAAGCTGGTTGCCAAAACCTCTCTTATAATATGCTGCATTCTTCAAAAAAAAAAATAAATAAAATAAAATACATCGTATACGTGTCTAGGTTATATAAGAATATAATATTTAGATATGTTGTACATATTATCTAAAACTCCACGTTTTTACATGTTGTAGTTTAAATTTTATATAAATATATATGTGTGTGTGTGTTTATAAGTATTCTCATACATATATATGTAAATGTACATGATTATATATATAAAATTACCATTGTCGTGAAGAAGGATGCTTTCACAGTGTTGAATTGCTGCGCCATGCTTGTTGTGCCTTGGATTGCTGCTGCCGTTCTTGTGTGATGCCATGCGCCTTAAAAAAATATTTTGCAAGTATATTCAGCCAAGAATATTCTAAACAGTGCTTATGTTACGAACACGGGCCGTGGTCTCGGCCGTGGTCGCCGGGATCACGGCCCGTGTTCATAACATGACACACTGTTCACAAACACGGCCGTAGGAACACGACCCATGGCCGTGTTCGTGAAACACGGTGAACACGGCCGGGATCCCGGCCGTGTTCGTAACTATGGTACTAGAAGTGTCATTACCATTGAACAAGTTACTTTGTCACTACTTTTACAAATGAACAATTTTGTAGGCGAGAAAAAAACTAGGCAAATGTTCTCACTAAAGGCATGTTTAAGATGATGATGCTCAGTTTCCTTATGGTTGACAAACAAAATGGTAATGCTCAATTTCCTTATGGTTGGTCACACTCACAAGGATATTGATGCATTAGTCAACAAAGTCTCTAACTTGACAAAATATGCAAGTGCACTATATGATGGAGCTTTTCAAAAACTACATCTCCAAAAAGTTGTACCATCCTCGTGACTAAGCTACCAAACTTTAAAGAGTTTTGAAGGGTATAGTAAAGAGGGAAACAATTCCCTAACTAATCACCTTATGCCATTATAATTCTTCTTCTCCCCAATAGACGATATACCAATCATCAGACAGAATGGTCACCCAAAGATGATATAATGGTTTTCAAAAGTGGAGACAATGGAAATCCATTTCTCCCAGAAGGACAATCAAATTTTATTCTATTAAGTACCCAGTTCAAAGAACATGAATTCATTATTGAAGGTATTAAAACGTATGTAACTATAGGGAGATTGTTGTTTGGGGGTTAAAAAGGCTTAATATTATCACACATAGAAAATTACAACACTCTTTCTAATCGTTGTTTGGGGGTTAAAAAGGCTTAATATTATCACACGTAGAAAATTACAACACTCTTTGTAACCCAAAACAAGGTGTTGGGAAGAGATTGAAATAATGTTAACAAGTGCAAACAGTGCAAAAGCCAACAATATATAAAAATGCAAACCCACACTTTCTTTAACAAGAGAACTATGCTTTCACTATTGCAAGGATTTTCAGAAGTTGATCATTGTCCTTGTTACTTCAAACTCGACATATAACTAACTTATTTAGATGAGTCAAGTTATAAATGCACATGAAGTCATCACAAACAAGAAATAATGAGGTAATGATTGCATAGTTCTAACCACAAAGGAGGCAACACGAAAAGGAGAGCCAAAGGTACAATAGATGCCTAGACAAAACCTAATCTAAATGAGTCGACATGCATCATACATGTTAAATTATTTAATATGGGTGGATGTCGAAAGCATTCAGAGTGTCATAATTAACAAAAAAAAAAAAAAATGCATATATTTTAAGGTTAAAAAAATGTAATATATTTCTTAAAATTTACTTATAATAAAGAACAATTAATCTTGTTTAAACATAGAAGATTCTAAAGAATTCTTGTAAAAAGATTTGTTAATTATTAATAAATGTTAATTAAATAAATCAAATTTTAATTATTAAAAATTGGGACTATAGATATTTTCAAATTTTTTACAAATTTTTAATGAAAATCGAACTCATACTTAACCTTGAACTAACATATTAAATGTTAGTAATAATATATTAAGGATGTGTTTTAATTTTATTTTTAAGAATTCACATGACCATTATTGGTGAAGATACTGATTAGTCATAATACGTACAATATTCATACAATAGTTTATAAAATTTAAAATGTTTAAATCACAACTTACAAAGATATCCTAAATATATATTCATGATAAAAAACATTAGTGCAATCATAGTACTATAGTAAATGGTAATTAAAAATAAATTTCTGGCTTCATGAATTAGATTCACATATGTGGACACCTATAGACCAAGTGTGCTCCTTATGAAATGTATATGCATATAAGGACACATGCATAAAATATAGTTTATAAATTAGTATTAGTACTATTATAATTAAATAGAGTAGTAAGCCATATATTAATGAAGTAACAAAATGACAAAAATGACAAAAACGAAATTATTTTTTAAATGAATTAAAAATTAAAAATTAACATAGATATCCATAGAATTTCTCTAATATGCTTTATTAATTAACCTTTAATCAATTGAACTAAACAAAGTTGTGAAATAGCCACCATGAGAAATTCATCTTGTTTGACACATAATTATTAAGTCACTCCCTTCATGCATTTATCGGATAGGTGACCAGTTTGTTTGTTTTTTTTCCATAAGGAGCAAAATAATATATTTTAGAAACTTAACATTAAAGCTTTCCTTTGACACTTTTTGTATGTATTTGTATTTTATGGAAGAAGAATTATGTTATTTACAAAGCTAATCATTTGAACTCTTTTTATTCGCATATGAATTGCCTTTCGTGCACCTTCAAGGGAACGAGATTAATTTTCTTGTGCCCATAGTCTCTATAAGTAAGATGTGAAAGCTTGTTTGGCAAAGTTGTTGATTTGCATAGTCTTTAATTTTTTTTTTTCCCTATGTTGGTCATGTTATCATATGTTTGGCATTTGACATTTGACAATGCATCTTCATGTTGATTGGCTTGTGCATTAAACCTTTGCTCGACGTTAGACCATCTTATATGTTGATAGAATGACCTATGATCCCTCTACCCTTGTGGAAGTTCGTTATTACCAGATATGAACACAACTTTATTTATGTGCCATTACACAAGTCTGTTCATTTAAAAGATGGAAGTGTTAGATCATGCAAGGATATCAACAAAACGATAATCTTAGACCAACCAAAAGTTATGTTTTCAATTGAGTCATTCGGATGTGCAATTATTATGTGCAATTATTACAATCTTATTAGCAACTAACACACCATTCTCGACAAGTAGTACCATCTCAATGCCTACCCATGTAATTCATTTGAAGCTATGCTAGTTGAGCTTGTACATTGTCCCTGACTTTGAGAAGACCCATGCACCCTCAACCCAAATAAAGACTAATCAACAAGACATTTGTGATGCAATTTGAAGTCGATTGTGTTTGCAATGAAAAGACTTGCAGAACCTCTATGCAGGCTTTGTTATGTGTCAAATGTGCAAAATAGCATTTTCGCAGAGTCAAAGTTTTAACCTAGAGGGCTAACATGTGGCAACACGTGACTTCCAAGTGGCCATTTAACATCAACACTTATGTGAGCAACTCCAAGTCTTCCAAGACAACCCCTAGAGCCTGACTCAAATGCCCAAATATGCACAAGACTTAGGGTTCTACCCTAAGTCCTCTAGAATAACTATTCCCCAAACCTTAAAGGATAATCCGAGATCGATATTCCCCAAAAGACCTAGAATCATGTTGTAAACCCATTAAGGAGATATGCCTTGCACATACCCCTATGATAGAGTCTAGGCATCGTGTCTTACCCCTTAAGGAATCATCATCATCCGAGAGTATAACCCCTTTAGGGCGACAAGGGGTACCCTGACCCACAACTAACCCTAAGGGTTGAATGGCCAAGTCATATCTTAGTCCTAAGGCTAGTACTTAATGAGGACATGAGTGTGCACCATAGGCAAACATGAGTGTTTTGCTAAGCAAACTTCTTAAGGCTAGGTTTGGATATCCCTAAGTACACGACATTGTGAATACCTCACAAAAGGGCTTCTACTAATGAACTTAAGTTGTTTAATCCTTGGATCCTAAGGAGAACCCCCTAAGTCAAATGTGCCAATAGCACACCTAGTTACGAGACTTAACCTCCCTTGAGTTGATGCCCAAGGTTTAACACTCTGATATGAGCACAAGCATGCCTGCCTTTTAGAGTATCCAACCCCTTGATATTGAGCTTATGAGACAACCCCAAAGAGCATGCCTTAAGCGTTGTACCATGTGCATCTAGCCTAGTGTCACATCTTATGTGACACTGGTTCCCAAGATGTGGGCTATCATGCCTTTTTAAATTCAAGAGTTACACCAAGTGCCATAAATGTGGCTCTAAAATGCCAACTCTAGAACCCTTATGTGAACCCTTGGTAAAAAAACCTGTCAACGAAGATCCCATGCCCACTACCAGCTTCCCTAAGCTCCCCCTCCTTCTGCTCAAGCCTTGCACTGAGCTCAAAATTATGCCACTCCTTTGCTATGGCATGCTCGTGATCCTGCATGAGTTGGTCATGGAGCTGCTAGAGGCCATCGTACCTCTCCTGTAGCTTGTCAAGGCCCTCAACTATTGTTGTGCAAGCCTCATTTTCTTTCGACCTGTCTTCGCGGCCTCCCACTGTTGGACTCCCTGAAGGACCTATTCCATGTAACCCTTGGCTTACTTTTGAGCGGCCTTGCACCATTCTGTGAGCTTATCTACTATAGCATTGTGCTCCTTAGCCATGCATGCGACCTAAGTTGTTGTACATTGCCACCGCCTTCTTGATTTGGTTGAAGGCCTTGGTGAGTTTGAGGTGAGCTGAAGAAGCCCACTGTCCATTGGCATGGAAGTGCTGGTAGGTCTGCCAAGCACGTATTTGACGTTTTTCTTTTCGTCCCCCAGGTGGGTTGGCTATAGCTGACCTGCGGATTTCTAGCCGCTCTCTACAGTACATGTGTCGAGTTTGATGGTTACTCAGGGCCTACTTTCCAAGGGAATTGCTGGTATGGATTTCGTGGTTGGGTGTCTCCGCTCCTTCCCCTAAGGTTTCTTGACCCTGACCTACTCCAAGGATGCATTGTCTCTCACCCACTTCAATGATGACTCCAAGGTTTTCAGCTGCTTCCCCTTGCTCGCTTGCTTATTCCAACATGCTCCCCCTCCTTTGATTCTGCTATGGTGTCGAATCGAAGTTGTGTCGGTATGGGATTTGAAACTTGACTAATCAACCAGGTGATAATGATGTTGATATGGCCGGCCGTAAAGAGCTTCCACCCCTTCCATATCACATTTATACCGCAAGTCAACATTGGGATCATGCAATGCTTAAGGTAGTTTGCCCAATCCACTATGACTCCCTCCCATGTGCTATAGAAGGCATTTGCCAATTGTGTGGCGATGTGCCTCTCCATTCTCTCGGTGAACATGAATGCTATGAGTGCCAAGAACTCATCCACCTCCTCTCCTTTTTGTATGCTGAGCTTGGACAGTGCCATTTTGTTCCTCTTGGCGGGGAACCACTGGTGCTTAGGCTTTGGTAGCTCCGCCAATGTTAGGCTGTCATCTAATAGCTAAAACATGGCCACCAATTTGTTTAGAGCCACATAGTAGGACACACCACCTCCTAAGCTGAATCGGATCCCCGATTGTTTCGTTTTTCTAGTCTCTAATTGTGCAGTTTGGATGAATTGTATGGTTGTCTTGGTGAACCTCGGTTTCTCCACTTCTCCCCAAAGGAGGTTAAGAATCCAAATAGGTGTATCTGCTTTCTGGCCTCCCAAACGTCGGGTTACTTGATTAATTCCTTGAATTTGAAGTACCTGGGTGCTACAAGCTCAGCTATCCTCTCCCAGGGCCTTTGTAAGGCACCCAAATTTTCCTAGATGAATATTGGCCTATTGCATTCGGTCCATTCCATCGTCATGGTGTTGGAGGGGTGTTGGATTGCTCTACTGGGAGGTGAGCAGTTCTGCTGCAGAGTGCGCCCTATGTTACTTTTGTCGTCCCCTTTTGACATGGTAGTCCTAATGATGTTATCTAAGGTGACTGGTGTGTTTACCCCTTGCACCTTAATTGTATATTAATGGCATTGCTAAGGAAGAGGGGCTTTCATGTTGGGTGCCCCTTCGGCTCGATCCGTCCCAGCCTCTGTCGCTCTTCTATGAGGGCATCCTAAGGCGGTTGCTCCCTTGCATTCGGGTGCCTTGGTTGGGGCTTTGACCAGGTGGATGTATGACTTAAGGTGGTTCCCATTAACTTTGTGCCGTAGTGGTTGTCCATTAGCTCCCAGTAGTATCGTTCCATTGTCGAAGGCCTCAAGGACCTCATATGATCCTTTCCATCCTGACATGAATTTGCCCTTCTTGAATACCTGCGGCTTCTTGTACCACCAGACCCACTACCCTAGTTCATAACAGTACTAGATTAAAACAGCGAAAAAGTACAAAGGACAATAAACTGTATGCTAACAATACTTTGCCTCCACGGTACCTCAGAATATCCATAGGATATTTGTTATACCACTACCCTAGTTCATACCTCTAGAGTTTCCTTCTCTTGTCTCTCTCTCGTTTGACTTGTTGTTGGTGGGTTTCCCTAGTCAGCTATGCCATGAACCACTCTTCATCAAGTTGTTCCAACTATTTTAGCCTCCTTTGGGTAACCACTGGTTCTCCTGTGATTCAGTTCTTTAGGCTCGTTCGTAAGCTAGGTATGGTGAACTTCCATGACATAATGGCCTTCAGGCCATAGGTTAGCCAGAGGGGCATTGCTCCTATTGTGACTTTGAAGGTTGTATAGTACAACCATAAGACAGATGGTAACTTCTCCTCCCATTGCCTAGGTTCGTTGTGTAGAGATTCCTCAAGATTGTCACTAGTGTCTTGTTCGTGGACTTGGTAATAAGTTGTTGATGTGTGGTGCTTGATAATGAATGTGTTGACCAGCTTGTGGACTATTTCATTAATGAAGTGACTCCCCTAGTCTGATACTAGCTCCAATAGACAACCAAACCTCGTCAGTATGTTTTTATAGATGAAATTTTCTGTTCACTCTATAGTTTCCTCCTGAGTGCCTTCCCTTCTACCCACTTTGTGGCATAATTTGTTGCTGCCATGATGTACTTGGAGTGTGTTGTGTGGGCCTTTGGGTTGATCAAGCCTATAAAGTCTTGGTCCCACTTCTCGAATGCTGCCATTGTTGCTAATGGTTGATACTCCATGCCTTGACTAGCCATTGGTCTGTTGATTCACTGACAATTGCTACAACTTCTCGCTGCTCTAGTGGTGTCTTGGAAGATTGTGGGCCACCATAGTCATATTTGTAAAATCTTCATGGGTGTCTTTCTCCCCCCCCCCTCAGCCCCCCGAAGTGTCCCACACTGGGCCCCACGTGTGTTGCACCAAGAATTTTGGGGATTTCTCACGTTGGGGTACACCTTTGGAGGATGTCATCTCTCCCCCACTTGTATAGTTGGTCCCTGATCAACTGGAATGACAAGCACTTTTGGGTGAAGCTTCACTTGTGGATAGCAGTCATCCATGAAAGTCCATTAAGTCCGTTGGTGAGGTAACGTCATATCAGTTGTTACAACTTCATTACTTCAAAGAGGTTTGCATCCGGCAGATCGAGTAGTGGTGTGGCCTTGGGCTGTTCACTGCTAGGTATCATGAACATGAGGTCAGGTGATAAGTACAGTTGCCTTATGGACCACGGTGAAGTCAAACTCCTGTAATAAGAGGATCCACCTTGCCGGTCTTCTGATGAACTGAGGTTTGTTGATGAGGTAGAGTAAGGCATGATGATCCACGATCATCACAAAGTGGTTACTCAAGAAATAGTGGTGGAACTTTGACACTCCATATATGACCACCATGCACTCCTTGTCTGTTGCAAAATAGTTTTGTTTGGCCAGTGTCATGAGCCGATTTCCATACGCTATAGGCTAGAGCAGCCTCTCTTCATCTTCTTGGGATAGGACCACTACATTGGAGCCATCTGTCTATAAATGGAATTGTCGATTCCTGGTTCTTGATGTCTTTCAAAGCTGTATGTCGGTTGGTGGTCCATTCATATGGCGCCTTCTTCGTGAATAGTTCGGTCATTGGTTGGGCCTTATCAACTTACTACCTGATGAACTTGTAGTAGAAGCCTACCTTCTTTAAGAATCATCTAAGTTCAGTAACATTTTGGGGGGGTGGCATTTCAACTAATGCTCACACCGATCCCAGATTGAGGGTGATGCCCTCCTTGAATACAATGTGTCCCAGTAGCTTCCCTATGGTCATGCCAAACACACATTTTGAGGGGTTAAGAGATATTTTGTACTCTCGACAATGTTGAAACACCCACTTGAGGTGCTCCACATGCTCTTCCGCTTGTCCATATGTTGTGAAGTTGTTTAGGAACGCTTGTACAAAGTCCATGAGGTTGTCTAGAAATATTCATTGGACCAACCTTTAGAACGTGGCTAGGGCATTATAAAGGCCGAAATGCATGACCTTAAAGGCATATATTCCTTAATCTTGGCTCGGTCTTCCACTGTGATTGTCACCTAGTTATATCTGTTGAAGTTGTCCATGAATGAGTACATTTTGTGACTTGCTACATCTTCCAAGATGAACTCCATGAATGGAATGGTGAATGGGTCTTTCTTTGTGGTCCTGTTCAACCGTTGGTAGTCTATGTAGATCCTTAGTCGCCCATCCTTCTTTGGTATGATGATGATCAATGATAGCCACTCTAAGTTCTCAATGGGGTACACAAAGTCCACTTCCAACCACTTGTCAATCTCCTGCTTGGCCTTCTAAGTATAGTTTGGGTTGATGCGGTATTGTTGCTGGCAGCTAGGTCTTGTATTGAGCTTCAACTTGATCATGTGCTAACATAACTTTGGTGGTACTCCGCTCAGGTCATGGTACGTCCAAGCAAACACTTCTATGTGGCTGCGGAGGCAATTAGCGATCCATTACTTCAGCTCCAATTTTATGTGAGCATTAATATATACCAATTGGGGTTCCTCGTCCATGCCCATGTTTTATTTGTTTCATCGCTGCCTTGGGCGTTATGTTCCACTTGTACATAGGCTTGTCATGATACTCTTCTTGGGTAGGCAGAGCGACGTTCCTTAGTTCCTTCCATAGAACATGCCATTTTAGGACTTCCACTTTTGGGGCTTCCTTCTCAGCCTCCAACCTGGTCACATGATATGTTGCAGCGGTCTCTTGCACTTCCTAGTGAAGATCTACATCTCCCATGATGAATAAATTTGGTAGGTAAGCAAGGATGGCTGCCTCTTCATCGTCATCAAACCCCTTGCTCCAGTCTAGCATGTAGTATTCTTGCGGCCAAGACTCTGAAGGTAGGCCCGAACTTGCTCCACTATCATGGATATTAGTCTCTTTTTGGTGGGGATTCTTACCTATTGGTACTTCTAGTCATTCGTGCCCCTAAGCCATGGCGGCCCAAGAATAGGTCGAACCCCCCCCCCCCCCCCCCCGGCGAGTGCATGTCGAGGATGACGACATTTATCAGAAACTTGACACTTTGGATCTTGATTTCCACTTTCCCCATGATGCCCTTAGGTGTTACCTTGGCTTGGTTTACCATACGTACGCGGAGGGTGAAGGCCTCGAGGGTGGCATTCCTAGATCTTGGTGAAGCTCCATCGACATGATATTCACACCCGAACAACTATTCATAATGACATTGTAGACCGTGCAGCCCCACGACTTGGATTGGTATGGCTGACACGTCGTCCATAAAGTCTATTGCTGTCATAGTTTTTACTATGACTCGACCCTTTACTTTGGACGTTGACTGTTGTTACCTACTGTACTATGTTGACGGACCCTAGATGTAGTAGAAACAGCCCGCTTAGTGCACTTGGGTTTAAGGGAGTCCGGCCGGCTATCTTTATGTCGCGAGAAACTCTAAGCGAAGGTAGCACTTACCTTCTAGAAAACCCACCCCCAATTTTGACGTCCCGAATAGGCTGATTGGTCTTTGCAGATGAGTTCGGCGTGTTAAGTAGGGTTAGGAACACCCCTAGGGTTGACCTAACCCTAGGGTTGCCCTAAAACCCCCACCCCCTTGGGTAGGGTTTAGGGGTAGGAGTAAGGGTGAGTTATAGGCTCATATTGCTAATTTATCTAAGGGGCTAAATTCAGTGCCAGCCCACTAACAATACAGGAAAAGAGGGGGGGGGGGGCTCCGTCACATAAATAAGGTAGAGTATACGTAGGAGAGCTCCTGGGTTCATGAGTTCGTTGCTCTTCTGCCGGTGCAAGCTTAGCTTGTGTCGTTAAGGTACAACCCTCTGTTGTGCCGCCCTAACTTCCAGATGCCAGGGGTACGTCCCACCTTCGGGGTAGCTTACCCTTAACGTTGGCGAATCCATGCCTGGGAGGTCTTGTGGAATGCACGTTCCAAGAGGCAGAGGTTGAGGCTTGTCTCCAGCCTCCTCCTCCACGTCAAGCTAGGTGTAGCACTCAGCCAAGCAAGGCACATCCGTGTCCTTGTCCAACTGTGGGCGTGGGATCTTGTTTGACAGGTTCACGTTACCTGGTTCCTGAGGGTTCATTGAGGGGTTCTAGAGTTGGCATTTAGGAGCCACGTTTGTGGCACTTGGTGCAACTCTTGAATCTAAGGGCTATGGCATGATAGCCCACATCGATGAAGGCAGTGTCACATGGAGATGTGACACTGGGCTAAACGTCACATGGTACAACGCCTGAGGCACGCCCTTTGGGGTTATGTCATGGGCTTGTCGCCAAGGGGTTGGATACTTTAGCAAACAGACATGCTTGTGCTTGCACTAGGGTGCTAAGCCTTGGGCATCCGCTAAGGGAGGTTAGGTCTCATAACTAGGTGTGCTTTGGCACACTTGGCTAGGGGAGTGTTCTCCTTGAAATTCAAGGGTTGAACAACCTAAACATGTTAGCAGAGCCCTTTCGTGAGGCACTCGCAAGGTCATGTTTAGGGTTATCCCAAACCTAGCCTTAGGGAGTTTGCTTAGAGAACACTCGTGTCCGCCTACGCGCACACTCGTGTCCTCACTAAGTACTAGCCCTAGGTCTAGGGTATAACTTGGCCACTCAAACCCTTAGGGGTTAGTCATGGTTCAGGGTACCCTTGTCGCCCTAAAGGGGTTGTACTCGGATGAGGGTGATTCCTCAAGGGGTAAGTGACGATGCCTTAGCTTTGTCCAGGGGTATGTGTGGAACACACGTCTCCTTGATGGGGGTTAGGGCATGAGCATGTCTAGGTCTTCTAGGGCAAACCCTAAGTCAACTAGGGTTATCCCTCAAGGGTTTTGGGGTAGACACTCTAGGGAGACTTAGGCTAAACCCTAAGTCAACTAGGGTTATCCCTCAAGGGTTTGGGGTAGACATTCTAGGGAGACTTAGGCTAAACCCTAAGTCTCTTGTCCACTTGGGCATTAGAGTCTAACCCTAGGGATCGTTAGGGTTGTTCTAGGAAACTTAGCGTTGCTCACAGGGTGATGACGCCGAATGGCCACCTGGCAGCCACGTGTTGCCACGTGTTAGCCCTTTGGGTTAAAACTCTGACAATTGCCGTTGTTGTGACCCTTGGGGGAGCTACAATTGGTTTGTGCAGTTCTCGAGTGAGGACTTCATATAATTCGGGGGATAGGTAGAGTAGCTCCCCTAGGGTTATCGATACTTGGGTTTGCCATATTTTTCCTACAAGGCTTTCTTGTATTCTATCATTCCTTCTGATCCTTGGCCTTGAACGAGTCTTATCTGCTTTGTGGTTGTCTTGTTGGGTGGAGGCCGGTGTTGAGGAAGAGGTGGTCGGGCCATTAGCTGCCTTTGCAAGTTCCGGCACATGCACTTCTAGCATTGGCTTGATCATCTAGATCCAAGAGCAACAGTAGAGTAGGTGGTGCCCACTACATAGGCACAAACCATCTCCTGATGTTTCTGTCATCTATCCATGTCCTCGTGCCTTGGTCAATATGGTTGCTAATCATAGGAGCATGACCTTTGGTTGTGCTCCCCTGACCCCGACCTTTTGCGGGACTAGTGGCTTCCATTGGTCCTACGTCCTTGGTCCCTTTGGTTGTCTGCGTCTACCTCCAATCTTCATTTGATGGTTAATGCGGGCTGCATGGGGTGGCATGTCTCGGTCAGCTTGTAGCAGTCATCTGTGTTGTGGGATCTGCAGACGTTACATACTTTTCAATACTTATCTCCACGTGCTATGTATCCTAGTTGGGTGAGCGTTGCGGTCAAGTCCTCCTTCTGGATTGCAGCCCTTGTGGGCCTCTCCTCATTATAGTTGTCCTTGCTCTTTGGTTCCCAAGCGTCATTCTCTTCTCGCGGGTCTTGGGACGTCCGAGAGGTTCTTCTCATCTGTGGTAGTGTCATTCTTCCTTTCAACATCGGATTTGTTTTGCGTCTTCCTCTCTTGGCGCTTCTTGGCTTCCTAAATCTCTAGTTACAATCCCTTTCAGTATCACATCTTCTTGGTAAGGTCGATCGATGGATCCCTTGGCCATGCGATATATCCCAACATGCAGACTGTACCAACTCCCCTACTTTTGCTTTAAGTTAACTAGCTTATAGATTATCTCCTCACTTTTCTCTTTCTAGAAAGTGTTCCAAGAACACTCTCCAAGCGGTCTCCCATTGAGCTCCTTCATTTGCCTCATGGAATTGCATCCACCATGCATGCACCTTTTTGTCTAGGGTGCATGTGAATGCGCTCAATTTCTTGTGGTTGTCGATTACGCTTCTTAACTCGCACACTTGTTCGAACTTGTGCATGTGCTCTTCTCCCTTCTCTCCTCGAAACATGGGTAAGGGCACTGTCATTGTGCTCTCCTACATCCGATTGAGTCCATGGGCTAGTAATGTTACTGGGTCTACACATGTGGCTTTCTGTTGTTCATGGGAGGTATTTTAGTCTGATCCCTTAACTTTGGATGTGTTGAGGTATGTGTCTTGGTACCATGTGGGTACCTTCTTCCTCTCTCACACACCTGCCCTTCCATTTATGGTTGGCAATGAGGACATGCTCCTCCCAGCTATCCCTAAGGAGTCCCCTTCGTGGGACCAACATGTCTACTGGCGCCACAACACTCCTCAACTAGATGATATCCCCTCGTCCAACGATTGTCTTTGCAAGACCATGCAACTTTGCAAAATCCCCTACAATGTTGTGACGATCGTAGCTATTGGGGCAGATTCTCCTCACTCTAAGATGGTATCCCCTCGTCTCTTGGTTGTTGAGGCTCTACCATACACCTTTGTGGAATCCCCTCGAGTGGTTGATATAGTGTAGCTCGCCCAGGTGGATTTACCTTGCCCTAGGACAGAATCCCCTTGTCCCTAGCCTAGAATGACACTTTGTGGCCCCCCTCATCGGTGCTCCTTACAAGTATGTTAGCTCATCGATGTTCAGTTGCCTTCTTATGGGTGGTCTTCCCATGTGCTGCTCGGAGTTGCGAAGCCTCAGGTTGCCATCTTGGTACTCACCCTGGCCTATTGCATCATCCGATCTGCTAAACTCCTAGTGTGAAAGTCTCTTCATCGGTGGTTGGCACCCCTCCCTGCAGGGCCCTTTCGAATGAGGCTCTTCCTCCCCACAACATGCTTGCCTTGCCATGTTGGCCCTGGGTTTACTACTTTGCATCCCTTGTAGTGTTGGCCACGTGAAGCCTCCGACTCTCATCAATCGTCACTCCCTATGTTGTCATCACTATTTTGAGTTTTCTGCCTCTAGCGCAAGCTTCCCATGTCCTAGGGTCCTGTCTCCTTCCTCTGGGGTACTCATCGAATATAGGTTCAGCTATGTGGTGTGGGGGCTCATCATAGCCATCACTTTCACCTACATCGAGAAGAGATAGAGGGTTTCCTTCGTCCCACCATTCTTCCCACTCTACTTCATAGGTTGTCGTCAAGTGGTCTCACTCATCTAGGTGTTGCTCATTCCCGTATGTTCCTACATTTGGGATTTCATTAAGATGTGCTAAGGGTTCTTCATACCTTTCTTCATTGTCTATGGCTTACAACCAACTTCGATGGTGTTGTGCTGGGTCCTCCGCTTCTCATGGGGTTGGCCATGTGGTATCTGGGTTGTGAACTCAAATAGGCGAGGCTGAGGTTAACTATGGCATTCGAGGTACCTCCCTGCCCTCTATTGGCCTCTCCCGGCTGGCACAATGCATCCTCTTAGCCAATTGGTATTCATTGATCTCTAGTTATTCAAATGAGTTAATCCTGGCTCTCCTGTTTCTCCTAAACTCCATCCGCGTATGATAATTGTCCCTCTATGGTTGCCACAAATGGTCGTTGGGGACACCGTAGGCCAAATGTAAAATGATTTAGGTAGTCTCGGTGGTCGCCAGAACGTTGTTGCCAAAGCTTAATCATGGGGTTCTGTGATGGGGGTCTAGTCGTTACTTCAGGATGTACAGAAAGATGTTGTGGTGGCCTTTACCTAGATGCCACAAGGGTCCGTGTATTGGTGGACTAGAGCTCCTCTCCTGGTGGTCCCTCTAAGGAGGGAGCATGACGAGGAGAGAAAGAAGATTTGGGGAGGTGGGCAATGGTAGACAAAAGAGATATATAGTGCCTCTTAAAAGTACAAGGTGGCCTCTTCTTCAGAGAGGTCAAAACAAAACATACACAAGAAGATGGACTAGAAGGACCCCTACCCACTACTTACCTTCCTACTTATATAGTGAGTTGGGTGGTACTAGAATGTAAGCCAAATGGCATTCCCTCACTAGGCCACTGCCCTATGACGGGGTCTTATCCTATTGACTTAATGCACCTCCCCTCGGATCTAGCCTGCTGTCAGTGCTGCCTGACAACCATCGCTATTGATCTATATATGCTATACGTCACATGCTCCATGTTCGGCCTTTCTTTCGAACTGTCACTTGTTCGCACCTACTAGTTGCTTGATAGTGGTCAAACCACTGTCAACCAAATAGTACTATTTCCAAAAGCCTAGACATGTCAACCTAGCCAGAGGCACATGGCTATACACATGTATACAATAAGGTCATGCCAATTTGCCATCTACTTGGTGTGTCATTGACATAAATTCATTCCCGATGGGAATCAAATTAAATCAAATCTACGACCTAGTGTCATAGCACTACCATTTGCCTTTCTCAATCGACTTTGTGCTCTTTCATAACACCAATTAATTCAAGGAGCAAATATAAACTAACATACCTTTTTAACAAATCGATGTGAAAACTAAGAAACTCAACCCACATCCAGTGCCTCAACCAGCAATCTCTAGATATCACATATTTTAACTAACCCAGTTCTATTGTACTCATTCCCCAAAGAGCACAACAACTAAGTTTATTTAAGAATTCCTAACTCCTTATCTCATTAAGTTTAAATACTGAATAAAACTTAATTCCCACAATAAAAGTCTCCATGAACTCATAATACTGCATGCCGCTATAACATTATATATTTCCAACTCTCAAATTGATTATGTAAACATTTCCCTAAAAGTCATGAAGTATAACTTTTACATTAATTTCAACAATTAGTGTTATTGATAAGCACCTTTAAACTAATCCCTATTCCACAAACATTTGCAGTTTCAATATTGATACCCTTGAACTAATAATGATTACTTAACGTTCAATCATGAGTTGGAGGTGTGGGGCCTACCATCCCTATTTTGTGATAGTGAGGAACTAATGACACGTCTAGCCGTGGATCTCGGAGCAACAGATTATGTCGTCTCCCAACCACCTCATGGAGTGGAAGGGCCCGTGTTCCAAGCTATAGGACATATCCTGCGGTTATGTGGTTTGATCAGGTACGCGTAGGATTGGTCCTCAAGGGCGGAGTTGGGGCATGCAGGTTCTGCAAGATGCAGGGGCACATGCTAGACCAGTGCAAGCGACTGGCGGCAAAGAAGCTGAAGCAGAGAGAAGAGGCGAGAGTAGAGCAGGGTGATGAGCAAAGCGACGGATGGCAAACCTCGAAGAAGGCTCGAACAACTCCCCAAGCAACTCTGCGAAAGAGTGTAGCCACCAGCAACCCCTTCGCCGGATTGGAAACCGAGACGGAGCAACAATCAGAAGGAGAGAAGTCCCGCCATCACTACCAATCCAGCCCAACCGTAAGCAGTGGACCAAGAAGAAGAAGAAAGTCAAAGTGCAACCGTATGCTCGTAAGAGTGTGCCACCTAAGCTCGGAGCACGGACAGGTGGGACAAAGAGGGTAGTGGCAAATGGTGGACCATCGGAGAGGCGTGTTGAGGCACAAGTGCAACCAGCCTTGAAACGATGCTACCCATGGAGGACAAAGGAGGATGGGACGCATGAACTGCTTGTGACACGCAAGGAGGGGATTGGGGAGGTTTGCCCCGGGGTTTCATGAGGAGACGGAGTTGGTGAAGTTCCTCACGACAAGGTTGGGCGAGGTAGAAGATGCGTTGCAGGTGCTGGTGCACAACTTCTCTCCTTCGCTAGATTATGTAACAGCTGAGTTGCGGTTTGCAAGGGCTCCAAATCTGCCAAAGGATTTGGTTTGGGTGGTGGACACGGGACAGATTCCAGACCCAAGTTCTACATCAGCCTAATGACGAGCTTTCACATTGTTACCTGGAACGTCAACGGTCTCGCAAATGTGGACACAACAGGGATACGATGTAGAGCGCGGATAGCACAGAACATAGTAGAGGTGGGGGTAAGGCACTCAGCTGACTTGCTGATGTTGCAGGAACACCATGTAGCAGCAGTCAACGTTGGTGAAGGGCGGGTGTTTTTTCCCGCTGGACGTACGTTTTGGAACCCAGCAACCGAGTTGACGGGTGGCACGTTCATTGGAGTTGCAAATCGATGGGCAGGGATGATCGTAAGGCATGAGATAATCGTGCGGAGTCGTGCACACTGCGTGGTGTTGGATGTCTGGGGAAGAAGGGTCGGCATACTCAACGTATATGCACCAGTAGGGCGTTGGTCTCAGACGGCCTGCCTTGGTGAACATGTGGTGCATGTGCGTGCGACAGCAGGAGTCTGGCATGTACTTGGGAGGCTAAACGCCAAGTCGGTGTTTGATCCCTGGGGGACTGCAAGAGGTGATGGAAGAGCCGCCTGGCCTTTGGCTGAATCAGTGGTACTTCTTGCGGGGGTGACCATGTGGACAATCTGTCGAGCCTGCAATGCAGAGGTTTTTCAAGGGCATAGATGGAGTTTGCAACGAATGGTGGCATTTATGTGGGTAACCTTAGTTTCATTAGTAGCCGGCTCGTATGAGGAAGCATGTGCCACGTGTGATATTGGGGAGTACCGAGTATACGAAGAACAATGGCTACCAGCATTTGGTCGCATGGTGCAAAGACAGGGGAACTTGTGCGCATCCGTTTACTAGAGGTGGCAACCGCCCTTGTGGTTTTAGAGGGAGATGCTTCGTTGGATGCTGCCTGGAGAGATGATTTCCACCTTGGTGGCTGATGTGGCAAGTAGCTGATGTGGCAGGTGGCTGGCGTGGCAAGTTGCTAATGTGGCCGGTGGATGATGTGGCAAAGGTAGATGAATAGGCTAGGCTAGTGGGCAGGGCAGTAGAAAATAAGGTAGGTTCCGCCTTATATGCAAAAGGAATCCTCTGATGTACACTACTACACTACTGAATAAGATACACAGAATTCCCATATACTTGAACTTTCCTGCATCATAGATATTCTCAACATACTTAATAAAACTAACAATATACTCAAACATTCTTGCATTGCGGATATTCTTAATAAAACTAGCAAGCTTTCTTACATAATGTTTGAGTAAAAATAGAGATCTTCAACTTAATGCACTTGTTAACTGAGTCAACCTTGTTCAAAAGATTAAACTAATTAATCCCCACATTGTAAACAAAGCTACAAATTTCAAACTTAAAGAGTTAATAATGAAATGCACAAGCGTGCACCGAATGCCTTCACTATACAAGTTTTTTATACTCAATAAGATCATGCCATCTACCTCAAAACTGCACTAATAAGAAGGCAATATTAAATCCCTCTACTGCAAAAGCTATAATTCTATCTCATTCTCATGATCCTGCATGAGATAACTCCATAATTAAGTTAATCGAGTTAGTTAATT
This sequence comes from Selaginella tamariscina, assembly GCA_003024785.1. Classification (NCBI taxonomy): domain Eukaryota; kingdom Viridiplantae; phylum Streptophyta; class Lycopodiopsida; order Selaginellales; family Selaginellaceae; genus Selaginella; species Selaginella tamariscina. The sequence continues at coordinate 324,949 of PUQB01000095.1, forward strand.
TGAATTCAAAGTGAACATTTACAACTAACTAAGATTTTCAAGTTTACTTGTCCAAATTAAGTAACTTAAACTTAATAAATTATTCCATTTAATGTTACTTATAATTAGCATCATCAAAATATTACTAACATCAAATAATATTTTAACTACATTGCATCATCGATCCAGCTACTTAACAAGTGAGAGGGTTATGCCCCCTATGTTTCCTTCTGTCATCTTTTAAGCTCAAGACCCTGGTGGCTGCTTGATCTCCTTCAACATCACTTCAATTCCCAACACTCTTAAACTGTTAAACCCACCAAGTAGAAGATAGACTATGTCTAATTATAATGTTATGATATATCTATATTAACTTTGTAAAAAAGTAATATAGATCTGTTTCTAATGGAGCATCTCAATGCTAATTGGAACAACGATTAATGAAGGGATGGGTGGTAAAGTTGAGTAGGAAATAGAGAGTGAATACAAATGTGTATACATGTCTGTAGATCGTGTGTGGGCATGGGCACGAGAATGTCTGCATTTGATGCGATGAGCTCAACATTTGGTTTATGTATTCTGCAAATGTGTGTGTGTGTGTGTCATATATATTGTGTGTATAAATATTCAGACCATGAAGTTTAAGTGAAGATTTTTCTACAGTCTCATCAACTGTAGATGATTTCTGACAACTATTTCTTATTTACCAGGAGGTTCCGTGGTGCCAGCAAATGATCGAGTTGCCATAAGGAAGAAACAATCTGGTAATAACTGTGCTTTATGTTTGTTTGATATGAGGCACTAAACATGTGTTTACTAGATGGCGATGGAGCACCTGAAAGAATTAATGTGAGTATAGACTCTTTCTTTCTGATTATATATGCATGTGTGGATACATGCGGGTGCCTATGTTGTGTTATTGAAGAGAGAGGTATGAGAACACCACATGTATGTATATGTATATACTAAACTGCAGTATATAACTTGTTGCAGTTCTTCTAAGCGTACACCAGGCACAGCACGGTAAGCTTTGTGTCTAATCTAATATATCGTATGCTAAAATTGATATGCAGTAAAAGTATGCAGTACAACGTTTTCAACCGTGGAACTTGAGAATTGAGGATCGAATCATACGCACATATTTCACGTGTAAATGAAATTAAACTTGTGTATTTGTCTTGTGTTCAGCTGGACGTATGTATGCTGTCAATCAAGATCAACGGTGGTGCCCACCAGTTAATACTTTATGTACCACCTTGTCTTGTTTTATTTATCTACTAGGACGGATACGTGGACAAACCAATTCCACATCTGCTGAGTTGGGTTGTTTTAAGTGGTATTTCTTACAAGTCCCATAACTTAATACACACATTCACATTACTAAGCTACAGGTTAATAATTTTTAATTAAAATTAATTATGCAATTATTTTTAAATATAATTAGAAACATTCTAGCATGCTATGGTTAACTTGGTCATCCTGGGGAGTAATCATATTTCAAATAATTAGCATTATAATATTAACTAATAAATTTTAGAAATAATTAAGAGATCTAAAATTAATTAAAGATGTTCTGTTTATGCATTGTAGTGTAGGACAGCCGGCAATTTACAGCCACATTCTTTTCTTCATAGTAAGGAGAATTGTCATATTGCAGCCATAATTACAACATTTTGAATATAACAGTATGTCCCGTGCGATGATGTTATTTGTGTAACTATAATATTAATAATAAATTGTCATAATGCACGTTGTAACTAAAGTGGGCATGATACGTGAAAATGGGAATATAAAATAAATTACTAATTAATACTTAAGTTTTAATTATTAATTAATCATTTAATTAATATGTAATTAAGCCTTAAATATTAATTAATTAATTAATTAATCCTTCAATAACCTTACTTAGTAAGGAATATTCCTAAAATATCTTAGAATATTCATATTATTCTAAAAATAGTTTACAATAATGAAGAAATACTATCAAACATAATTACAAATGAAATCATTTTCTTATCAACATGTTAATTTTTTTATAAATACTTTCTTTCTATCATACAAAGAAATCTTTTCATTTTGTCTAAATCATCACTCTCCGGATTAATCAAATCATTTTGGTCAATATCTTGATGTTGTTGCCACCACTTAACACTCTCACGAATGCAATTGGGAGTTGCCATCCTTGTTAATACATAAGATGTGATAAGAGAAGGTCTGCATAAAGGCTCATCTAAAAACTGACGTTCCTTAAGAATAATATTATAAAGCGCCCGGTTGCTATCCTTCATTTTATAAAATTCAATATCACGAGAAAGAAAAGCTTCAGGAAATGTATGATACGGTGGATACTGCTCACAAAAATTTTCGAGATTCTTCTTTCTGAGGCACGTATCCAAGTAGTTCACTAGCTCATCCATGATATCGGTATCAGAATATGGATCGAAAGTGATTGGATGAATACAAGCAATGTTTTGGTTGAGCATAGCCTTCTGAGGAGAGTCGTCTACTACTAACATCTGTGCGTTCTTCATTATCCTTAAGCGACTGATCTCCCCATGAGTCCCAATTATTCTTTCATTCTTGAAGAAGTATGGCTTGCTTTCCTTTCTTATATTGTGAAATTCGAGAGGTTTATGACACATTCGCTGGTCAAAAATCCAATCTTTACGAATCACCTCTTCTGCAACACTACAATGTTTCTTAAGTAAATTCAACAGCGGTGTTAAGTTATGAATCTGCATGCATGACCAAATCCCCACAAGCGCACCCATCTCCTTAAGCTTTTGAAAGAGACGATCCAACCCTGGACGAAAAATAATATCATATCGAAATTTACCATGACAAGGAATGAAATCTCCTTGTTTGATTTCTTTTTTTTCTCTGGGGCCTTTGTCGATGAAGCAGAACACCATTGACATCCAACAACACAATATGGCCATGAGTAACATGAGATAGCGTTGCCTCTTGAATACTTTGCAAATCACTTGTTTGCTCCCTTTCACATTTATCCGTTGCCACTATCTCGTTGCCTATCCCTTCATCATTTAATTGTACATCATCCTTACAAGATTCAGATATTGCATGCGCTGAAGAAATTGATTTCGGAACTGAAGCCAATAAAAATGATGATGAAGTGGCCCCCATGGTAACGATGTTTTGAGCTGCATTATTATCCATTTCCTGCATGAACTCTGTCATTCTGACATGTGGCACAAGAAATTGTCGCCAAACCCCTCTCTTACCTCATGCAATGCTGAAAATCCATGTTCTCAATTATTTCATTACATCTGCAAAATGATAATTAGCTGACCTTAAAATTATCAAGGTATATTATTTACCTTGTTAATGTGTGACCCATGTTTGAACTAAAAGCTTCATTAATCCTTGAGAATTTATTTTCTGTACAAATATAAAAGAAATATACAAAAATGCCTTATGTTACACTCATTTACAACTATTCATCACTCTATCAATTCATTATCAATTCTTCTTCGCTATTACCTTCTGAGTGAGGCGAAGAAGGTCTAAGCCGCTTGTGAGATGGTTCAAGATCTTCTGCATCTTCTATTGATGTTTCCATGGGTCCTGGAGTGTGCGAATGTTCTGTACTCCTCGAGATAACTTCCGGTCTAATATCTGATTGAAGTTCGTTCTCAGACTCCGAGATTGAACCAGATTCACCTTCAGAGCTATCGCACTTATCTGGAGGGAACTTTCTCAAATACGCCTTTATGGATTCGTTGGGGTACTCAGTTGAGACCCAATCTATCCACTTGTTCAGGTCCTCAACCATGGTCTTATCCTTTTCAACGGCAAACACACATGTATGCCGAAGGTAACACTCCTTCAAGACGGACCCCCTAGTGCAGTAGTCAAAAACCCACGCATCACTGTGAGGACCCCTGATCAAGTTGACGATGCTCCGTGCCGCTTGACTTGTAATGTTTGGATAACGTACATTGCCGAATACGTCACTCACCTATCGGTGTATCGGATGGAGGTTCAGGGCCGTTGGAGTGCAAACAGATGCCTGGCCAGTCATTTGGAAGCTTGAAATTGTTTGGCGCATTCCTAACAACCAAGTGAACAACGGTATCAATGCACTTGGGATTAGCATCGTTCATATAAAATCCTGTCCAACGATGTCTATTCTTCTTGGCGAAGGCGAAGGCAAAAGTATCGGTGACATGAGCAAGAATCAAGAAATAAATACCTGAAAAAGTAGGTATCAGTGAAGAGCGCAAGCATGAATTCAATAATAAATACCTTCTATGTATATGCTTGCACGGCTAAGTTTCTCCACCAGATCCTCTAGTGCCCTATCTGTCGAAAGATTTTTTGACACCCGCCGATCCATCACGAACAATTGAAACGGTTTCCTACAAGCAGTGATGTTACCCCATAAAGTCTCCGAATCTAACAACAAACATCTGTAGGGCTTGTCGTGATTCGTAGCATCCTCCTTTATAAGGTTCAATTCGGTTCTCCGCTGCTGAAGGACTGCCATAAGAGAAGGCGTCATCCCAATGTTCTCCTTTTTGGCGTTGGCGTGCAATAGATTCTTGCCTAGATCTTCCGATTGGTTCACCCATTCGACAAGCATATCATCGTTCGTCACATGCAAATATTTGCTGACCTCTTCATATGTTGAAGTCGAGGTCCAACCCAGTTTGTGGCAGTGTATTCCCAACCACTCCTTGAAATGCCTGACCGTCTTCAACTCCATTGCCTTGAGATGAAAAGGAGAGGTTGGGCTGCTGTTATTAATTTGTAGTTTGCCATCGATCACCAAATCAGCCAAGACTTCCATCTCCTCCATCGTTGTTCCATTTAAAGGCTTCAACCATGTGAGCTTGAAATCGTTGTCTACATCCTTTGTAGATTGAACAGACTTAGCCTTCGGCGTCTTACTGGGTTTCTTTGCAGACTTTTCTGAGGGCTCCCCTTCACTTGTCTGCTTCTTCTTCAGTGTTCCTTTTGAAAAGGATTCCATAATCCCCAACCATTTGGCAAAGATCCTATCTTCGGGGCAAGAAATCAACATCATCAGAAAGGATGTTTCCTTCCCGCCCACCTGGGCAAAATCAACTGCTGCAATTTCTTCAACTCTCTGAGGAAAAAGACAGATTAATATACCGGCGAGATAAATCCCGCCCAAACAATTTGCTTACCCGGTATTCCGCAGATTGTGTATTCCTGCGGTAGCTCTTTGTGGTCGCTCAAGAGATCCCACACGGCTCGCGTGTGTTTAAACTTCTCCCATATTTTGCTGTTGTAGTGGTTGGTGTCGGCAGCGTCCCATTCCGCCGATAACTTATGGTACTGCTCGATTGTGAGATTCGGCTTAGCTAAAAACGCCGATCTTTTTGTCAGCTTCTCACGGGTATGCTCGGAAAGTTTTGTTGCCATCGTTCCTTTGTTGTGTTCTCGAGAAGTCGTTGGGCTGCCGTTATTGTGTGCTGGCCACTAATGATGTAGTACTTGATAGATTTTTATTCTCCGTCTGAATCTTCATGAGTTGTTCTGGTGTTGTGATCCAGACTTTGTCAGCGCCCTTCCTTCTTTCATAGTATGGACACAAAACAGCATTATGTGGAACGGTATAAGAATTGTCGTCCTTCATCTTCTCCATGAGCTCAGCTACACGTTCCTGGTTGAGTGGCCTGTAATTGAAGTTTGGGTTGACGCTGCAATATTTAACCCTACAAGGATAAATCTTATCATCCAACATCATTTCCTTGTGACTTATTGCAGCATGAGATGCCACAGGTGCAGCTGACAAAACGATTGATGATTTTCTTTTGCGATCCGAATCAACATGTGTGATCCCCGACTGCAGCTGTTCTAGTGTTCTCGGTACACTCTTCCAGCTCCCAAAGCTCCCTAAGCAAATTGAACGTGATCTGTAGAGAACCTGAGACCGAGCCACCCTCTCAATCTCCATTATGATGTCGCTGTGTTCTTCTTCAATGTGAAGAGGGAAGATTGCTTCACTTGCTGATTTTCTGTATTGTGAAGCAATATCTCCTGACAATACACCTACTCGATGAGTCTGAAGATTTTCGAAGTAGACATCCAGATGGATCCCCTCCATAGATGGGCTTTCGTTGAGTTGAAGAAGAACTCCAAGGTCAACATCATTAGTGAACACGTGAACGTCATTATCCACAAGTCGACAAAACCACCCGAAATTAATGTTGTAACTGACGACCTCTGGATCCGAGAACGTGACATTGGATGGAACAAGGCATATGTGTCGAATCGTCCAATCTGGGTTCGCAGCCTGCTTTCGGGTGCTTGACTAGCGAATCTACTTTCCATTGTTTTGCTTGTCCATGAGATGTGACAGAGGTTAATTTGACAGCAGCCATGGTTGCTCCAATGCGCTTCCCATTTATCTTAAAATATGGCCAAGTTGATTCCAGAATCCCCCTGCCCATCTCTTCTCCTGCTCTTGTCTTTAATGTCACCTCAATTCCACATCTGAATACAAAAATGATTAGTTCAAGTATCCGAGTATAACAGATTTTATTTTAATTCTTACCCAGAATTTGACGACGACTCCATACTAATGACTCGATCTCCTTGTTTGATCAAATCGTCCTTCTGCAAAATAATACACTATAAATAAATATATAAAAACGCACACACACTTGTATAAACCCGAATATACAAAAATAATACACAGAGAGAAGTAGACGTAATTAACTGTCCGAAGCTCACATTTGTGTTAGTGCAAAAGAAAGATAACATTTCGTTTTAGAACCACCACAAATGTGAGCTCTGGACAGTTTTACATAGATTCCTAGCTTTTACTCGAAATATTATGATAAGATGATAAAAGTAAATAAAATGAGATATGCAACTTATATATACTAATACACATATATATTCACATGGAAGGTGCGGCGGGATTAATCTCGCCACCCCTTCAATGCCTCCTGAAAGAGTGGGCGGGATTAATCTCGCCACCTTTCTGGAGGCCTTGAACGGGAGTGCGGAATTAATCTTGCCACCCTTCTCGGTCTCAGAGAGAACTGGGCAGGATTTATTTCTCACACCCCTTCAGTGACTCCAGAAAGGGGCGGGATTAATCTCGCCCACCATGTAAGTGATGGTTAAATGAATTTCCCCACCCTTCCCAATTCTCTCCATTGGTATGTTGAAAACCTTCTACGTCTCAGACAGAAACGTTTGGGATTGGTCCGACTCACCAATGGAAAAAAAGGAAGGGTGGCGGGATTCATTCCTCCAACAGGCATTGAAGACTCGGCGGGATTAATCCCGCCGCCCAGGGCCTTCACTCGGTCCCTATGCGGCGGGATTAATCCCGCCGGACGCCAATTCCCTGCGCGGAATCGGGCGGGATTAATCCGCCGCCTAGGCACTTCAGGCAGGCCAATGGCGGCGGGATAAATCCCGCCCGATTGCGCAGGGAATTGGCGTCCGGCGGGATTAATCCCGCCTCCCAGGCCCTTCACTCGGGCCTTAGTCGGCGGGATTAATCCCGCCGAACGCCAATGCCCTGTGCGAAATCTTGCGGGATTAATCCCGCCGCCTAGGCCCTTCAGGCAGGCCAATGGCGGCGGGATAAATCCCGCCCGATTCCGCGCAGGGCATGCGTACGCGGCGGGATTAATCCCGCCCACCATGTAAGGGATGGTGAAATTAATCCCACCACCCTTCTCAGTTCCCTCCATTGGTATTTTGTAAACCTTCTCCGTCTCAGACAGAGTTAGTCGGGATTGATTCAACATACCAATGGAGGAAAAAAGAAGGGTGGCGGGATTAATCCCGCCACCGGGTAATGAAGGTTCGGAGAGACTAATCCCGCCGCCCTCTCGTAAATCATGCGCTCACACATATATATTGGCTGCGGCATTTTGAACAGGGATGGGTGGGGGCGGGATTAATCCCGCCGCTTATATCCTGCGGAAGTGCCTGAGCGGCGGGATTAATCCCGCCGCCCTCCGCGAAGGGCATGAGCGTGGGGCGGATTAATCCCGCCGTTCATGTCCTGCGTGAATTCCCTGGGCGGCGGGATTAATCCCGCCGCCTTACGCGCAGGACATGTCATGCAGGCTCTTCGGTTAGCCTTCCGTGCAGGATCTTTCATGCAGGCTTTCGGTTAGCCTCATGAGCGGCGGGATTAATCCCGCCGCCCATCCCCTGTAAATGCCCTGCGCGGAATCCGGCGGGATTAATCCCGCCCATTAGGGCCTTCACACAGGCCATTGCCGGCGAGATAAATCCCGCCGCATTCCGCGCAGGGCATGGGTGAGCGGCGGGATTAATCCCGCCGCCGAGGCCCCTCACGCAGGCCATGGGCGGCGGGATTAATCCCGCCGCCCTAGCCTGCTGAAGGCCTCGGCGGGATTAATCCCGCCCCATGGCCCAACCATATAGCGGCGGGATTAATCCCGCCGCCAGGCCATAAACCTATAGCGGCGGGATTAATCCCGCCGCTCGAGGGGCTTAGCGTGTGCGAGAGATAAAATTAATAAATAAAAAAATTATACAGAAAACACACACATATATGTGTGTGTGTGTGTGTATATATATATATATATATATATATATATATATATATATATATATATATATATATATATATATATATATATATATATATATGTATGTATGTATAGGAGTGTACGTGTGTGTGCAAGAGATAGATAAATAAATAAAATTATACAGTACTGGTACACATAATATATGTGTGTATATGTATATCGTGTGTATGCGTGTGAGCGAAACAAATAAAATCATACAGATAAACAAACACACACACACACATATATATACACAGGAGTGTGCGTGTGTGTGCGAAAGATAAAACTAATAAATAAATAAAATTATACAGATAAACACACACATATATATATGTGTGTATATAGATATATAACCATATGAATATATAAGCATATATATAAACTAGTGTTGTATACTATTTGTTAATATGCATTGATATATATATATATATAATATATATATATATATGTAAAGCAGTGTGCGTGTGTGTGGAGAGATAGATCAATAAAAAAAATTATATAGATACTGGTACACATAATATATGTATGTTATATGTATATAGGTATATATATATGTGTATATGTATATTGTGTGTATGCGTGTGTGAGCGAAACAAATAAAATCATACAGATAAACAAACACACACACACACACATATACATACACAGGAGTGTGCGTGTGTGTGCGAGAGATAAAACTAATAAATAAATAAAATTATACAGATAAACACACACATATATATGTGTGTATATAGATATATAACCCATATGAATATATAAGCTATATATAAACTAGTGTTGTATACTATTTGTTAATATGCATTGATTATATATATATATAATATATAATGTGTGTGTGTGTGTGTGTGTGTGTGTGTGTGTGTGTGTGTGTGTGTGTAAAGCAGTGTGCGTGTGTGTGGGAGAGATAGATCAATAAAAAAAAATTTATAGATACTGGTACACATAATATATGTATGTATATATGTATATAGGTATTATATATATGTGTATATGTATATCGTGTGTATGCGTGTGTGAGCGAAACAAATAAAATCATACAGATAAACACAACACCCACACACACATATACATACACAGGAGTGTGCGTGTGTGTGCGAGAGATAAAACTAATAAATAAATTATACGCACACTCTATACATATATACATACATACATACATACACACACACCACACACAACCTGTGTGCACAGCCGCCGCCGCCGATTTCACAGCCGCCGCCTCTTGAAACCCTTAAGAATATACCTAAACCCTAAAGGAATTAAATATATATATTAACCCTAATAGAATATTCCTTCTGAGAATATACTTAAACCCTAAAAAGAATAAAATATAGATTCGCCCTAAACGAATATTCTTTCATTATATTATTAGCGCGCGTGCGTGTGCGTGGGTGTATCACATACACCCCAAAAATATAAATCATTGCAGGGATTAACATATGTGTGTCCATGAAAGTGTTAAAGTTTCATGTGTATCAATACATACATACACATTGCATATATTAATACACATAATATATACATACACACGTGACAAACATACATACATATTACATGGGTTTAGGGTTTAGGGTTTTTGGATTTAGGATGGATCATGCATGGTGTGTATGTATGAGAGAAGAGAGAGTGTTGAAAATTATTTTTGTACACATTGCATATATTAGTACACATATATACTTACACATATATACACAGATATACATACATAGTATATGAGAGAAGAGAGACAGTACATATTATGGATCATGCATGGTGTGTATTATACACACAGACATACATACATATTAGTACATAATATTAGAGAGACCGAGTACATATATAAATCATGCATGTTGTGTATGTTTGAGAGAAGAGAGACAGTACATATTAACATGGATCATGCATGGTGTGTATGTATGAGAGAAGACAGAAAGTACACATATATACATACAGAGTACACATATATACATACACATGTGTATACACACAGACATACATACATATTACATGAGTAAATTCATTGTGTTACATATTAGGGTTTAGGGTTTAGGGTTTAGGATGGATCATGCATGGTGTGAAGAGAGAGTGTTGAAAAATTATTTTTGTACACACATGTATACACAGGGTTTAGGGTTTAGGGTTTAGGGTTTTGCTCCCAACAAGCTTAATATAAATATTACACATGTAAATTCAATGTGTTACATACACACAGATTGAGTACATATATCATACATGCGTTGAACATGATGTTTTCAATAAAGAAGCAACATATTTCTTCAGTTTGGTTTAGGGTTGTGCATGTGTGTGCACATGTGTTTTTGTAAGTTCTTGTAATGCGTGTGTAAATTTATGATTGTGTTTATATATGTGTGCAAAACAAACATCGAATAATTAAGAAAATAATATTAATAAACACACTATGAACATATTTAAATTATACATAATAATATATGATTTTATCTAATATATAGCCATATATAGTTTTAATAATATATATTAATTTAATATTGATAAAAAGGTTTAACATTGAAATATTCTTGAAATAATAAGAAATTAATTGAGAAAATCCCATTAATATATACAAATGTAAATTAAGTACTCAAATAATTAACTAAATTAATTATCATAATCATGTTTAATATTGGAATATCTTGGAATAATAAGAAAATAATAAAGAATATCCCATTAATATAAAGAAGATTAATTACTCAAGTAATTAAGGAAATGATATTATATATATATTATTAAAACTATATATGACTATATATTAGATAAAATGATGTATTATTATGTATAATTTAAAATATGTTCATAGTGTGTAATAAATTTAATATTGATAATAAGGTTTAACACATGAATATTCTTGAAATAATAACAAATTAATTGAGAAAATCCCATTAATATATACAAATGTAGAATAATTATTGCAATAATTAAGAACAAGACTAAATTTAATTATGATAATCAGTTTAATATTAGAATATTCTTCAAATATTAATAAAATAATAAAGAATATCCCATTGATACTAGGAAATGAAAACTAAATACTCGAGTAATTAAGAAAATAATAATAATACAACTATGAATATATTTTTAAATGATACAATAATAATAATATATCAATTTATTTATTGTATAAGTATATATTTATATATATATATAATATAAAATATACTTGAATACTAAGAATGTAGAATATAGTCTAAAATTTCGTAATATTAAACAGCTTGAATCACTTGAATAACATTAAATGCAATTTTAAAAATACTCATTGGAACTGGAGAGTATATATGTCAGAGTGTCGGATATTTGTCAACTCATCTTAAATTTTATTTTTCTGTTCTTTTTAAAAAATTTGAATTTCTGACATATGTATTGTCGGTCTGACATGTAAATTTGAAAATGCATTTAATTTCCTACTCAAATTCAGATCTGGTTCTTTCTCCGGCAAGGGTTTCTTCATTTCTGTATTTTTTACTCTTTAGATCTTCTTTTTTCTTCATAGTGATCATCTCAGGAGCGAGATTAAATTGGGTGCTATTCTTTATAGGAAAGCACGGCGCCTTCAGTGCTGTTTACAAGTAAGTATTATAAACAAATTTAAAAATACTTAATAAAGATTCACTCTCTTACATTCTCTCTTAAAATTACAATTTAGGGGTTTAGGATGCATTAGGATTATAATATATTCCGTTAGGGATTTTATCCCGTTTAAATATCCTTTTAACTTAATATTAGGTTAACCGGGGCGGCGGGATTAATCCGGCCATTTCTTTTTCGCTTCTTCGAAGAGGTGGCGGGATTAATCCCGCCACCATCTCTCGGGCAATGCTTCTCCGCCACTGAAAAAGAGTGGCGGGATTAATCCCGCCGATAACCTTCTCAACTGATGAAGAGTTACCAGAATTTATTAGAAAGAGTTTGTCGGCGGGATTAATCCCGCCAACCATTTTAGGAGGCAGGGAAGGGGTGGCGGGATTAATCTCGCCACCACATCCCTGTTTTAAGGATTTGGGGACAGGATTTATCCCGAGATCTATTTGAAATCATAATTTTGGAGAGAGTTATGTGCGGGTTTAATCCCACCACCCATTCCCCGTCGTAAGAATTGTGGGTGGATTAATCCCGTCTTGGACTCCCTCCGACAAGGAAGAGCCGGCGGGATTAATCCCGCCGCCTCTTCCTCCTCGGGGGAGTCCGGCGGGATTAATCCCGCCGCTCTCCCCGCGGGGGGGCCGGCGAGATTAATCCCGCCGACTCTTCCGGCGAGGATGAGTCGGCGGATTAATTCCCGCCGGCTCTTCCTGTCGGAGGAGAGTCCGGCGGGATTAATCCCGCCGACTCCTCCGAGGGGAGAGGCGGCGGGATTAATCCCGCCGGACTCTTCCTGTCGGGGAGTCGGCGGGATTAATCCCGCCGGACTCCCCCGAGGGGAAGTCGGCGGCGGGATTAATCCCGCCGGCTCTTCCTTGTCGGAGGGAGTCCAAGGGGATTAATCCCGCCGACTCTCTCCGAAGGGGTTGAGTCGGCGGCGGGATTAATCCCGCCGACCGTTCCTCGTCGGAGGGATTCGTGGGCGGGATTAATCCCGCCCATCAGTTGTATTAATCAAACATGAGATATTATCTCTAAACATAATTATGTATTATTGCATATGCATATTATTAAGTAACCGTAATTCAGATTTCTTAGAAATATTGCATAAACAGATATCATAAATAATACAATTATTTATGTGCAGGACAATATGTTTAATACTGGAGATAAAGTATGTCTTCTTCGGAACAACGAGATAGTTGGCACTGGAACTGTGGAAGTTCGAGATAATAATGCATCATGTCACAATATTGCCCAAGGATCTTGTGTGTACGTATGGGTGAACACCATTTACAAGCATGTTGAGGTTCTGGGAATGGAATTTGAGGAGGGTTCTCCTGTATTGTGGAATTTGGATGAAGTCAAGGCTGACACAGAATATGCAGAGTCACAAACAAATAGTAGCACGAGTTTACCAGATGATGGCTTGCCTGCTGTGATGGATGAGGTGATTCTCTTTCTTCGTGAGATTGAAGTCGGAAGAGGCATCATCACAGCTATAAATCCAATGGAAGCAGTGTCAGAAGAGAAACTAGGGTCCGACTTCGTGGGTGTAGTTGTGACAGAGGTTTCACCTAATGGCACATTGTATCCTGGATCCCTCGTGAGGTGGCGAACATCTGAATTAAGACGGCAAGATGGTTCAACATATTCTGGGTTGGATTTCAATAATAACAACCCGGAAGAACAACTCATATTTGAAGAGGTTCCTTGCATTGGTCCTATTGTAAGAAAAAGGCGATTCATGGGTTGTAGATCTTCCCCTGCAAGTTTCAGCAAGAGGGTAAAGATGGATCCTACATCTTCCGAAAGTGTTACGAGCATTTCCACGATTGACTGTTGCAAGAAGAAGTGTTGTCAGATGGCAGACCGGAATGAAATTACCCAATGTAGACATGTCTTTCGTATGCTCACCCAAAAGCAAAGGCATGAGTTTGTATATGCTGCACTAACTGGGTGTATTGATGGAATGGCCTCGGACACAGGTTATCAGAGTACATCCATGGTATTTAATAAGGTGGCCATCTGCTTCAAAGCTTGGTACAGTATATACGGGATCCCAAAGACCACGTTCTACCGTCGGAGGGATGAGTGGCTAGATGGAGCGCGAACCTCAGTTCATGGGAACACTCGCTTGGTCAAAACCCGCTCTCACATCATGGCAGCCATAGAGATACTCAAGGCTTTTGTGGAAGCAAATGCAGACAGGATGCCTCACAAATGCCGAACCACAAATGCAGGGGTCAGGGAAAATCTCAAGGTTTTACCTTCAATCTACACTCAATTGAAACTGTGTGAACATGTGAACAAGTGCCTCAGTTTGATGGGGCTCCAAGCAATCTGCACTGGTACCTTCAACAACATATGGAATACTCATTTTAAGGATGTGGAGATTGCAAAACACTCTAGCTTTTCTAAGTGTGACACTTGTACATCATTGAAGGCTGCAGAGGCTTGTGCAAAAACCTTGGTGGAGATCACTACCATTCAAAGGAAGATGGAGGCCCACATGATTGCACAACAAACTTGCCGGTCTCAGTACTATGCACACCGCATGCTTTCTGTGTCACGCCCATCAGAGTACCTGTGCTTGATCCATGACAAGATGGATCATTCAAAGACCAGCATTCCAAAGCTCTTTGCAACACCAAAGTGCCTTGGAAATGTCATGAAACTTCCGATTTCATTGACAGGTGTGCTAACACATGGACACGGTTGTGAGTCATATGGACACTTTTCACTTCCACATTGGTCTAGCGACTCCAATTTCACTATTGGGTCGTTAGCCATGTGTTTCAGAAACCTTGAAGCCCACTCACAGACAAGTCCTATCAGTGATCTCAAAGTGAAGAAACAACACCTTCAACCTTTACATAATGCTCTCATGAACACGTCTGCACTTGAGGCTACTTGGGAATATGAGAGGCATTGTCAACAGCCTGCACAAAAATAGATGGCCCTGTTGAGAGTTCTGGTTCAGTGGAGGGATCTAGCTCAAATAGTGTACATGTGTCCTCAACATCAAATAAGCTTCCTCGTCATTTGCTTTTACAGATGGATAATTGTGCAGGCGAGAACAAAAATAGGTAAATCATTTTACTTAAGGGTTTCTCAAGCTCATACTTACTTTTATTTTCTAGATATGTGCTAGCATACTTGTCAATGCTTGTTGCCAAAGGTGTGTTTGAAACAATCACGCTCAGTTTCCTTATGGTTGGTCACACTCATGAAGATATTGATGCGTTCTTCAGCAAGGTCTCCAACTCTACAAAAAGGACAAGTGCACTTACCTTACCGCATATGATGAATCTTTTTGAAAATTGCATCTCCAAAAAAAGTTGTGCTTTGCTTGTGACTGAGGTGCCAGACTTCAAAAAATTTCTCAAGGAGTATATAAAAGAAGGGAGTGATTCTTTAGTTGGTCACCTTGTGCCGCTACAATTCTTTTTCTCCATACGAGATGGTATACCTATTATGCAGTACAAGTTACGGCCATCAGAGCAGGAGTGGTTACCGAAAGAGGGCTTAATGCTCTTCAAAAGTGGAGAGGATGGAAAGCCACTTCTCCCAGAAGGACAACCAGACCCTATTCCATTGAGTGCCCAGCTCAAGGAACAAGAGGTTATTATTGATGGCATCAAAAAATATGTGGCATGGGTTCAAAAATCGATGCCAAAGAATTCTGATAAGGCAACTGGTTACTCAGAACTATATAAGCATGTGGTCAACTATTGGGAGACTGTTGTTCGAGAGTTGGAAGGGCCTACTGTCACAAGTACAGAATTGCAACACCCTTTCTGGCCTAAAACAAGGTGGCGAGAGGAGATTGAAATGACATCACTGAGCACAGACGACATAGAAGCCAGTAGTGATGTGGAAGTGCAAACCCCACACTTTGTTGGACAAAGGAACCAAAAACCTAAAGCATACTTTGATTGTGCAAGGATCTTCAAAAACTAATGATGGTTCTCATTACTCCAGATGCGTCATATAATCAGCCTATTTGGATGGGTCAAATTATCGACACACCTGAAGTAATCACAAAAAATAGTATTGTTAAGGTTGCATGGTTCAAACCACAAAAAAGGCGACACGAGAAGGAGAGCGAAAGATATAATGGATGCCTAGAGAAAACATGGTCTCCCAATCAAAAAGACCCAGCATGTTTTATAAATGTTAAATCCATTCGATATGGGTGGATGTCAAGAAGCGTTGATAAAGTCACGATTAACAAAACTGCAAGGGAATGTATGTTTTCTGAAGCTTAAAGCAATTACAAAATTATAAAATATCATATATTTAATATTCATAATTATTATAAACTCTTTAATAATAGTACCAAATTGTATACTTAACTATATAAATTTAAAAAATGATATGGAAGATTGACTATATTATTATAGGATTTTATATATATATTATTACTACTACAAATTTTTAATTAATAATGTTATATTTAAATATTAATATTTTAATAACAACATCAATATTTATATAATGTACCTCTTATGCTCTTCCTTAATTGTTATATTAGGCAATATATTATATAATTTAATACATTCTACTTTTATAATGTTATTAATTTTTGTTCAATGAATGCTATAATTTATTAAAGGGTAGAATACAAAATAGAATATTCTAAAGAATATTCTCTTTTCAAACATATATTCTAAAGAATATTCCTTTAATATTAGAAAATGCTAATTAAATAGCTAAAATTGCTAATTATTAGGAAATGGGACTATAGCCATGCCCATTTTAGTTACAACTTGCATCATAGTCAATAATAATAGAAGAATTCTAAAACTGATTAATTAATCTTTTCTTCATAGTAAGGAGAAATGTATTTAATTATAGTCACACAGTGGTAGTTACTAATTTATTATTTCTTCTGCGGCCAGTGTTGATTTAAATAGTTGAATGTGTGTTGTGAATCTTTATAATAGAAGTGTTACCTTGTCTTAGGAACTGAAGTGGCCAGATTGATCCTTTATACTTTGTTCTTATCAATTCTTCTTTAGCACATTTGAACATGGCTAATACTTCCACAGTAAAGGGGCCTGCAACAATACTTGCTCTTGCCACTGCAGTTCCATCTAATGTGATAATTCAGAAGACATATCCAGATGTGTACTTTGGCATTGCAGATCCCAACAATAGACACATGGGTCTGAAGAAGAAATTTAAGTCATATCATTCAAAGTTCAAACTACTGATCAACTATTTTATACAACCATTTCTTGTTTAGGTGATAGGTCTGCAATAAAGAAGCGACATGTGCATCTCACAAATGAGATGCTTGAAGAGAATCCGGAGCTTCATATCTTTGATAAACCATCACTAAACACAAGGCAAAAGATTTGCATAGAGCAAGTGCCACTGTGGGTAAAGAGGCCTCGGTTAAAGCAATTCAAAACTGGGGACAACCTCTTTCGAAAATCACACATCTAGTGTTTGGTGCCATTGGAGGTGTGGAGCTGGTAATTTTAGTTTGTGACATCTGCATTATTATATTTTCTTAATTAATTGATAAATTATATAATAATTACCTAATTCATTTTTATTGTATTATTTATTTGTTAGAAGTTATATCTGTAACATACGTGTGGCATCCAATATCAAAAATACATTAGTAAGATGAGCAGGTCGCTTTAGATGTCGCCATTTTGGAGGCTTGGGGCCCAGGAGGCCTAGGCTCGAATATTCAAGAATATTCTAGAAATATTTTGGAATATTCTTTCTGGTCGGCAATATTGGCCTCAGTCGGCAAAAAAGAATTCTATTAAAACTGTTGTATTTCTTTTTAATTTTTTTTTTATATTAGCTTAATTTATTACTCAATATACATTAGCTAAAGTTCTTCTTCATCTTCAGTAAAGCTGCAGTTCTCGAACCACCGTTACGCTTGGACGTGGAGGTGTTTGAGTAGGTAACTCTTCTGGTCTAATGTTCTCTGCAAGCTTGTTTGTTGCCAACCTAGAGAGTTCAAACTCTTTCTCGGTTCCTATAATATTCCTTCGAGCTCGACGGCAGCTAACAATGATGACCCGGTTCCGGAACCAATATCCAGACTAGGTCGCCAGGTCTACTGAGACGCTCGATCAAAAGCTGCATGAGTCGAACACTCTTTGGTTTGAATTCATAATCCTGCACAATCTTCCATTAGGATAAACATAGCAAAGCACTTCCTTACCAAGCCTCCTGATAACGGTCGGCAGTGTCGACGAGGATCGTGTTCGTCAACGCCAGAGGGTTTGGCCTCTTCGACTTCTTCTCAGAGCTTTGCAGCACCAAGAGAACTAACAAGTTATCTTGCCACATAGACCAAGTTAAACTTGAACTTGAATAGCTAGCTTACCTTAATTTTGTCACGGTATCCCCAGCCCGTGCACGGTAGACGCTGTAAGTCCCTGCAACCTCCAAGTTGATTACTGCAGCCGCCTGAATCACCGCCGAAACAGAAGGAGAACTCGCGAAGACGACCATGAAAACCACTCGCTGCCAAGTGCATTCCACTGAACTGCAAGGCCTCCTCAAACTTCACCGGATCTAGCTGCACAATGAATGTCCTTGTTTGATGCTAGCCCTCCATATACAGCTCATTGGGCAAGTCGAGGATGATGAGGTTGAAGTCGTATTCACTACCACTTCCTGGAACAACGTTTGTGACTCAACCGTATGTAGTCTGTCAACCTGTTTCTCGGAGCTTGGTGTAACCTCTGTCTGGGAAGCACCTGGCTCGAAGAAAGACCTGCTCATCTCCTCCATGTCGCACACAGCTAGGTCGTAGGATCCACGGGATGCAGCCAGGGTCGGGATGAAGGTCATAGGTCGTCCTTGATCCAAACTAGCTACAAGTGGCTGTACCTCATTGATTGTAAAGTCGAATGCCGGCGGAGGTGCTGTAGAAGAGCTTGGTCCCGCTCTCGATCCCTTTGCAGGTGTGTTGTCTTCCGCACCGTCTTCTTCATCTTGCTCTTCTTGATAGCCTCTACTTCTTCTGGCTCCCAAACAATCGTTGGTAGATCATTGGCGTGCATGTCGAATAGTGTGCTCTCCCAAGCTGGTGGCTGTTGCGACAGACAGTCGAGCCAGAATGGAACATGCTCCCGTTCGATACGGTGTTAGAGCTCCTCTGCTTCTTCGACCACATGTGAGGCTCGCTTGTATGATCTGTCCACAGCTTTCATCGTATGGGACGGTGTTCATTTGCTTCGCCAGTATGAACCTGCAACACAAAGTCAGACAATAGCAATGCTGGATTGAAAGCTTACCTCCATATCATCCGACGCGTAGATTCCTCACGCTCCAGAAACTCATTCGGCTCATCGAATAAGTGAACCGTATGCAGTCATGGAAGGGCTGAAAGACCAGGCACTTGCTCCGAATTCTCATCTCGTCAAACCAGCTCATGAAGTCGACATCCGTTCCAACTTCTTCACCATCCTCTCGCAACCCTTAAGGATCTGAATGGCTTCCTCGCGCACAGCCTTCCAATTAAGTCCAAGGTGAACCACTTGATCCACTCTTTGTCCTGCATGCCCGGTAGCCCAAGTGTCTGTTGTTCTACCTTGGATTCGAGACGGGTGATCTTGTTGAGGTATGGAGTCGCAACATGTTTGGAATTTTTGCCCTTGACATCGCATACAGCTTCTCAATGCCATCCAGACACTGCTTATGAGAGATGTTTGTCACCTTCTGGAACCACTCCTCCCCCAAGTCTTGGTCTATGATGGAGAGGAACTTGTGCATACGCTTGTCATGCTTCTTGTATACTAGCTGCTTCAGGTTCACCTCAACCTGTGGATTGCCCTTAGCACTGGTGACTGCTCTGTCGAGATCATCGTCGATCTCGTTTTGCACATAGAACAAGTTAAAAATTTCTTTCCTATAAATTAAATCAGAGGTTACCTTGAAAAGTATCTTTGCACAGATCAAGTTCGGAAGAGGATGCCAAGCCGTCTTTCCTGATGAACTCTCCTTCCACTTCCGCACCTCAAGACGATCAACCTCCGTGAGTGACTCGAGGATTTTCTGAGTTCATTCTATACTAGTGCAGCCTTTACAGCGAGGAGAATATGTGGTAGCGTTGTTTCCACAGATGTTGCTGAAGATCTGTTCAACGAAACTGTAAGTCTAAACTCTTAACAAAAGAAAAGAAAATACTCACATGTTAATCGATTGGAACATCGAAACCAGTTGAAGAATGTCGAGGTTCTCCGTGGAGATGAAACTCGATCGAACGCGAATAGCCTCAGTCTGGAGTAGTAGCAGTTGAGCAAGAACAGCCTCCACCAACAATCACAGATTTCCCGGAGAGCTCGTCGCAGTTGCCTCCTTCATCCGCTGAGGTTGCAGTCCTGAACGAGCAAGTGCAGATGACAGAGGCAGCTGAAGCTAGCGAGGACGACTTGGAGGAGGCAGTCAGCAAAAAGAGAGGCCGCGGGAAAGCTGATTCAAAAGGCAAGAAGGCGAAGAGCGATAAGGAGCCGAAGGAGTTATACAGCATACCGGCGAGCCTGCATTTGGAGAGCTCAGCAAACTTGCTCGACAAAATTACTATCAAGGGACTTGGTGATCCTCCTGATGTGCCCATCTGCAGAATACATTCCAACGAGGTGGTTCGACGAGTGAACCCAGGGGACTTGGACAGGCTGGTGTCATCGTTGAAGAAGGCTGGTTATCTACGCAACACGGCCTTGTTCATTCTGTCCATCGGAGATCGACTCACTGCTGAGGAGCTATCGGAGCTGTCGAAGGACACGGTTTAGTACGAGCAGCACCGGTCTTTCGAGCAAGCTCTTACTCAGCCGGAGTACAAACAGTGGGCTTCAAGGCTCTCAAACAGGAAGTTTAGCTGTTGGGACGGGAACCATAGGCTACAGGCTTTGCAGAAGCTGTACCGAGAGGATGCAGAGGACAACCAGCGATGGGCTATTCGCGTTCGATCGAGTTTCATCTCCACGGAGAACCTCGACATTCTTCAACTGGTTTCGATGTTCTAATCGATTAACATGTGAGTATTTTCTTTTCTTTTTGTTAAGAGTTTAGACTTACAGTTTCGTGAACAGATCTTCAGCAACATCTGTGGAAACAACGCTACCACATATTCTCCTCGCTGTAAAGGCGGTCTGCACTAGTACAGAAGGAACTCAGAAAATCCTCGAGTCACTCACGGAGGTTGATCGTCTTGAGGTGCAGAAGTGGAAGGAGAGTTCATCAGGAAAGACGGCTTGGCATCCTCTTCCGAACCTGATCTGCGCAAAGATACTTTTCAAGGTAACCTCGATTTAATTTATAGGAAAGAATTTTTAACTTGTTCTATTGTGCAGAACGAGATCGACGATGATCTCGACAGAGCAGTCACCAGTGCTAAGGGCAATCCACAGGTTGAGGTGAACCTGAAGCAGCTAGTATACAAGAAGCATGACAAGCGTATGCACAAGTTCCTCTCCATCATAGACCCAGACTTGGGGGAGGAGTGGTTCCAGAAGGTGACAAACATCTCTCATAAGCAGTGTCGCTGGATGGGCATTGAGAAGCTGTATGCGATGTCAAGGGCGAAGATTCCAAACATGCTGCGACTCGATACCTCAACAAGCTCACCGTCTCGAATCCAAGGCAGAACACAACACTTTGGCTACCGGGCATGCAGGACAAAGAGTGGATCAAAGTGGTTCACCTTGGACTTATATTGGAAGGCTGTGCGCGAGAAGCCATTCAGATCCTTAAGGGTTGCGAGAGGATGGTGAAGAATTGGAACGGAGTCGACTTCATGAGCTGGTTTGACGAGATGAGAATTCGGAGCAAGTGCCTGGTCTTTCAGCCCTTCCATGACTGCATACGGTTCACTTATTCGATGGAGCGAATGAGTTTCTGGAGCGTGAGGAATCTGCGCGTCGGATGATATGGAGGTAGCTTTTCAATCCAGCATTGCTACTGTCTGACTTTGTGTTGCAGGTTCATACTGGCGAAATGACACCGTCCCATACGATGAAGCTGTGGACAGATCATACAAGCGAGCCTCACATGTGGTCGAAGAGCAGAGGAGCTCTAACACCGTTCGAATGGGAGCATGTTCCATTCTGGCTCGACGTCGTCCGTCGCAACAGCCACCAGCTTGGGAGAGCACACTATTCGACATGCACGCCAATGATCTACCAGCGATTGTTTGGGAGCCAGAAGAAGTAGAGGCTATCAAGAAGAGCATGAAGAAGACGGTGCGGAAGACAACTACACCTGCAAAGGGATCGGGAGCGGGACCAAGCTCTTCTACAGCACCTCCGCCGGCATTCGACTTTACAATCAATGAGGTACAGCACTTGTAGCTAGTTTTGGACATCAAGGACGACCTGATGACTTCATCCCGACCCTGGCTGCATCCCGTGGATCCTACGACCTAGCTGTGTGCGACATGGAGGAGATGAGTGGTCTTTCTTCGAGCCAGGTGCTTCCCAGATAGAGGTGTACACCAAGCTCCGAGAACAGGTTGACAGACTCATACGGTTGAGTCACAAACGTTGTTCCAGGAAGTGGTAGGTGAATCGGCTTCAACCTCATCATCCTCGACTTGCCCAATGAGCTTGTATATGGAGTGCTAGCATCAACAAGGACATTGTGCAGCTAGATCCGGTGAAGTTTTGAGGAGGCCTTGCAGTTCAGTGGAATGCACTTGGCAGCGAGTGGTTTCATGGTCGTCTTCGCGAGTTCTCCTTCTGTTTCGGCGGTGATTCAGGCGGCTGCAGTAATCAACTTGGAGGTTGCAGGGACTTACAGCGTCTACCGTGCACGAGGCTGGGGATACCATGACAAAATTAAGGTAAGCTAGCTATTCAAGTTCAAGTTTAACTTGGTCTATGTGGCAGGATAACTTGTTAGTTCTCTTGGTGCTGCAAAGCTCTGAGAGAAGTTGAAGAGCCAAACCCTCTGGCGTTGACGAACACGATCCTCGTCGACACTGCGACCGTTATCAGGAGGCTTGGTAAGGAAGTGCTTTGCTATGTTTATCCTAATGGAAGATTGGTGCAGGATTATGATTCAACCGAAGAGTGTTCGACTCATGCAGCTTTTGATCGAGCGTCTCAGTAGACCTGGCGACCTAGTCTGGGATATTGGGTTCCGGAACCGGGTCATCATTGTTAGCTGCGTCGAGCTCGGAAGGAATATTATAGGAACCGAGAAGAGTTTCGAACTCTCTAGGTTTGGCAACAAACAAGCTTGCAGAGAACATTAGACCAGAAGAGTTACCTACTCAAACACCTCCACGTCCAAGCGTAACTGGTGGTTCGAGAACTGCAACTTTACTGAGATGAAGAAGAAACTTTAGCTAATGTATATTGAGTATAAATTAAGCTAATATAAAAAAAATTAAAAAAGAAATACAACAGTTTTAATAGAATTCTTTTTTGCCGACTGAGGCCATATTGCCGACCAGAAAGAATATTCCAAAAATTCTAGAATATTCTTGATATTCGAGCCTAGGCCTCCTGGGCCCCAGCCTCCAAAATGGCGACACTCTTACTTCTTTATATTGTGTGTGTGTGTGTGTGTGTGGGTTATCTTACAAATACCTTGATCATCATTGTTTCAAAGCGCATTCCATGATTCCATCTCTCATGCTTCTTATAGTTTGTTTCTCGATGTGCACAAGCAAATCAGGTGACACGACTCGGGAGATGCCGCGATGGCACTAGTTAGTGTTGCATTGCCATCGGTAACCACAACCGACCGCCGGCAAAGGTCGCAGAACAGTGTACCTTGTGGTATGGTGTGGTGTGTGGTGGCAATATCTTGTTATGTACACACTGGTATATATACATTGCATATAAATTTATCTTAACTGTATTACTCATATTAATTTAATTTAAAATGTACATACAATGATAATTATAATCAGTATTATTTATATACAGACACACACACGTGATCACATGCATACACACACAAAGAATAAAATAGAAATGTGTTCACCTGTTCTTTATATCTTTTCAAACAGCATTCCATGGCAGTTATGAGAGGATCCTGTTTTTAAAATAGTTTACAATGTACAAGTCATGTTCACAAAACATAATGTTAGTATATCACATTAAATGAATATTATTTGCATATAGTTTTAGCATTACTTTTCGTATAATTATTAATATTAGTAATTATATTATTCATATATAAGAATAAGCGCTGATAAATACTAACATTATATTAGCGTTCACATTGACTAACAAGCATTTAATTAGGAGTAATTATTAGCACGAATTAGTATCTTACCATATGTGTGTTAAGAAGTTTTAATTAAAGAGACTCATATCCTCACCACAATCTATGCCAATACTCATGTCCTCACCACAAATCTATGCCAATACTCATGTCCTCACCAATTCCCTCCACAGCCTTAATCATGATGCTCAAGTCCATCTGTTTTAGGTGTGTTATTGTTAGGATGATAGTTAGACATTGATAGAATTTCTTGTTATTTTATGGGCAATATAATGGGAAAATATCAAAAATAATATATATTGTGGAAAATTAAGAGTGGAAAGGATATATCGGAATACGAGTTACGAACGCAATATCGTAATACGAGTCATCACCGCAATACGATACCAGCGGAGTAAACATGTTTGGATAAGGATAAGGAGTTACAGTAACTGAATGGATAAGGTTGAGAGGTAGTTGCTATAACTGCTAATATGGGACCTAGAGTACGGGTATAAATAGATCAGATTAAGACTAGAAGGGGATCTTGAGTATACTGTTAATTTGTACCATGTGCCGTGTGCGAACATAATATAAGTTTCCTTTCTCTCTCTATACGTCTATCTCTTATTCGTATTTCTATTTGATGTATACTATTTCTCTCTTCCAGTACTGTGACAGGATCCATAGTACTACTGCCTGCTATACACCTTGCCATCCTTACCTTTTTCCCGACCTTCTGATGTCTAATTTCTTATCTATCTTATTTCGGTAGACCCTTAATACGGGTTTATCGACAGCAACTTTACCTATGTACGGAGGGTAGTATTTTACGGTTCAACATATGGCGACCACGGAGGGATGGTCGTGTTAGTAGGTAACTGATAATGTGTTTGTAGACTGTAACAGGATGGGTAGCCGATACCCAAAGGAGTTGTGACGAAGGAAAAGATTGATCAGCGCAGCTATTGCAGAAATGGAAGATAGTGTACCGAAGACTAGGTGAGAATGGACCTGCAGCATATAGTAGTAAGTGAATGAATGATTATCGACGTATTCTTGCAGAACGCCAAAGATATAAAGAAAATAAGCAGAGACAGCAAAGAGAGCGCGAGGAGCGATATTTACGACAACAACCAGTAATAGAAACACGGAAGAGGATTGAAGAGCATGAGGAATAAAGAAGAAAGGACAATTGAAGCTCGAGGACAGGAGCAACAAACAACGAAGTACAATGAGGTTACTGAAGAAAGGATACTAATCAGGGGAGTGACAATCACGATCCACGAATATCAACGCGAGGAAACTGGAACTATTATCAGTGGAAGTACCTTACGAGATGGGAACATTCACAATTATGGGAACGTTGTACCATCTACTTTTTTAGGTCTTGAGAATGAAGATACGAATCGGCATATTCAGCAGATTGAGAAAGCGTGTGAAGCTAACAAAATCAGGGATGAAGATGAGAAATTACGAATATTTCCATTTACGTTGAAGGGAGATGTTAGCAATTGGTATTACGAAAATGCTAACACAATTGATAAGTAACGTATTACTTGCATTATTCAGGAATTATATGTACGAAATATTGGAAGCGAGACCCGACAATTTAGTTGCAGGAAATATGGCAGGGACCTACTGAGGCGGTGGAGGATTACACTCGACAATTCTGGAGATTATACAACCGTTGCGAAGTTGGAGATGTCAGTGATAAATTGGCAAAGAAATGGTATATAAATGGACTATGAGACAACTTACAGCTTCAAGTACAATTGATAAGGCCGCCTGACTTAGGAGAAGCAATTAAAAGAAGCAGAACAACTTGAAGTGTTGATACTCCAAAATACGTAGATGAGGATGAAAGAATTAAGAAGACAATATCGGAAGGAGAGCGAAATACGGTCAAGAACTAAAACAATATTTTGTAAATATGCAAAAATGAAGACATAATGCTTCTGATGTAAAGTACCCAAGTGGTCAGATGTGTGGAGGAATAGGCCATGAAGCGAGACAATTCAAAACATGGGACGTACTAACAGTTTTCCACCACCACCCAGATGGAATAACACCGGAATGCTAACCTATACGATTATCCACAAACACAAAATGCTAATTCATACGACTATCCACAAAGAGCATATAATGGGGAACGCAGGAATGGTAATGAAAGGAGATTCCTTATGAATCCGAAGCATTTACCGACAAGTAATAATACGGAGGTACCACGTAGAGGACAGCCTTTGTTATCAGCTCCAGCACAGACAGGACCACCCATTATTACCCCAATACCACCTCCACCAGCATTACGAGTTCAGAATCCTAATGTGACATGTTTTAGATGTGGAGAAAAAGGACACTATTCTTACTGAATGTAATAGACTCAACAGTATACGCTGTTACACATGTGGTGAATGGGACATTATTCATCAGAATGTCCGCAATGCGAATTCAATACGAAACATCTTCCACTGAACCAGCGACACGGAAAATTGAAGTTCAACAAGAAAATGATCTAGCAGATGACCATCACGAACAAAAATTACGAGTGCAAATGGGAGCAAGATACAGAACTACCCTCAACTGAGACGTATGCGGTAACACGAGCCAAGCGAGTACGGATGGAACCAAGCAAAGAGGAGCCAATACGCAAGAATTGGGAGAAAGAAAAGGCTACAGTACAGCGAGTAACTGATCAAATTCAGAAATACAACAAGAGGGAAATCAAGACTCTATGACTAATAATGAAATGAGCATGCATTCACAGCAATCCACATCAACAGTACCACTTGGAGATTACATTGTTGCTGTGATTCTGCAACAACTTGTATAGTTAACTATAAGGGAGTTACTGACATTAGCACCATTTTTGTGAACGCAGATAACAAATGCTTTGGACATGAGTAATATTCAAACCGATACAAGTCAAGTAGGAGTGAATACAATAGAAGTTTTTACAAACGAGAAGGACTTGGATGAAGAGGTACCAATGATTACGGCTCAGATTTGCAAAAACAATATTTAGAATATACCTATTGATGGAGGTTCAGGAGTGAACATAATTGAAGAACAGACTTGCAAACAATTGGGTCTTGGGCCTATTGAAAATGCACCCTTATTGGTACAGATGGCTGATCAGAGGAAAGTAAGACCCATTGGTATAATCAGATCTGTATGTATGAAAATTTCAAAAATCAAGTTTAAGGTGTCTTTGGTCGTACTACGTATTGAGCAGACGAGCAAACCATACCAGATATTATTAGGAAGACTATGGTTAAGAGATGAAAAGTACGACATAATTGGGAACACGACGAAATGGTACTTTATAAAAGTGGACAAGAAGCAGTTGTTTGAACATAGCAGAAAAAGCCAATCGGAAGACCAACTCGACCATTACAAATGGAGGATTTTGACTGGCATTACAGCTTGAACAAGGAAGAAGAGAAACTCCTATTTGAAAGTAATCCAGACCTCATAGAGATAGCACAAGCAGATTTATACTAGATGACGTCGGAAGAAGAAACACGGAAAAGGTGGCTACTACTAATCAACAATAGCAACATATGGATATTCTTAGACTGACGGATAAGTTTAAACAATCTCTGCAACAACAGTTACAATTTGAAACAGAGCACGAACAGAAATACGGACTCAACAAAAACTGGAAATTATGACGAATGAGAAGATTGAAGAAGTTGAAATTAAAACAAGTGAATATGGACTACGAAAAGTATGAATAACAGTTGATCTTGAGCCAGAATACCAAAGACAGTTAATAACAGTACTACGTCAAAATGCAGATGTTTTTGCATGGAGCTATGAAGATCTTAAGGGAGTTTCACCCACAATTTGTACCCATAAGATAGAACTATTACCACATGCAGTCCCTAGGAAACAGCAAGCCTACGAATGAATCAACATTTTTGGCCAAAGTTAGAGAAGAAGTGGACAAGTTATTACAGGCCGGATTCATATATCCAATTGAAAACTTGCAATGGTTATCACCAATTGTCGTCATCCCAAAGAAGAATGGCAAACTACGTATCTGTGTCAATTACAAGAAATTGAACGATATAACGAAGCGGGATACATACCCAATACCATTCACCGAAGAATTGTTGGATACAGTAGTAGGACATGAAATGTACTTCTTTTTGGATGGATTTTCAGGATATAATCAAGTACAAGTAGATCCAAAGGATTAACTGAAAACAGCATTCATTGGTCCTTGGGGTACATATGTGTATCGCGTCATACCTTTTGGGCTATGTAATGCACCATTTACCTTCCAACGTTTGGTTAGTGAAACATTTCAGGATTATTTGACCACATTTATGAAAGTTTTCTTGGACGATTTCAATATTCATGGAGCACAAGACAAACACTTGGATTGTCTAACAAAGTGTTTTGAAAAATGTTGGTCAAATAATATAGCTCTTAATCTAGAAAATGCGTGTTTTCCGTAAGATCAGAAATTTTGCTCGGGCATATTAATGCAAAGATGGAATAATGGTGGAACAAGATAAAATCAAGGTTAACAAACAATGCAACCTCCTAAAGACATAAGCGGAGTACGACGGCTTCTTGGAAAATGGGATATCATCGAAGATTTATCAAAAATTACGTAGCAATAGCGAAGCCATTAACTATGCTTTTGAGGAAAACACAACCATTCAAATGGGATGCGCAATGCGAACAAAGTTTCAATACGTTAAAGTAGGCATTAATGATTTTAGCGAGTCCAAATTGGCAGCGGAGTTTCATGCACAAGTGGACGCATCATCATACGCTATTGGGTGCATATTAACCAAACCCAGGAAGACGGAAAAGATCGACCATTATATTACGCGAGTCGGCGATTAGCACCTGCAGAAGAAAATTACACGACAACGGAAAAGAAGGCACTCGGAATGGTTTATGCAGCTAAGAAATTTCGGCATTATCTGCTAGCAAACAAAGTCAAGTTCATTGTTGATCATCAAGCTTTGACACATTTGTTAAGCAAGACTAAGCTCGAAGGAAGATTAGTACGTTGGTTTTTATTATTGTAGGAGTTCGACTTTTAAATCATTCACAAACCAGGCAAATTACACCAACAAGCAAATTTCTAAGTCGTATTACGAATGAAGAAGAAGGTGTTGGAGTGAATGATGAACTACCAGATGCTAACTTATTTCAGATACAACAAGAAAACAACCAAACATGGAATCAAAAGGATATCTTAAGATATTGAATATTTTTAACTACTGGAATAGCACCAGATAAGTACGCAACAACGCAACAACGCAAACAACTCGTATTACGATGTAAGCCATACTGCATGGTGTCAGGTATACTATATAAGAAGGGAAAGATGAAGTTTTAAGGAGGTGTGCCAACGGAAGAAGTTCAGACCGTATTACGGGAAGCTCATTCAGGAAACATGGTGGACATTTTAGGAACGTTAACAGCACGAAAAATATTACAGTTTGGATTATGGTGGCCCACATTATTCAAGATGCTATCGAATATTGTCAAAAATGTTTGAAGTGCAACGAACATCAACCAGCTCCACACCATCAAGTTCAACCATTACATCCAACGGAACCATTATCCATTTATGAAATGGGGAATGGATTTTATGGGACCAATCAATCCTAAAAGCAGCAAGAGGAATCAATATATATTAGTACTCACGGATTATGTTACTAAATGGGCAGAACTATCGCATTACGGGATTCCGAGCAACACGTGTAGCTAAGTTTATCTACGAGAATATC
Organism: Selaginella tamariscina; assembly: GCA_003024785.1. Lineage (NCBI taxonomy): Eukaryota > Viridiplantae > Streptophyta > Lycopodiopsida > Selaginellales > Selaginellaceae > Selaginella > Selaginella tamariscina. Next base: position 355,007 of record PUQB01000095.1, read on the forward strand.
GTAGTACGATTTGGTGCTTCCAATGGAACTTATCAGTGACCAAGGAACTCATTTCGTCAACAACATCATTAAAGTACTTGTAACAATATTTAGTAAAGCATTACGTCTCCACGCATATTATCCAAAGGAAATGGACAAGCAGAGGCTACTCTGAAGACCGTAATAACTAAGATAGTAACACCAATCGCAAAAACTGGGATGAAAAACTTCCATGCATTATGGGCATACCGTACTACGTATAAAGTGGCGACAAAGTTTACTCCATTTCAACTTACATACGGATTAGAAGCTATTACGCCTATAGAGTATATCATTCCATCATTACAGATGTCACTCGAAACGGCATTGGCAAAGCAGAGCAAGTTAAACAACAATACTACAACTCAAAAACTTGATGAGAAACGACAACAAGCAGTTTTTAACATACAAGCAATACAAACACGTATTAAGGCATGGCACAATCGATTACGACGAGTACAACGATGACCCTATTCCGAGTTGAGAAATGGTATGGCATTATCAAGGGAATCTTCACCTATTGGTCATAAATTCAAGTCCAAATGGTATGGACCATATATTATTACCGACATACAAGACAACAACACCGTCACTCTGATGGACGCTACAACACGAGTTTTATTTACAACAAATATAATCGTATACAAAAATATACATCTAACAAGCCGGAAGAAGATCTTGACAATGAACCGAAGTACGATTTGCACAATATGGCAGATCCAGAAACATCTGCACTAAAAAGTAGCTCGGAATACGATCAAAACCATAACTCAGAGCAAGACATGGAAAGCATGTGACCACCTGGCGTGTGGATGTCAGCAGAATCTTTTGGAAACATCGACAAGATTACCCACACAGCGAATATCAAATTCAAGGAATCGAGAAGTCCAAGGAATGCAAAATCCAAGGAATCGGGAAGTCCAAGGAAATCCAATGATGAGATATTCCCTGCCAAATCTATCGAAAACCAAGGTATTCACACACCCAACCAATCTGATATCGACACGTGGACAGCTGCACAGAAACTGACAGACCATAAATTCTCTAAGTATAAGAAAGGGCATTCCTCTGCCGACAGCACATATTAGGGTTTCCAAATTCTTCTTTAGTTTTTTCCTCCTTCTCATCTTTATTAAGTCTTTCGTCTTTTCCTTCCTTTATTCGGCGGGCGCCTATGGAATCAATGGACGAGTATACAGATACAACAAGTACTTCGGCAACAGGGTCAATACGGCATCTCAATCAGAATCCGCAGTTACAATTCCTCTTACGCCAGTCCTTTCTCGTATTGTCCGTCCGGCACACCACTCATCTCGGACATACGAGAATGGATTCAGAGGATGCAATTGGAGCAATATTTTGAAACGTTTGTACACAAACATTGGATCAGCACGGTGAACACTTAGTCGACCAAGCAGTCAAGGCATATCTACCACAATACAAAGCTCTACAAATACAAGGCAGCGCATTTGCATTCACAAGTAAGCTTATTCGAGATGTCTTTGAATTCCAGAGCCAGACATCTCCTATGATCCAATTCCACAAGTCAACACATACGTCCATCACTACACCGATAATCTGGACAAGTTTCGTCAGAAGCAGAAGACGGCAAATGTAGCACCAACATCAATTCTCCGCAAACCTCATAAAAGTCATATTAAGGTTATCACCATTGCATTTGCTTTCTGCAAAACGCGGCAGGATTCAATAAGGAGATCGGGTATGTATATCATCTATCTGAACAGGGACAGAGACCGGATTGGGGAGAGCTAATCGTAGTAGGGTTGCAACGTGAGCTGAACACTCTGCACAACTCCAAAAGCAAGGACAAGGAGATGCCATATTTCCGGTGCTTCATCACATTTTGACAACTCTCAACATTACGTATGCGGATTTAGCACCCACAGGTACACCGGCACTCACAACAAGGATGGGCTTTAGTATCCGGATAATGTTTTTGACGTCCGTAATTTGGATGCGCCACTACCAACAAAGCCGAAGAAACGACCACGTATGCAAGCGAAGAAGCTAGAGGAGCTGCAGTCAAAGGAACCCAAAATCATACTCGAGTTTCTGGACGAGGACGAAGTCGATGATCGCGTATTGCAGAGGAGACCTTTAACTCGAGGAGACCAACGGCGGATGCAGAACAAGCCTACAGCATCAACTTCTGTACCACACACGGAGCATGAAGACACAGCACTACCAGATCTCAGTCAGCCCACAACACCAACTTCCACGACGCATATGGAGTGCGGGGATTTGGTGCCATTCAACAATACGGTCCTACCGTAATTCCGTCACCACCATCAGTTCAACATCAAACCACGGCAGGTACATCTTCTCATATCATACCGCCACAGCTAGTACCTCTAGCACAGCAAGTACGGGAGTCAGCAGTACGGCAGTCAGAACAAGAACCGGATTCAACAAAACCAACACCTGGACAGTCTGCCAAGAACGACATCCACGATAAAGAGCAACCATCAGCAACCCTATTCACCAATACAATAGATGGGACATCACGCTTCGGATCAATAGGAGCATGACATTTCAAGGGGTTCAAAGCGTACTCATGATCAAACTGCTTCACCTGACTACCACCACATGACCCACCACAGGATACAACTCTCGAAGGTCAACTTTCCCACCTTTGCAGTGTTGTTGATTCTATTATGCAACAGGTAGCGCTTCAAAGAGCAGACGCTACTTTTAGTCAACAGCTTCATGACCGCTGTAATGCAATCGACAAGCAGTTCTTGGAACAATCGAACATCATATGGTGTCTGTATGACCAGAACAAGGTACTCATGGATACTGTACAACACTAGCTGACAAAGTCTGTAATATCCATGAGAAGATGAGCGAGTTTAACCCGGCAGCTATTCCAACATCAGATGATGCGGACGAAGTACGTAAGTTACAAGGAGAACTTTAAGCTGAAGAACTTCATCGCTTCTATGTGCAGAAGTGCAGACACATCGTAAGGTTGCATTGGGGGATCAACATTTCCAGTCTGGGGGGATGTTAGGATCATAGTTAAACATTGATAGATTCTTGTTATTTTATGGCAATATAATGGGAAAATATCAAAAACAATATATATTGTGGAAAACTGAGAGTGAGAAGGATATATGGAATACGAGTTACGAACGCAATACAGCAATACGAGTCATCACCGCAATACGATTACCAACGGAGTACGGCATGTTTGGATAAGGATAAGGAGTTATAGTAACTGAATGGATAAGGTTAAGAGGCAGTTGCTATAACTACTAGTACGGGACTTAGAGTACGGGTTAAATAGATCAGATTAAAACTAGAAGGGATCCCGAGTTACTGTTAATTTGTACCATGTGCCGTGTGCGAATAATATAAGTTTCCTTTCTCTCTCTATACATCTATCTCTTACTCGTATTTCTATTTGATGTATACTATTCTCTTTTCTAGTACTTGTGACGGGATCCATAGTACTGCGCCTGCTATACACCTTGCCATCCTTACCCTTTTCCCGACCTTCTGATGTCTAATTTCTTATCTATCTTATTCCGATAGACCCTTAATACGGTTTATCGACAGCAACTTTACCTATGTACGGAGGGTAGTATTTTACGGTTCAATGTTATAGGATGTATGTGTTGAGAAAGTTTTAATCACCCCTTTGCGTATAGGCATGTTTCTCTTTTATGTGTTTCATTTCAACATAATAAGTGTATTTTCATAATTATGCTAGCTCTTATAGCATGCACATTCTAATCGTTTATGTTATGTGATTTATACAGTCATTTGTATATGTGTTATATATGAACATAATCTTACTACTAGCACACTTTGCTAATCAATTTAATAATCATTAATGTATATGTATACGTATGCACATAATGTGAGGACACGTACAAGCAAGTTGACACACTCTAGAAAGTTGTGCATGAAGTTCCAGCCATATATAGTAGCAAAGCTAATTATATAAGGAATGGATATATTCACTACCATTTCGTTAAATTCATTACATTTTCAAATTGCATTCCATTCCAGCTACTGCCTAATAAGAAGTAGAACCCTTCCCCAGCTCCTGCCCTAATGCTACAACCGCCTCGAGCTGTGCGCTCTGCCATGGATTTTCAACCATGTACATGCAATGGTGGAGGCATAGCTGGGGAGAGTGGTACTGGCCCAACCACAGAAATCTGTCCGCAGATCGAAATTGTATATCCGCAGAGCTATACCAATCCATATCCGCTAGGAACCCCACGGAAGGAATGCAATTTCAAAAGGTAGTGAATTTAGTAGTGAATATATCAATTCCCATTATATAATATGTTCTATTTTGCTCAACGCAACCAAACATGCACGACCTACTACAACAGCCCACGAATTATGTCGGGTTTTTATGGGTCAAATAGACTTTTCAACGTTATAAATTTGCCATATATTAACAAATTAGTAGTATATCTCAGTAGTGTGTATCATATTTCACTTGTAGCTTTAAATATAAAAAAAAAATTATATTTTTTTATTTATAAACTATATATTATATGGTTTCTATTAAGTTTTAAAATCTATATATAATATATTATATTCATTAATATATATATCAATATATATTAGAAACACATTATTAAATTTATAATTAAATGAAAATTTACAATGGGATTTTTCATTTTCATATATAATTAATAAACTTACATTTAAACTTAAAAATTGTTGTAAATTCCGTAATGAATTTGTTGTTGTTGATACTTTCATATAATCTATTTCAGAATAAAATATAATTTGTTGGAAGCGACTGAACATACCAACGGCTATAAAGAGTTTAATCTCCTCCATCTAAATTTATATTAATAGATTTAAATTTAAACTTTTGACATTTTGAACCAGTTAATTTAATCAATATTCTAGGAGTTCAATAAAAGAAAGCTTATATTGTATATAAATAATTATACCATAGATTGACAATTCATAAAAAAAGAGCTATTAAAACAATTACGATCGATGTAGTAATGATGTGTAATTTTATATAATTAGTTGTAATAAATTGTATTGATACAAATTTAAAAGATTTATTTAATTATTATTATATTATAGTATGTTATATGTTATTAATGTCTTGAAAGACCCACAGGTAATGTAAGCTATAGAGTTTATAACTTTTTTAAAAGATATATATAATTTTATTTCAAAATCTTATGAAAACGTTAGTCTATTTTCACATAAACATCTTAAAACTTAACTTCAGACATTCTACCTAATGGAATGCAAGGTTAACTGGAGTTGTATACACACACACATATATGAGAGATATAGTTATTCACAACCCTCATAACTTAATAAATTATTTTAGTGGTTGATAGACCGATGCACTCCCACAAGCTTCTAGATAATACAAAACTAATGTAGAACTATACTTCCAAGTTTCTTATTTACATTTTAATGTTGCTTCACATTCTTGATTAATTCTGACTATTATCTTTTCCTTTTGCTTCCCCTGGTCTCGGGGCGATTGCCATCCGATACTGCTGTAAGACCTGCAACATAGCAAGGTTGGAACCGGGTATATTCTAATGATGCTCTAAGATAATGGTAAATAAATTAAATGATAAAGGGATTTACCATTGTTAGTAGAGGCCAGTGCCATGTGTGGATGTGCAACAAAACGATTGTTTTCCTGATCATCGGATGACCTAAGACCTACATCAAACAAGAATTATTATTCCTGAAAGAGCCAGAGATTCACCAACCTTCCCCAGAGTTTATAGCACTGTAAAGAAGTTTGTTTTTCTCCAGCATGTTGACTACATGAGCCTCATCATCTGCGGATACTAGAACTTGTTCCTGGCGTGTCCTACGTCCAATATCTTTTCGTGCATTTTCGAGGACATCATCTATGGTATCACATGCACTATTGACCTGGTGTATTCGCTTCTGCAGTTTACATATATTAAGAGAGAGGGAGAGAAAAGAGAGAGAGAGAGTTACCTGAAGTCTATTGGTTTGAGCATCCCAAGGCAGGTTAAACATTGGTGTCAAAACCTCCTCTGTCAAAGCAGCCTCTTCAGTTTCCATCTTGGGCAATAATTTAGATGACAACATGATAGGAAGTGCTGTCAAGAACATGACATTAACATGCATTTAGGTAGCCATTAAGAAAGATTGAATACTGGAAAGTAGCTTACTTGAAGATGATGCTGCAGTAACGTTCTTAGGGTAAACAACAAATGCCTTAAGAATGGATTTGATGTCATTAACAAGACTCAGCTGCTGCACGTTGATAATCGCAGCCTGGTTCAACAGATCCGTCCTGTATTAAAATAAATAAATCTATAGGAAAAAAAAAATTAGAACAGAAGGGAAATAACTATACCATTTAATAGATGGATTTGTGTCGATCTCATGAATGATCCGATCAATAGTAGCCAACAAATCCTGTATGCGGATGCAAAGAGAATGTAGGTTGAGCTGGTGAACCATCCCTGTATTCATCTTCAGATTTGTTATTTTCAATGTAATACACCCTAGCCTAGGTTTGTTCTGCTATTTATCCCTTGTATCTCACGCGTGATGTATAACACGCATTAGAACACGTGTCATTATCAAATCTCTAACATTTGCCAGGTGTATTTATTATGCTAAAGTGTTAATGGTGCCACATTATATTATAATATTCATGTTATCCGAGTGCATTTAATGTGATCGCTAGTTGGTACTGCACGCTACAAGGTTTGTACAGTTCCCTACCTGTACTAAAAAATTCTGTTATAAATTACTGTACTTAAATCATAATTTTGCTATAATTCATCTTCCGTGTCAAGAATATTTAGGAATTTAAAACATAATGTGAATGAGAAAAAAAAATCAGTTTTATAAGAAAACAATATATTTTTTCCTTTAAAAAAAATAAGAACGGTTATATAAAATGAAATTTAACACAAATTAAACAACTTTGGTTCGACGCTACTATTATTAGTGTTAAAAACAAATATGAAGTTTTAAAATTGACACAAACAAATTGCATGTCTTGCCATCAAAGATGAGACAAACTTCATTTTTGCATATAGGAGGATGCTTTACACACAAAACACCAAATTATATATTATATATCAAGTTGATACAAATGTATAATTGTATGTATATGAATCTTAATGAGAATTTAATAAGATTCCTTAATGATTATAGAATAATCTTAATTTTGATATTTAATTAATATTATTTAAATAAAGATATGTATTTTTAATTTATTTTTAATTATATATGAATATATACAATTAATGTAAACTACCAGAATATACTCATAATTTGTATGTAAAATTTAAATTAAGTTGAATTATTAAATAAATGTTTATTTTTATGTATTTATCGTATATATCTTACTTGACTAGGGTTTTCCCTTTATAAAGGTCCAACCACATGCTGTGATGTACTCTTTCGGCTTGAGTACATTTATGAAACTTTTGGCTTGAGTACATCCTCTTTGTGCAATTGTTGTAATTTTCTTAGATGCACATTGTAACTAAATTAGGCATGATACATCAAAATATGAATATAAATAAATTACTAATTAATACTTAAGTTCTAATTATTAAATAATTATTTATAAATATATATTTAAGTCTCAATTATTAATTAATTAACAAATTAATCCTTATTAACCTTACTTAATAAAGAATATTCTTAGAATATCTTAGAATATTTATATTATTCTTCAGTGTAAAAATATTTTACAATAATTAAAAAAATATTATCAAACTAATTACAAATAAAATCATTTCTTTATTAACATGTCAATCTTTTTAATTACTTTTTCCTTTACCATACAAAGGAATTTCTTTATTTTGTTTAAGTCATCACTCTACAGATTAATCAAATCATTTTGGTCAATATCTTTAACCACCTAACATCTCACGAATGCAGAAGAATTACCATCCTTGTTAATCTGTAATTTGTGATAAGAACAAGAGTGCATAGAGGCTTATTTAAAAAATGAAGTTCCTTAATAATAATATTGTAAAGTGCTCAGTTGCTCTTTTTTAATTTATAAAACTTAAAATTACAAGAAAGAAAAGCGCTAGGGTATGTTTTATATGGGATAATACTCAAAAAAAATTTTCAAGATTCTTCTTTTTAAGGCACATATCCAAGTAGTTCACTAGCATGTGCTTGAAAAACTTATTATTTTTGTATTTAAATGTGGAATTGAGGTGACATTAAAGATAAAAGGAGGAGATAAAATGGGTAGGGGGATTCTGGAATTAACTTGACCATATTTCAAAATAAACTAAAAGCTCGTTGGATCAACCATGGTTGCTGTCAACATCATGTGATAAGATTCACTATTCAAGCACCCGAGAGCAAGTTGTGAATCGAGATTGGACAATGCTCAACATATATACCTCGTTCCATTTAATATCACATTTTCAGATATGGAGGAAGCCAGATACGACATGAACCTTATGTGGTTCTATGGAGGGGATCTGACTAAACGTTCTACTTCAAAGATCTTAATGCCCATCAAGTAGATGTATTTGTAGCAAATATTGCTTCACAATACAAAACATTCATAAATAAAATAATCGTCCCAACTCTTATTAAGAAAATTACAGTGACATTATTACGGAGATTGAAAGGGTGGCTTGGTCACATTTAATTTTCTTAGGAATCTTCGGAAGCTGGAAGAGTGTGCTAAATTGAAACCGTAAAAGAAAGTTATCTGTTGTTTTGTTAGTTGCACTAGTGGCATTCCATGCCGTGATAAGCCACAAGGAAATGATGTTGGATGATAAGATTTACGAGTGTAGGGTTAAGTATTGCAGCATTAACCCCAACTTTAATTATAGGCCACTCAACCATGAACATGTAATTGAGCTTGTGTGAGAAGATAAAGGATAACAATTTTTACACTATTCCACATAATGCTGTTTTGTGCCCATACTACGAAAGAAAGAAAGGCATTGAGATAATGTGGGTGACAACACCAAAACAAATCACAAAGATTCAAACGGAAGGTAAAAAATTAATAAGTCAATGTTTTTCTTAAATTTTATCCATGATTATTCTAAACTCAATCTAGTGCTTATTTTAAATTCATGAGGTCAAGGTGGGTTAAGGGTCTAACTTAAGGTTAAACTTATTAAGTATACATTATTAACGGCCAACACATGATAATAGTAGCCCAACGACTTCTCGATGAACATAATAAAGGAATGATGGCAACAAATTTTTTAGCATACTCGTGAAAAACTAACAAAAAGATTGGCATTTTTAACTAAGCTGAATTTTATAACCAAGCAGTACCATAAGCTATTAGCAAAGTGGGACACTGCCGAACACCAACCACTACAACAACAAAATATGGGAGAAATTTAAACACACGCAATCCATGTGGAAAACTCTTAAGCGACTGCAAAGAGCTACTACATAGAGAGAACAAAGTGTGGAATACTTGATAAGGAATTTGTTTTGGTGGGATTTATCTTGTCCACATATTAATCTTTTAATTATTTCATTAGCAAAGAGCCAAAGAAATTGCAATAGTTGATTTTGCCTAGGTGGGCGAGAAGGAAACATACTTCCTTGATGATGTTGATTTCTTTTCCAAGGACAAAGTCTTTGCCAAATGAGTGGGGATCATGAATCCTTTGCGAAAGGAATATTAAAGAAGAAACAGATGGGTGAAAGGGGAGCCTTCGAAAAAGTTTGTAAAGAAACTCAATAAGACTCTCAAGGCTAAGTCTGTTCAAGTTGCGAAGGATGTAAACAATGACTTCAAATTCACATGGTTGAAGCCTCTGAACAGAACAACAGTGAAGGAGATGGATATGTTAATTGATTTGGTGGCTGATGGCAAACTATAGATTAATAATAATATCCCCATCTCTTTTTTCATCTCAAGGCAATGGAGCTGAAGATGATTAGACACTTTAAGGAGTGGTTGGGAATACTACCATAAATTGGGTTGGACCATGGCTCTAGCATACAAGGAGGTCAATAAATATTTGCATGTGATAAACAATGATATGCTTGTCCAATGGGTGAACTGATTGAAAGATCTAGGCAAGAATTTATTGCATGCCAACACCAGAAAGGAGAACATTATGATGACACCTTCTCTTATGTAAGTCCTTTAGCAGCGGAGAATTGAGTTGAACCTTATAAAGGAGGACATTACAAATCATAACAAGCCTTACAGATGTTTGTTATCGAATTCAAAAACTTTATTGGGTAACATCACTACTTGTAAAAAACCATTTCAAATGTTCATAATGGATCAGCAGGTGTCAAAAATCCTTTTTCAGATAAGGCACTAGAAGATTTTGTGGAGAAGCTTAGTCATGTAAGCATGTACATAGAAGGTAATATTTATTATTTAATTTTTGCACACTTACTTGATACTTACGTTTTCAGGTATTTATTTCTTGATTTTTGGTCATGTCACTGATACCTTCGCCTTCATCTTTGCCAAGAAGAACAAACATCGATGAACTAGATTTTACATGAACGATGTTGATCCCAAGTGTATTGATATAGTTGTTCACTTAATTGTTAGGAATGCACCAAACAATTTCAAACTTTCAAATGACTAGCTAAGCATCTCACTCCAATGGGCATGAACCTCCACCCAATACACTGATAGCTGAAAGGGACGTATTCGGCAATGTACATTATTTAAACATTACAAGTTAAGCTACATAGAGCATTGTCAACTTAATTAGGGATCCTCATAGTGATGCATAGGTTTTTGACTACTGCACTAGGGGATCCATTTTGAAGGCGTGTTACCTTCAGGATATATGTGTCTTTGCCATTGAAAAAGATAAGACCATGGTTGAGGACTTGAATAAGTGAATAGAGAGGTTTTCAATTGACTACCTTAATAAACTCATACAAGAGTATTTAGAAAGTTTCCTCCGAGAAGTGCAATAGCTCTGAGAAAAAATACAATCCAATGTTAGAACATGAGAATGATCTTGAACCATATATTATACCAGAAGTTATCTTAAGAAGTATAGAACATTAAATTACTCCATTAACCATGAAAATATCAATAGAAGAAACAAAAGATGTCGAACAATCTTCCAAGTGGTTAAAACCTTCTTTGCCTGGATCAGAAGTTAACAGCGAAGAAGAATTGATAATGTGTTGATAAAATGACAAATAGTTGTAAATTAAGGCATTTTTGTATATTTTGTTTATATTTGTACAAAAAATAAATTCTCAAGAATTAAAGAAGCTTTTAGTTAAAAACATGGGTCACACATTAACAAGTTAAATAATATACCTTGGTAATTATAAGCCAATTAACAATCATTTTACAAATGTATGGTTGACAATCATTTTTATTGCCTTCAGTTCATGAATCACTTTCTCCAGTGCTTATAATATTTGAATCTTATAAGAATGATGTACAAGTAAATGATAAAGGGATCGACACAACAATATAATATCAAAAAATACATGTGAAAGGGACTAAACAAGTGAGTTGCAAAGATTCAAGAGGCAACATTGTCCCTTGTTACCCATGGTCATATTGTGTTGTTGGATGTCAATGGCATTCTACTTCATCGATAAAGGCTTGAGGACATAGAAAAAGAAATCAAACAGGGAGATTTCATTCGTTGTCATGGTAAATTTTGACATGATATTATTTTTCATGTATCTCAATGTTGCAGAAGAGGTGATTCGTAAAGATTGATTTTTGACTAGCGAATATATTATAAACCTCTTGAATTTTACAATGTAAAAAGATAAGTAAGCCATACTTCTTCAAGAATGAAAGAATAATTGAGCTTTAATGAGAGATCAATTAGTTAAGGATAATGAAGAACGCGCATATCTTGACGATGACTCCATACTAATAGCTGAATCACTTTGTTTGATCAAGCTGTCTTTCTGCACAATATTACAATATGAATGATTCTTATAAAAACACACGCACACTTATATAAACCTGGATATACATATTATTAAAACTTTACAGGGTCTATACATATTTTCTCTGAAGTGCTCAGACTAATTAGATGGCGGGGAATTATAATATACAGACAAACATGTACTTATATATATTAATACACTAGTACATTCACATACACTCTTCTTCGTCTCAAAGATAAGTGGACGGGATTAAGTGTGCAAAACTTACATTTGTGATAGTGCAAAAACGCACATCATTCGGTTCTAGAACTGCCACAAATGTGAACTTTGGACAATTTTACATAGTTTACTGGCTTTCATTCAAAATATTATGATAAAATTATAGAAGTAAATAAAAGAAAATAAAAAACTTATATATACTAATACACATGTACATTCACATAAGCCACCTTTCTCCATCTCAGAGAAAAGTGAGTGAGATTAATTTTGCCCACCATTTTAGGAAGCAAGGAAGTGTGGCGGGACTAATCTCGCCACCACTTCCGTACCTATGAAAATGGTGGTGTGTGAAGAGAGAGATATATAAAATTATAATATAACAAATAAACATGTACATATAAATATATGTCTGTGGGAGATATAGATAAAGGAGTTATGGGCAAGATTAATCCTGCCACTACTTTCCTACTTGGTCAGTGCAGTTAATCCTACCCACAACTCTCTCATATGAAGAAGGGTGGCGGGACTAGTCTCACCACCCCTTTCATGCTTAGTGGGTGGGATTAATCGAATGGTTGGCAAGATTAATCATTCCACCCACCAAGCAGGGATGTGGTGGCAGATTAGTCACACCACCCCTTCTTGCCTAGTGGGCAGGATCAATTCTACCCACCACCCTTTAGAACGTAAAGGGTGGTGGGATTAATCCTGCCACCCTTCCATGCTTGGTGGTTATGTACCACCTCCCCGCTTCCTCAAATAATCAACGGGATTAATCTCGCCCACAAGGTAGGGATGTGGTGACAAGATTAATTATACCACTCTTTATGTTTGTGGGCATGATTAATCCCGCCCACCATGCAAGGATGCAGTGGTAGGATTAATCCTGCCACCCTTTATGTTTGTGGGCAGGATTAATCCCGCCCACCATGCAAGGATGCGGTGGCAGGATTAATCCTGCCACCCTTTATGTCTGTGGGCATAATTAATCTCACCACCATGCATGAAAGGGTAGCGGGACTAATCATGCCACCCTTTTACATATGAGAGAGTTGTGGGCGAGATTAATCTACCACCTTTATGTCTCAAAGGTGGTGGTGGGATTAATCCACCCGTCAAGCATGGCAAAGTGGTGGGATTAATCTCGCCATCACATCCATGCCACTTACCCGACATGGAAGGGGTGGCATGGTTAATCTCGCCCACCAGGTATTAATGTGGTGACGGGATTAATCCTACCACCCCTTCTCTGTCTCAAAGAGTGGTGGGCGGGATTAATTCCGTCACCCCTTCCATGCAACAAAGTGTGGTGGGCAAGATTAATTTCGCCCACTCAGCATGGAAGGGGTGGTGAGGTTAATCTTGCCACCACTTCCCTGTCCCAAGCATGTATGTGTGGGAGAGATAGAAATATATAGGAATTATAATATACAAATATATACATATAGTTTGTGTGTGTGTGACAGATAGAGATAAAGAAATTACATATATATACAAAAACACAAATGTGTCTGAGAGAGATATATAAAGCAATTTCTAAGATATATATATATATATATATATATATATATATAATATATTATATATACAAATACATAGGTACATACACATACAAATATGCAAAAAATTATATAGATACAACACACACATATGTATATACAGGAGAGTGTGTGTGTGCGAGAGATAAATAAATAAATTAAATTATACATATGCACACACACATATATATGTATATGTATATATAGGAGTGTGTGTGTGCGGGAGATAAATAAATAAATTAAATTATATAGATACATACACACATATATATGTATATGTATATATAAGAGTGTGTGCGAGAGATAAATAATAAATGAAATTATATAGATACACACATATATATGTATATGTATACATGAGTGTGGGTGTGAGAGAAGATTTCACCTATGTGAATGCCACCTTCAAACCTACTGCACCACCGGCCTTTTTGCACTACCATGCCTTATGAGAGTGGATTTATCGATTTATTGCACTGCCGCTCTCAAATTCCACCGCCGTTGCATCTGCCTTGGAACCCTAAGAAAAATACCTTAAACCCTAAAAAAATAAAATATATATTAACCCTAAATGAATATTCTTTCATTATATTATCATGCATATGTGGGTGTGTGAGTGTATCACATACACCCAAAATATAAATCATGCAGGGGTTTAACATATGTGTGCCTATGAGAGTGTTAAGCTTTCACATGCTCGCAATATATGCATACACACATATATACACATAGACATACATACATAATACATAATATATGTGAATGTATCACGTCAGTACATATGGATCATGCATGGTGTTGTGTGAGAGAGAGTGTTGAAAAATTAATTTCACACACATTGCATACATTAGTACACATACACACTGTATACACATAGACATATATACATATTAACTGTATGAATGTGTTACATACACACAGACTGAGTACATATGGATCATACATGCATTTAACATGTTGTTTTTGATAAAGAAGCAACAGATTCTTGAGTTGGGCTTGGTGGCCTAGTTATGATCATTCTTAATCAATCATGCATCTCAATATGCTAGACATATGATCACCGTCACATATCATTACTTATTTGAATTATGATTTAATCCTTTATTGTAGTCCTTTGACCCTATACACTAAGCCTTACACCCCAGTGTGTGTGTGTGTTGTTATATATATATATATATATATATATATATGTTTGTTATATGGTTTAACAAACGCAAGTATTTTTTTTTTAAATTTTTAATATCTTTATTAAAAAATTTATTATTCATATAAAAATACACAAGAAAACATGCATAAAGAATTATTTTTAATCAGATAAACTATTAATATCACAAATCATTCTAGTGATTTATAAATTATTCTTAAAAATGCAAATTATAATTTTTTGAGTATACATTAAAATTGTATACATATATTTGAATTTTACCCTATTGTAATTTATAAAGATATTAAAACATATATTTTAATGCAATCATAGCACATATAATATATAATGTATAATGTTAATATTACAACATAGAAATTAAATGTGTACACTTTTACAAATATTTAATATACATTTACTCTAGACCCTAAACATAGTTTAGGATTTAAACCCTAAACACTAAGCCCCACAATTGATTATTTTAAAACGTGTATTAAGTCTAAAAATACTTTGTAATTTTTGCGTGTGTTATAATATGTAAGCCTCGAGATTGTGTAATGATAAATGCTTGGTTTGGGTTTAACCCTAAAACATAAACACAAAGCTAGATGCTAAACCATTGAACATTATTTATATCGTGATACTCATTGCATGTTTGTATATGCATTTGTGTCTGTATGTGTGCTTTAATGCGTGTGCTTGTATATGTAAATTTTTTATTGTGTCATATATGTGTGCCAAAAAAACATTGAAATAAAGTGAAATAATATTAATGTACACACTATGAACATATTTTAAATTAAACATAATAATATACCATTTTATCTATTATATAATTATATATAGTTTTAATAATATATACTAATTTAATATTGTAATAAGGTTTAATATTGAATATTCTTGGAATAAAAGAAAATAATTAAGAAAATCCCATTAATATAATCAAATGTAGAATAATTACTCGAATAATTAGGAAAATAATATTAATATACACACTATAAATATATTTTAAATGATATATAATAATATATCATTTAATCTATTGTATAATTATATATAATTATAATTATATATTAATTTAATTTTGATAATAAGGTTTAATATTGGAATGATCTTGGAATAATAAGAAAATAATTAAGAAATCCCATTAATTAAACAAAGTAGAATAGTTACTTGAATAATTAAGAAAATAATATTAATATACACACTATGAATACATTTTTAAATGATACATAATAACATATCATTTTATTTATTGTATAATTATATATATTATTATATACTGGAATAATAAAATGTAGAATAATACTAAAATTTCAATAATTAAATAGCTTGAATCACTTGCTAATGTTAAATACATTAATGCAATTTATAAAAATAATGGAATAAGAGATATATATGTTAGAGAGTCAGTCATTTGTATCAACGTTAAATTTTTTATCATATCAAACATTTGAAATTCTAACATAAATATTGTCAATATAACATGTAAATTTAAAATGCTTTTAATTTCTTATTCAAATCTAGATCTGTATTACTATTTTGAAAGGGTTTCGTCATTTGTAATTTTCTCTCTTCAGATTCTTCTTTTCTAGAAAGTGAGCAATATGGAGCAACACTAAAATTAGGTGTTATCGTTTATAAAAAAGCATGGCGCCCCTTGTGTTGTTTACAAGTATTATAAACAAATTTAAAACTACTTTAAAAACTCACTCTCTTAAAATTAAAATTTAGGTTTAGAAATTCATTAGGATTGCACTAGAATCAGTTAGGGATTTATTATGTTTACACATCCCTTTTACTTAAAATTCTCGTTAGCCGAGATCTTAAAGAATTTTAATGGAGTGGTAAAATTATCTAGCCAGTCCTTCCCCGCCTCCTAAAATGGTCAGCAATATCCCGTCCACAATTCTCTAAAACAAGGAAGGGTGGCAGAATTAATTCAGCCAATACTTCTTCGCCTCTTAAAAGGTGGGATTAATCTTGCTCACAACTCTCAAACAATGAAGAAGTGGCAAGATTAATTTCAAAGAGTTTTTGGTCAGGAAGGGGTGACGCAAGATTAATCTTGCCCCCCTTCCTTATTTTAGAGAGTTGTGGACAAGATTTATCCCGCCTACCAATTTATGAGGTAGGGAAGCATTGCAGAATTAATCCCGCACCAAGAACTCTTTGAAATCTTGGCTAATTAAGAATTTTAAGTAAAGGGATATGTGAACGAGATAAATCCTTAATGAATTTTAATGCAATCTAATGGATCCTAAACCCTTAAAGTAGTTTCACCAAATGGCACATCACAACAAGTCAATATGTAATTGCGCTCACCATTCTAAGAGGTGAATTAATCTCGCCAATGCTTCCTTGCCTCTTAAATGGTTTGCGAGATTAATCCTGCCCCCAATTCTAAGAGGCGAGGGATTTATTCTACCAATGCTTCCTTGCCTTCTAAATGGTGGGGATTAATCGCCACCTCTTCCTCGTCGAAAAGAGTTGTGGTGCCGGCGAGATTAATCCCGCTTGCCTCTTCCCATCAAATAGTGTTGTGGGCAGGATTAATCCTATTGATCTCTCCTTGTCAAAGAGAGTTGTGAGCAGGATTAATCCGCCCACCATTCTAGGAGGCAGGGAAGGAGTGGCGGATTAATCTTACCACCACTATATTAATCAAGCATGAGAATCTATTTTTATACATAATTATATGTCATTGCACATGCATATATATTAAGCACCCTCAATTCAGATTTTATTGCATATTGCATATTGCATAAACAGATATCATAAATGACATAACTATTTATGTGCATGACAATATTTAATACTAGAGATAAAATATATTTTCTTCAAAATAACGAGATAGTTGGCCTTGGAACTGTGGAAGTTTAAGATGATAATGCATCATGTTACAATGTCTTGTGTGTACGTATGGGTGAACACCATTTGCAAGCATGTTGAGGTTCTTGAAGAGGGTTCTCCTATATTGTGGAATGTAGATGAAGTCAAAGCTGACACATAAAATGCAGAGTCATAAACAAATATTAATACGATTTTACAAGATGATGACTTGCATATTGTGATGGATGAGGTGATTCTCTTTTTCATGAGATCGAGGTTGAGAGGGGTATCATTTCATCTATCAATTCAATGAAAGTCGTATCAGAAGAGAACTAGGGGTCATTGATGTAATTGCGACAAAGATTTCACCTAATGGCACATTGCATCTTGGATCCCTCGTGAGATGACAAACATCTGAATTAAAATAGCCAGATGGTTAACATATCCAGGGTTGGATTTCAATAATAACAACAACTAGGAAGGATAATTCATATTTGAAGAAGTTCCTTGCATTGGTCCTATAGTAAGAAAAAATGATTTATGGGTTGCAGATCTACCCCAGCAAGTTCCGGCAAGAGGATCAAGATGATCTCACATATTCGACAAGCATTATTAGCATCTCCACAATTGACTACTGCAAAAAAAAGTGTTGTCAAATGGCTAACCAAAATGAAATTACCCAATGTAGACATGTCTTTTGTATATTCACCCAAAAGCAAAGGCATGAGTTTGAATATGCTGCACTAACTGGGTGTATTGATGGAATGGCCTTGGACACAAGTTATCAGAGTACATCCATGGTATTTAATAAGGTGGCCATTTGTTCCAAAACTTGGTACATTATATATGGGATCTCGAAGACCACGTTCTATTACCAGAGGGATGAGTGGCTAGATGGAGAGCACATCTCAATACATGGGAACACTTGTTTGGTCAAAACCCGCTCTCGC
Source organism: Selaginella tamariscina (assembly GCA_003024785.1). NCBI lineage: Eukaryota > Viridiplantae > Streptophyta > Lycopodiopsida > Selaginellales > Selaginellaceae > Selaginella > Selaginella tamariscina. The sequence continues at coordinate 373,570 of PUQB01000095.1, forward strand.
ATTATAGTAGCCATAGAGATATTCAAGGCTTTTGTGGAAGCAAATGTAGACAGGATGCCTCACAAATACTGTATCACAAATGTAAAGGTCAGGGAAAATTCAAGGTTTTGCCTTCAATCTACACTCAATTGAAGCTGTGTAAACATGTGAACAAGTGCTTCAACTTGATGGGGCTCTGAACAATCTACACTAGTACCTTCAACAATATATGGAATACTCATTTTAAGGATGTGGAACAAAACACTCTACCTTTTTCAAGTGTGACACTTGTACATCATTGAAGGCTGTAGAGGCTTGTGCAAAAACCTTGGTGCAGACTGCCATTCAAAAGAAGATGAAGGTCCACATGATTGCACAACAAACTCACCGCATGCTTTTCAAGTCACGCCTGTCAAAATACATGTGGTTGATCCATGACAAGATGGACCATTCAAAGACCAGCATTTCAAAGCTAGTTGCAAAACCAAAGTGCCTTGGAAATGTCACAATACTTTTTCGATTTCATTGAGATTAACACATGGACACGGTTGTGAATCATATGGACACTTCTCACTTCCACATTGGTTTAGCGACTCCAATTTTCACTATTGAGTCATTGGCCATGTGTTTTAGAAACCTTGAAGCCCACTCATAAACAAGTCCTATGGGTGATCTCAATTAAGAATAACAATTGGGTCAAGGGTCATTAAATGAGGTTACTTGGGAATATGAGAGGCATTGTCAGTAACCTACATAAAAAATAGATGGCCATGTTAAGAGTTCTGGTTCAGTGGAGGGATCTTCACATAGTGTACATATGTCCTCAACATTAAATAAGCTTCTTTATCATTTGCTTTTACAGATGGATAATTGTACAAACGAAAACAAAAATAAGTAAATCATTTTAGTTAAGGGTTTCTCAAGCTTATATTTACTTTTATTTTCTAAATACGTATTAGCATACTTGTCATTGCTTGTTTCTAAAGGTGTATTTGAGACAATCACGCTCAGTTTCCTTATGGTTGGTCACGAAGATATTGATGCATTCTTCAGTAGGACAAGTGCACTTACCTTACCACATATGATGGATTTTTTTGAAAATTGCATGATGGGAGTGATTCTTTAACTAGTCACCTTGTGTCACTACATTTCTTCTTCTCCATAAGAGATGGTATACTTACTATGCATACAAGTTACAACCATCAGAACAAGAATGGTTACCAAAAGAGGGCTTAATGTTTTTCAAAAGTGGAGAGGATGGAAAGCCACTTCTCCCAAAAAGATAACCAAACCCTATTTAATGAGTGCCCAACTAAGGAACAAGAGCTTATATAACATGGGTTCAAAAATCGATGTCAAAGAATTTTGATAAAGCAATTAGTTATTTAGAACTATGTAAGCATATGAGATTAAAATGACATCAATGAGCGCAAACAACATAGAAGCTAGTAGTGATGTGAAGTATAAACCCCACACTTTGTTGAGAAAAAGAACCAAAAACCTAAATAATACTTTGATTGCTGCAAGGATCTTTAAAAATTGATTATCATCCTCATTACTTTAGATGTGTCATATAACCAACCTATTTGAACACACCTGAAATTATCACAAAAATAGTATGGTAAACGTTGTATGGTTTAAACCACAAAAAACAACATAAAAAGAAGAGCGAAAGATATAATGGATACCTAAAGAAAACATGGTCTCCCAATCAAAAAGACCTAACATGTTTTATAAATGTTAAATTCATTCGATATAGAAATGTTAAGAAGCATTAATAAGTCACGATTAACAAAACTACAAAAGATTGTATGTTTTCTAAAGCTTAAAGCAATTATAAAATTACAAAATATAATTAATTTAATATTTATAATTATAATAAACTCTTTAATAATAGTACCAAATTGTTTCCTTAAGTATATAAATTTATTAAAAGATATGGAAGATTGACTATATATAGGATTTTGTATATATATACTAGTAAAAAATTTAATTAATGTTATATTTAAAATATTAATATTTTAATAACAACATAAATATTTATATAATGTGCTCTTTAATAACTTTTACATTAGACCCATATAATCTTAAATATAATATATTATATAACTTAATACCTTCTACTTTTATAATGTTATTAATTTTTGGTCCATGAATGTTATAATTCATTAAAGAGTCAATTACAAAAATGAAATGTTTATAGAATATTCTTTTTTTTTAAACACATATTTAAAGAATATTCTTTCTTTAAACATATATTATTCTAAAGAATATGCCTTTAATATTAGAAATATTAATTAAATAATTAAAATTGTTAATTATTAAGAAATGGGACTCATGCCCATTTTAGTTACAACATGCATTTAGATTGCATGAGTGGTTTATTGGTCTTTGTGTTCTTTGTGTTTGTTGCCCAAACTTGTATTGTTAATGGTTTGGCCAACTTTGGACAACTTTGGCCACATTTGTGAATGGGGCCTTGAATGGTTAAATTGAAAGAGACTATTTTCATTTATATTAAGTAAGTTAATAACTTATAAATCACTCTATCGTTATTCCAATGTTTGAACTTGAAAGGGTTGTATAAAATTAGGTGCAATCTAATAATTTTAAGGTTGAGAGAATTTGAACGAGAGTGTCATTTACAAGGACTAGTTCACGATTCCTCATGTCAGAATTCCACTTTGGGTGTGAAGTGATAAGTGTTTAAGATTTAACAAACGAGTCCTTTCTTGATTTTTTTCAAGTTCATCTTTTCTAAATTGATGCAGTAATCTTGGTTGACAATGAGATTTTCATTGTAATAAAAAAAGAAGTTGAAGGAGGGGTAACATTGCCTAATTAATAAGACAATTTCTTATGCATTATGCAACTGAATTGAAGTTCATATACCCACACGAAATTCTTTTGATCATATAGTTTTGAAGAGGTTGTTCATTCTTTTGCGTACAAATATGGGTCATTTGTTGGGGTCAACATGAAGATCCCATGGCACGTGTCTTTATGATCCAACCCCCACTTTTAACAATAGACTATCACCTTTTTAAGGCCAAAGAGGACGAGTAATTGTAGAAGATTGTTCTTAGAGACCTTACATTCTATTGAGAGTTCTTCCTAGACATGTTCATCCATTCGCCCCTTGCTAAGTTTCACACAACGTCTAGATACCCATTGCTTTGGTGAACTTTCATGACTTGGTTCATCACAATGTTTTATATTTTTCAGGGTCTGGTATTGTTGAATTCCTTGGCATGCGCCCTCCCCATGAGTGTCTTTAACTACTCCATGTTCACTAATTTCAACTACACTTAGTTCAAGACATCCTTATGAAAAAAACATTTTGAATCCACTCGAGCCTCTCATTGGTTAGGGGTCTAATAGTCAAGAGTTAATGAAATGAGGAAGTGCTTGTTATATATTAATCAAAATTAAAATTATAAGATTTTAAATTTACATATTAAGATAGCTATAGGTTACCTTTTTTTTTTTTCTTTTGCACCTGTATGCATTTCCTTTATGAGGATGCTATCATTTGCAGTTCAACTTGATCTTCTTTTATGTGCTCCTCATATGTGTTGTCATTGACATCATCTTCTTCGTCTCCATTGCCTTCATCCTCCACCAAATCTTCCAGACCAACCAACAACCCAAGAGGGACAATAGCACCACATGTGGGTTTCAGATTTCCTCTTCCATTTTATAGGAATCCATGTAGAGAGTGGAGCAAGTTTTCCCAACTGACCTTAAGAAGTCCATGCTTTCTTCAATCTTTTTATTGTCTTGAAGAATGTTGATGATGGGGATATTGTGTATAATACCTTCCTGGAAAAAGAATTTAGCACAATATACCTCCATCACCTTGTAAGATTTGAAACATTACAGGATTTTTGATACTGCTCCTATGTTCATAGTACAATCCCCTGTGAGAATTTCTTCGTATTTTTCCTTGACTTCCTTAAGAAAATCTAGCTCAATCTTGCATTTGAACCTTAAATCTCCTAGTGGTATTAGGCCAACAATCTCAAGTACTTAATAACAATGATCCCGAATCCAATAAGTATGTAAATTACTTGTGATTTTCCAATATAGATAATTTCACAATCCTTTTTCATAGGTTTGAAGTCAATCTCATGCTTTAGAAGCGTTTCAGCACATATCCTCATCTCCTCAAGTATCTTTACAGAAGTTCATTTTAGGACTTCACCCTTGTAAGACTCTTTCAAAGGTTTCATCCAAAAGTTGAATCCCTTTTTGGCAATGTTATAAGGTTGGACATTTGAAAAAGAATCATGGAGATTGAAAATCATTCTAGCTCTTTTGAGAAAGCTCTATAGATATAAAATATTTTAGTTTTGAAAAAGACTATTGAAAAGACATACTTACTTTATATTCTATGAAGTGTGATTTCCCTTGTGTTATTGGAGATGGAGACTCATATTCTTCCATTTCTCTAGGACACAATATCTCATGTGAGAAAGTTGCCATAAATCTGAAGAAAGTTTATGTTAGGATCATATTTAGTCATCTAGGCGTTTTTAGTTATGTGTCTTTTATTGGAGCATATAATGAGGAAAAACACCAAAAATATAATATTATGAAAATACGAGTCAAATGGGAGGGCTACCAAAGTAATACAGAATCTAGAATGAAAAATGCATCAGTGAGGTCCAACAAAATACGGCTTGAGCAGAAGTTATCATAACAGTAATGAGGAAGTTATGTAACTAATCGGATAAGGTTGAGAAGAAGTTACAATAACTACTAATAAAGGACTGGGAGTATAGGTATAAATAGATCAGAATAGGATTAGGAAGGGATCCCGAGTATATTGATTATTGTAATATTTGCTTAGTGTGGACATAATATAAGTTTTCATCTCATCCCCACTACGTCTTTCTGCTTATTTCACTGTTTCTTAGTATACTTTTCTCACTTCGCTACTACAATAAGATTCACAGTACTACTACTATTACCTATTATATATCTTACCATCCTTACGCTATTCCGATCTTTTGAAGTTTGATCTCTATCTATTACCTTACTCCATTCAAACCCTTATCACGGGTTGACGGTGGCGACCACATCTACATTTGTAGGTTTAGGATTAACATTTCAAGTGGCATGAAGTTAAATCATTTCTTGGTCTAATAGGATATTAATGTAGATTCATAAAAGATTACTTGAAGATAGTAACTCCATTAACCGAATTCATGAAAAACATTCCATGGCACTAAACTCTAAAGTGCTAGCAAGCGTTCATTAAACTCAAAGAAGCTATCTCTTTTAAGCATGTATTATGGTTATTACTTTTTGAAGACTTCATTTGAGGTGGAGTGTGACGTATCTGACTTTGTAATTGGTGATGTATTGCAGTAAGAAGGACATTTGGTGTTCTTTTTCTCAAAGAAGTTAAATGTAACACAAATTTGATGACCTATTCAATAAAAAGAAATGTATGTTTTCTTAGAGTATTGACACCATTACTTCCAAGTCATGGCAGTGTGATTTGGATAAATAGTGTAACTTTGAGATACTTTGGAATGCATCTAAAGTTATCACCAAAGTATACTAATGATAACAAAAGTTAACTCAATTTCAACCTAAAATCAATAATAAGGCAGGAAAATACAATGTGATGGCTAACGCACTTAGTAGGAAAGGTCATCTTTATATTATATCGTTACTAATATCAACTTTGGTAGATGAATTTGTGATGGTATATCCTCAAGATGAGTTTGTTAAGAAGGCTTTAGACTTGATAGTAAAGAGGAAACAAATCCATTAGTTGTGCAAAAATGGGGATATTCCAATAGAGATGGAAAAAAAGGATGAATGCACTCAAACAAGTGCATCTTATAGTGCGAAATGGAGTTCTCTACTACAAAGAAAAGAGACTATGTTCTAGAAGGGACATGGTATTAGGGGAACATCATGATGTTTATTTGGTAGAACACAATGGAAGGCACAAAACTTTGGCTGATTAAAATGAGGGTTTTATTAATAAATGATGTTATTAAGTGTGTTAAGACATGCTCTGCATGTCAACAAGTGTTGACTGGTCACTTGAAAGATCTAAAAAGTTGTAGTGTATATCAATTTCAAAACAGTCATTCTAAAGTTTCACTTTGGACTTTGTCACAAGAGTATCAAAGTTTTGTGGTTTCAATTCCCTCATGGTGGTGATTGGTTAGTTTTCAGAGGTTGCCCATTTCATTTCAACAATAGAGATGGTGAATGCAAGATAACAAAAAAAAGTGATTCTTCCATGAGGTTGTAAGAGTGTGATCGAGATCCTTGGTTTATGGACGAGTTTTAAGGAACATTGTCTAAACAATACGATATGATACTAAAGTTTAGTATGACTTACCATTCGCAAACGAATGGTCAATTAGAGAAGGTGAATCGACTATCTCATGTGCTATGTTCGGGGGATCAGGTGAAACACTGGAATATGATTGAGATATGTTATAATAACTCGACACACATTGTAGAGGTGTTAAAAGTGGTATTTCTAAAAATATAGTGTTGTCGAAAGACGCCAATCGAGTTTGCTTTGAAGCAAAGTTCATTGAATACCTGCATTGTGCATGGGATGTTCCTTGTTAAACAATGATTGCAACACAAGAATAGTATCATCAACAATACAATAAACATTGACATGATGTAAAGTATTAGGTTGGAGATATTATATTATTAAGTACTATAAACTTGAAGGTTCCAATGACTCTTTCAAAGAAGTTTTTTTGCACTACCTAGGGTCCATACAAAGTGGTAATATAAATAGAAAAGATGTCTTATGAGTTAGATCTTCCTCGAGAGATGAGAATGGTACATAATGTGTTTCACGTCAATTTACTCGAGTCATTCCACAAAGATAAAAAACATCTAAAGAGATACAATAACTGACATATGCCTCTTGAACTAGTTGGTAAGAAGAAAGAGTTTGAGGTTGAATCTATATTGAGAATGCAAAAAGTTTATGGGTAGCAGAAACATAAGCTCAAATATCTTATCAAATGAAAGAGTTATTTTCGACGTTGAAACTATTGGAGAATTTATAAAATGTCATGGAGTTGATGAATGAGTTTGAGGCGAGGTCTCTAGCTGATTATAATAATGTTAAGGAATAAAAGAAAAGCTTTATTTTTTGTTAACTTAAGGGTCAGTAACAATATTACCTAAAGACATTAAATATATTAAAGAAATTAATTAGCTTTTTGTCTATGTTCAAGTGATAAACTTTGTAAATGTATAAAAGTTTCTAGGTGACTTCATGTCACAAATGGTGCCTTTAGCAATTGAGTTGGCAGCTTAGTAAACGATGTTTTTGAAGTATTAAGCTTCGCGTAATGCAAGGGGATAATGCAAATTATGTGAACTTTTTACTGACTTCGCATAGAATAATTAGCATTAATTTTTAATTAATATTTTTAAATTTAATCTAATTTGGAGTTAGATGTCAATGAGAACGTTGACATTTTAAAAAGACAAAAAAGGATGTCTTAATTTTTATTTTGAAGTTTGTTTGTAGTTATGTTGACAAGCTTTAAGTGTAGAAAAAACAACCCTACTTAGTGCACTTAAGTATTTAGAGATAGCCTAGCTAGGTATAGTTAAGTATTTGGAAGAAACTTTAAACAAATGTAGCATTTCCATTTAGAAAACTCTTCCTTAATTTTGATCTCGCCGCTCGGTCGGGATTTTGTGAGTTCGATGTGTCAAATAAGGTTAAGACTTTTTTGGTGTGAGTTGGTCTCATCCTCCTTGGTGATAACTTTCACATGTTTAATTGTCTTGAAGAATCTTTGGAGTTGATAAATATTCTTAAAGGGATATTCTAATAATATACTATTGGGAATATGCTAGTGGAATATGTTGCTTTATGCAGTGTGTTTCTAAGTATGTACAAAGTCTCAAAAGGTTCTTTTAGTGGCTACTATTATATATAGAGAGGGCATGTTTTTTGAGTTGTTTTTATATGTGAATTGTCTTGTGGATCAGCATGTAACATTATCTCAACATAGAGAAGATCGATAAAGGTCTAAAGCATAACAAAACCAAGCATATGCCAACTTAAGCTTCATCTCCAAGACTCCAAGGTATATGAGATATTCTTTTAATATCCTAAGGTATCATGGAGATAGGATATTAGTATACAAAATATTCTTGTACTTTGTTTTCTTGTTTTTAAACTTAATTATCATGAGGGTTGACTTAGGGTTGCCCTAACCCCATGCCCCATTAAGTATTATTATTAAAAATTAAAATACATTATTATTATAATTATTATAAATATTAATTATTTTATTAAACCAATTAGTATAGTATTTATTAAGTATTATTATTAAAAATTAAAATACAAGGATTAAATTTTTTCAAGGGTATAAATGTAAATTTGTTGATCCTTGGTAGCAAATCTAATATATTTAATTATATTTAACTAATAATAATATTAATTAAGATTTATAATTATTAATATAATATTTATTAAGTATTATTATTAAAATTTAAAATACAAGGATTAAATTTTTTTCAAACGTATAAATGTAAATTTGAACTTTCACATGATTATATATGTAAATTTGAAAATTTTAGGGGTATAAAAAAGATCCCTTTTTATTCCTCTAAAATGCAAATGCCCAAAATGAAAGTAAAATGCAAATTTGTACGTTGCCGCTTAATTTAAAATCCTTACTTATTATCATATTTAACACATTAATCTTAATTTGTTTTTGTTAACTTAATGGGTGATAAAGAGTGCCTACTAAATTTTGATTGTTTATCCAAGAGGAATGGGAATGTCAGGTCCATGCAATTGCACTCTCTTTCTTTATAATGAACGTTATTTAAACAGATTTATGAATGAAATTTTCATCATTTTTTATATTAACTTAACATAATTTATTACATTTTAACTTAACTAAATCAGTGGAATAAAAATTTAGTTAAATTAACTCTTAACTTATTAAAATAAACTGATGGTGGAAGTGGCCCCTGTTCCTCTTGTTTTGTTTCAAAACTACCCAAAGTGATCTTGAATTAAAAATCTATATTAATTAACCAACTTAATAAACCACATATGCACTCTTGTTTTGTTTCAAAACTACCCAAAGTGATCTTGAATTAAAATCTATCATTAATTAACCAACTTAATAAACACATATGCAACGTAGTAAATATATATATAATATATACCATTTATTGGGTATATAGGTAAATAATATAAAATATATCCAAAAATATTACAAGTAAGCTTGTAGATAAATTTGATTCAAGACTAATTTGAGCACTTTCAAAACTACCTCAAATAGTTTAGAAATTATATAAAACTAAAGATCAATTTGATAATTCCCTTATGTTAATAAATTAAGTGAAAAGTTGATTAAAGTTAATCTAAAATATAAAAAACGAATGTCAATTTTTCATAAGCGAATGGACAAACGAATGTGTATATATATATATTATATATATATGCTGATGTATCAGGTGATTAATAATATTAATTTTAATATTATAGCGTATTGATGTGTTTAGATGTAATTAATTAAAAGTTAATTAATTGGTTAAATGTTAAAACTTAAGGAAAATATATGTAATTAACAAAATTTACATATACCAAATTCGTGTATATAAAATATAAAATTATATAAATAAAAATTAATCCTATAAGTCTTTTAAATTATATCTTCCAAATAAAATACTTTAATTAATTAATTGTGATTAAGGGAGGGGCTATATAGCCTTCCAATATAAGATGTCTTAATTGTATAGGTTGAATTTTACTTAATCTTAAATTTTATTTAAACTTTTACAATTTTTTAAAAAAAACAAAATATACTAGTATTTTATTTTTATTAAGTAAGAAATTTTAAACGAGGCAATTGTAAAACAAAACTGACTAATAGTGTGTATTATGCAGTATATTTGATGGTATATATTAATGTTTGATAGTATATAACATGATATGCTTAACAAACTTCTTTAGTTAAAGAAATGAATTAATTGTCTAATTAAAATAATTAATAAAATTACAATTTAAATTTATAGTCAGATTTAACTTTTTCCTCCCTTTTTCTATGTTGTGTTTAATATACATATATACATAGATATGTATGTATTATTTGCCTAGATAATGTATTTCCTATATATATTATTATATATATATATATATAATGATTTGAGAGAGAGAGAGTGTTATACTGAAAGATATACACTTAATCTGTACCTGTTATGGCAAACCAGTAACATATAACTTGCCGCAAATACGATGTCCCTCTTAATCAAATTAGAAGCCTCCTCCATTTTGTTAAACAGTGCATTGTCCCCATAACCCGTGCTACATTCTTCAACTCTCTACACGTCTCATCTAGTCTCACTATCGTGCGTACCACTAACCCCTCAGACACGTCCGTCATCTCACATATTTGTGAAAATGGAGTTCCCTATACCAATATATATATATATATAATATATATAGAGAGAGAGAGAGAGAGAGAGAGAGAGAGAGAACAATGTATAAATATAATAGTTTGTGTCTGTGTGCATGCGTACATAAACGTTATAAAATAAGTAGAGTGGTTACCTTAGCCCACTCGTAAACAACCTCCATTAGACCAAAGTGAAGAGCGTCTCGTGCATAGTCCTCCGCATTAGCGAGTAAACCATACTTAACTTGCAAATCACCAAGTTCCAAGGCAGTGTTGTAAAGCCTGTGTAGAAATATAACAAATATTATTTGGGTGTATGTCATGTATATGTAGTTTGTTTACGCGTATGAGTGCAGATATCTGTATGTATACATTGGCACACGTGATGACTATAATACTGACTTATACGATATGTCTAAAACTTCTGCGTATTTTGTATGCATAAACGAACCTATCCACATATTTAACGGAATTATTATACTAAAGTGTATTTGATCGCATGTTTATATAGAATATCAGTATAATAACCTACTAAGTCACATCCGAACTATAATACGAAGACATATATGTAGATTATATAACATAATATCATAATATCTTGTGTGTGTGTTAAAGACCTTTCTTTTGCAAAAGCTAGTTTTTCAGTTAAAACTGGTTCACTGGTCTCACGTTGTTGAAAGACTAAAGAGGAGAGTAATGCAACCGCTTCAGCAGCATCGAGGTCACTTAATTGATTGTGGAACAAACACTCCGTCGTAATCAGTTCATCCCCTACATACAAAACATTAACCCACACACGGTTTATATATGTACATTTATTAAGATATGGTGTCAAACTCGTGTATATTACCTCTCTCTCTCACACACACACACACTCACACAGAAAAAACACAACACGCACGCGTACATGCACACATATACACATTCTCACACAGACATACACACACAACACAAGCACACGCACATAAAGTAAGGTGTCAAACCTGTGTTTATTTCACATGTCACACGACCTTTAATTTGTACTATCAACTCTTCATCAATGCAACCTACTTCCTGAAGAACCCGCATCTGAAATTTACGAAGTGAGTACACACACACACACTTAGAAGTACGAATGCACTACATCTTAATGTACATGTATATATGTGTGGGTCTACATATAGGCATAGTATGTGTGTTGGATATGATAGACACACGTGCACGCGCGCACATATACTTACTCGGAGTTCGAACTCGGGCATTTGCTGAAGGGCATTATCCGAGACTTCATACTTAAGCTTGTCAACACGGTCCTTAAGAAGCTGTTGATTCCTGATAATCGTGTAATGCTCCTGAAGTTTTGGACACCTGTGACACTTGTTTGTTGCCAAATGTCCAGATATCCTCTGCATTTCTCTGTATTTCTCTACCACCTCTACGTCATTTAGCTTCAAGTCTGCATTATTATTGTTAATCCAATAATCATCATTTCTTTATATCGTATATGTATGTACGTATGTTTAGCGAAGTATAATATTCTAAAGTCATCATATAGTATATACACGCATGCACGCGACACACACACCTTTCATAGGATCCAGTGCAGGTGGATCAGCTGGGTATTGTTGTTCAAGGTCCAACAATGATTGAACAGCAACAGAGAAGGCAGGCATGTTGACTTGTTCAAGAATCTTGTTCGCATCTACACGAATCTTCTCCTTGCATATGGTAATAATTTGTGTATTGTTAACTTCAGCAACTATATAACCAGCTCCTCCAGCATTACCTAGAAGTTACATATGCGAGTTACGATAAATGTTATATATATATATATATGGTACCGTAGTGTGGAAGTGTAAGCTTAACAACAAGCGAGGTTTTCTTTCCAGAAAACACGTTAAACTCATCGTCATCTCTGTTGCTTTTCTTTCCTATAAAAAATCCACCAGGTTTGCCTTCTTCAAGCTTGTTCGTCTCTGCTTTGGAAAGACCTAAAACATAAATTATTATTAAATAAATACTACTATATATATGTACATAAAAAGAATGACCGTGTAGCATAATTAATATACATACGGTATACATACATGGTAAATGTATGTATAAATATATAAACTATTCTTATTACTTGGGAAGGTATACCCATATATATATATATATATATGACATTCATATGTTGTTTATATAGGTCAGTTCGCATACATAGATGAGTATATGTGTGTATATATAACAATAATACCTGAAGTAGGAATGACACCGCGGTATAAAGCGAGTACTATACTTGTTTTGGCGGCTCCCGTTGGTCCTCGTAAGACAACTCCTAGTGTTGGTCCGGTGGACTATATAACCAAGTAAAATAGAAATTAAACAACAGCTAGATACTGTGTTCTCGTGTGTGTGTGTGTGTGTGTGTGTAGCTCTAAATGCACATGCGTATTCACATACGCACGCACGCACTAATGCGCTTACATTTGGTGGTTTAACCGATACGATCCTCCCTGCAGTGAGGCTCTGCTGGGCTGCACGTGATTGTAGAACACTCTCCTGAATGCTTTCACGAAGCTCATCTGCCTTCTTTGCCAACGAATAATATTCTTCAATTGTGGGATCTCCAAGTATACACCTTCACATATAAAGCATTCAGTTTGTTTACAAACCCAGTGCAGCATATGGACTCGACATATACTAGTATATTTATATACTTACATATATATAAAACGCATACAAGTACTCATGCCAGTAGGCGACAGTGCTATCCACACCAGTATGATTTAGCATTCTAGAGAGAGAGAGAGAGAGGCATACTCTATTGTGGAAACCATCTTAGAGAGCTCTCCTTCTTGCCTAAGTAGCTGCTGTTGTTGTTCAGGGAGTGCACGCTGTGCATGAAACTCCGCAAAACTGCGTTTTAACATGTCTTCAACCTGTCATAAACATGGTATAGCATGGTTCACGAGTTACATACATACACATATAGATAATGTATTTAATATACAAATAATAATAAAGTAATTTAATTAGTAATAAGTTTACCTTAAGTTCCTCCACTCGAAGAAGGTTGAGGATCATTGTGTATGTTAATCTGAATTGTGATTCAAGTTTAGTGGGTTTTCCAGTTAAAAGACGTCTTAAATCTCCTTCGTCCGGTATATCCTCCCAGCACATAACTATCACAGTTCCCACCTATAATATATATACGTAAGTCGCTGTATATACATATATACACGCATAATAACGTCATATATACACATACGCACAAGCAAAATTACCTTGTCAAGGCCTCTACGTCCTGCTCGACCAGCCATCTGAGTATATTCTCCTGGATAAAGTTGTCTGAACGTTTTACCGTCATGTTTCCTAAAACCGTGAAATGCAACCTGCAGGTATGTATATGAATATATGCACACAGACGCACGCGCAACACACACACAAGATATCGTATAGATCTGTGTATACAGATACAAATAGATCTTTGAATATACAAATCATATATACATTGTAGAAATACACGCACTGAAAGGCATACAGATATACACACAAACGACTTACTGTTCTGGCTGGCGCATTAACTCCCATGGCAAACGTCTCAGTAGAAAACAAAACCTGCAAATATGTCCCTCAGTGTGCGTGCGTGCGTGCGTGCGAGAGTCAGTGTGTGTGCGTGGATAAAGACATACATACATCATAAGTAATGCAAGTAGATAATTGCAGCCTATCTAGCAAATAGATAGACTGCAATTATCTAGTTCAGGTAGATATTACAAAATAATTACATGAGTACATAAATACATGCACACACACACATATGTATGCATACTCATAGACACGTATATATGTAGTAGTTTACCTTGATTACACCCTTGCAGAAGAGCATTTCAACAACCTCCTTTACTATAGGAAGTAAACCGGCATGGTGCACACCAATTCCACGCTTTAATAATTCCTCTATCCGAAGCACCTATATACAACTCATAGATTATAGATTACTTAGTCTATGCACTCGCGCACGAGTGTGTGAGAGAGAGAGACGTAGTATCATAGACATACATACACATCAATATATGTCATACCTGAGGGAGTTGACGATCGGTCCCTTTAAGACGTGAGAAGGCCTTGTTAGAAAAAACTCGTATTGCGCTCTTTTCTGATGATGTTGTTAAATCTACTCCAGTTAAACTATCTGCTGACTGATCACACCTATTCTTCGAAAAACAAAACACCACCACCTACAAGTATACATGTGTCATTACATAAATATACCTACATGTGTTTAAGTCTATACAATTACATGTCACTGTATACATAAACAGTAAATCAATTTTAAGCTGTATACATACAAACTCTAAGCAATCATAAGTGTAAATAGTCTTTGTAAGTAACACTGAATCTTAAAACCTTCTTGTGTGTGTGTGCGTGCGTGTGAAGGTGTATATGCTACATGCCACATATATGCATGGTATGCGTGTGTACTTACAGGTAGCAAGTTCTTCTTGGAAAGAACATTTACAAGAGAATACCATTGGGATGTTTCAGATCGCCATGCACCACGGTTGCTGTTCTCGTCTGGTACAGGAATCCTACCTCCTTTGGTCCCTGTAAGTATTTTTTAGTTAATCATCTTAAATAATGAAATTAGTTTTTAGAAAACACACACACACAGGTGTATATATACATATATATCAAGGATAAGTGGAGAGCCGGATGATATAATCTCCTTGTGCACATGTAGCTGTATATAATCTTGAGAGCTTAGTATTAAACCACAAGTATGATTCACGCATTGTGTGTGTGTACCTCGACCACCTCCTCTTCCTTGACCACCTGGGGTATTGCCACGTCCTGTAGGCTTTTTTGTAGTAGTTTTGGCTAAATGGGCATCTTTAGCTGCTTTTACACCTAAAGGTAGAAACACTTCGTTTTCACATATCTTGTAAAGCTCCCCAGAATAGAACAGGCAGTGTTCTAGAGGTACTGGCCTCCGTGTAGTTCTGTATACAACATTATACATCCTTAGATCAGTCTGCATACTGTGTACGTATATATAGCTTATGTATTCGTCAAAACTACACCTATATATAGCTTTTAATCAATATCATACCCTGTTACATAAATTTTCTTTTGCTTTGTTCGACCAACCCAATCAGCAAAATCTCTGATGTTAGGAACCTGCACAATTCAGTAATAAGGTAAGGTGTGTGTGGTGAGAGAAGAGAGAGAGAGTACCGTAGCTGACAAAAGAATGAGATTAACGTGTTCTGGAAGCATAATAATAACCTCTTCCCATACCACTCCTCGTTCAGCGTCATTTACGTAGTGTACTTCATCAAAACCACCTGAAAAATCCCAGAAACTCAGAAATAAATACTTAATCTCTATTATACGAAGTATAAATATATGACCATTATATATATTATATATATATATATATATATAACACTATCTCAGTACTTTTGCCGAGGTGTGTACACGCGCGTGCGAGCAAAGGACATACCCATTCTATGTCTCGGACGATATCAGCCCCTTTATAAAGCATGGAACGCAGAATCTCTGTTGTCATAATAAGACATGAAGCTTCAGGTCGTATACTGACGTCACCAGTCAACAATCCTACGTCAAACTTCTCACTAAAATCACGGTACTTCTGGTTGCTAATTGTCTTAATTGGAGAGGTATATACTGCCCTTGTACAGTGCTGAAAAAGTTCATCAAATATTAGACTAGACATATTAATGTTAAATATAACATACAAAATAAACTTACTATATATTCATATGCCCAATATTTGCGAGTTTGCACAGGTACATCATGTATACCATAGACAAGTATATGTATTATGCACACACACACATTTGCGTACCTTTGCAGCCAAAGCAAATGCATACTCAGCAACCACAGTTTTACCAGCAGAAGTATGTGCAGCAACAAATACCGATTCGTTCTTCTCCAGATGGTAGATTGCCTGAGAGATAGAATAAGTATGTATGTATGATAGCATGCATACACCATAACTACATTATGGTAACAATAAAAGCCATGATTAGTCATACAGGTACGTATTTATCTATATAACACTTGTACTATATTATAATAACTTATAAGTGTAATAACAATATCTTATACACTTGTATATATTGAACTACATGCAGTGTTATATGAAAGTGTATAGTATCATGAAAATACATAGTGTTTCCACTATCACCAGACATAATATGAAATATTATCTTTTAATATAACAGCATCGTAATTACACTATTTATTCTTGGGTAACTAAGAATAAAGATAACAAAGAATGATTATTAAGTACCTTAATCGGTAAATCTAGTATAATATGAAACACAAATAGTTAAAGTATAGCTACAACTAAGTAAAACACCCGCTGCCACGTCCCTCGTGTGTGTGTGTAAATAGAGATAGTCTACCTCCTTTTGGAACTTATCCAGTTCAAATGGAAACTGTATAGCCATATCGGGAATAAGCTCCAAAACCTTTCTGAAATTTCATTACTATCAGCATCCATAACAGCCCATTCCTACAATGTAAACAATTTGTTACTAAGTAGTGCGTATGCATGCCATACGTATGTTTGTATATATATTACAGGTTTGTATACGAATCTCATATATACAAGAAAACACGTGTTTATGTACGCACACACCACTTATCCAGATGTGTGTGTGTGTGTGTGGTGTGTGTGTGTTGACCTGTTTCTTTGGAGCACTTTGAGGGGCACTCGGTGTTGGAGGAGTTTCAGTTAAAATTTTATCCAAAACAGTTTCCTGTTTCTCTTCAGTTTTTGATTCTGTCTGATCTGCAATGCTCCCTTCTGGTAAGAAAACACAGTATGTCAAATATCACATACGAACACGCATGCACAAAGATAGATAGATAGACAGAGAGAGAGGAGAGAGAGAGAGTTTTGCCTTCTTCTTCACTTTCTTCCAGCATTTGTTGTTCCAAGCATTCCGGAAAAGATCTTCGTATTGCCACACAGTCTCTTTCTGGAAAACATATATAGATAAACATAAGAATAAAGTATACAAGCACAAACATTATGTACGTATATAATTGTAACACATACACGTGTACGGAGGTATCCAAAATAGTTAAAATACCTCTTCGAGCAACTCTTGCGGAGCAACAGATGGAACATCCGGCTTTTTTGACCAGGTAAATGGCTAAAACGGTAAATTAAGCTGGATTAGTTTATCAATATGCAACAATATAATGTTTAGCTAAAACATAAATGTATATGTTTTCATACACACATACATATATGCATATGGTGAATTAATTAAGCATAAATATTCGATTAATACCTCAGGAGCACCAAGGTCTAAACCGCGTCTAAGGCCTGGAGCAACTGTCTGTAGAGGGCCGCCCTCTAAAACCTCAGCTAACCATTCTCCATTTAGGGCACCTTATATATAAATAACGATACATTCATATTAGTATAGACGTTGCTATGTATGCATTACATACAGATCTGTAGTATATATTTATATAATAATATATAAGCACATTACAAAGAAGATTGTGTCCCAATCAGTGATTAAATCCGTAGTCGAAAAATGCTACGGAAATGTTTAATTACTAATCTAATTACTAGTTTACTAATTATTAATCTAGTTTAATTACTAATCCGTAGCATTTTTTTACTACGGCATATATCACTGGTCCCAATGCATGTGTGCGTACATGTATAGATAACATATTCAGGGCCTGTTATAGCATTAACTCACATACTACAGTTCCGTAGTATGCATAAATATTTTCTCTTGCTATTTTACAGCCGCATTATATGTATGATATGCCGAACAATTGCATTGTGTGTATGCGTGTGAGTGAGTGAGTCATACCTTGAGGTATAATCTTTTCAGCTTCTTGTATAAGTCCACCAGGCTTGAAAGGTTGATTAGCAGAATTTCCCCTCACAAAGTCTTCAGGATTTCCTGGTTTCCTCAATGTAGACGATGAGGTCTCGCTCACAATCTCAGACTTCACCTGAGAAAATTATTATAAACAGAAATATAGACTGATTTGTATATATAATGTGTGTGTGTGTGTATGAGAGAGAGAGAGAGAGCTTATCACTCACCTCTCTCTCGACTTAGGGATGGACACATGGATATGTATGTATACATTAGAGAGAGAGTACACTCCAGAAATTCAGCACCATTATAAATAGTTTCTATAAGAAATACCACATGATGTAGGTTTATGTTCTCTCTCTCTCTCTCTCTCTTATATATATATATATATATAAAGAGATTACCTGTTCAACTTCTGGTAACCAAACATTTTTTGTCCTCAACCATGCGATATTCATTTTGCTTACGTCTGAATGGTGGTTTCCAAACAGGGGACAATGTAAGAGGCGGCATTTGCGGCTCAAGATGCTGGAATCCTTCCCCAAACCAATCTACCTCCCAGAATTTACAAGTATTCTTTACCTCATCAATCTCTGAATTTAACCGTGGCAAAATATACTCCTCTTCAATGCCTTTGATAGTCTCCTGTATGTTTTCTGGGGCCGATGCTGGAGGCTGCGAGTAAAAAGCACGTTCTTAATCATGATTAACCATTATAAGACATGTGTGTGTGTGTGTGTGTGTGAGAAAATTATTACTCAATACATATGTGCATCTAAACTATTAACATACAACACACTAGCATGACGAAATGGTATTTGTGTCTCTATGAAATGCAAACTGTGACTAGACATATATATTTCATACACTGCCTGAAGTGTGTGTATGTGGGTGTTTGGCCGTAAAGCATAATTTAAAATACATGTATGTGTCTATCGCTTACACACACGTACAAACACACACGCACACCCGATTAGATTAATATTTGTTTGCAAAAAATAACTCAATGTAGTATACGTAGCTACATACTTCTAAACACACACACACTTACACACGTATAACACAAATCTATAATTATTACCCTACCACGATGAAGTCTGGAAGTTCGTCTAAAGGGCCATTTCTCGAAACTGGAGGTAATGGTTTTACTTGAAGCTGACCGCTGTAACCAGCAAAGTTTATCTTAAATGGGAGGTCACCTCCTACATCAAACAAAAGCACCATTAAAGATGTGTGTGTGTGTGTGTGTGTGTGTGTGAGTACATACTATAAACAGAAACATGGAAACTAAATAGAGACTTAATTCTTAACAGGCGCAAACCCGCTGTATGTACACACACACACACACACACACATGAAGATGAATATACATTATTTAAGATGCAGACATTCAGGAGTCACATTTTCAATATACAACAAATACAAATTTGATTGAGTCTAGAATCAGGAGCCAAATAGCGACATTTTTCCTTAATGAACACGAGAGAGAGAGAGAGAGAGAGAAGAGAGAGAGAGAGAGAGAGACGTACCTAGCTTCATGACAGGCAGCGATGATCTCTAAAAACCCTAAATTGCGAACCCTAAACAGAGAACGTACGAAAACAGGGACCGTATTAAGAACCCTCATTTTTTATATAAAAATCATGGATACCGAGAATATTCGTACCATTTTAAAATTTCAAAATCATCCAGTAGAACAACAACTTCCAAACACAGGACTGCTGTTATGCTGGTTATCTCCGTTTTCCACCAGCTTCCTAGTGTTACTCAGCGTTCTAATCTTGGTAGAATCCCCCGAATTTAGCGGTTTCTTGCTAACCATGTTGAATATCTCCTTGGTTACTGTTTCAAATGCAGCAGCCACGTTTGTAGAGTTGAGCGCCGACGTCTCTATGAAGAACAGGCCTTCTCTCTCCGCCAGATCAGTCGCCTCCTCCACTGTAACCTGCCTTATATGTTCCAGATCCGACTTGTTCCCCACTAGCATTGTCACTAAGCTCGTGTCTGAGTACACTGTATGTATATAGCAAGCTTAGTATGCTGTGTGTGTGTGTGTGCGCGCGCGCGCGCGTGTGTGTGTATGGATATGTATATCACAACATATTCCTATAATTTAATCTAAACGGAGTGTACAATGATACAACATGGTGTATGCATTTCTAATTTAAGAATTATAGTTAAAACTAATTGCAGCATAAACTCATCCTTATGAATAGTATTAAATTCATGACATATGTAGATTTTGATATATATATATAATGTTACATGAAATCTCCATGAAATACGGTACAGGCAGCTTTAGAGATTTGTATTCACCACTTTTATACACTTTCTTACATAAATATAGATTTTCATATACTGTACATATATATTATAATATATCAAAGGAGAAAAAAAACAATTGCTGCCATATGAATATAATAAATATAGCCACATTACAGTATATTAATATATATACGACTTGTTTTAATGAAAATTTTGAATCAAAATGGAAACTGACTCGTGCATATGCACCTACTACAACTGCCCCTTAATAGGTGTATAAATCTTAATCAGAATTCTATATAAATATTAATTCTGTAAATTGTTTTGTAATAACATGTCTCGACAAGCATGATGCAAAGTTATAAGTAGTTTTCATTAAAGAGTGCATATCTTTATGATGACCAAACACGGGACTCTCGACATTGACAAGACAACCTCATAAGTGAATATTATATATAATATAAACTATATATATTATACACTTTAATGTACAAAGAATGTAGAAAATCTAAGGAACAAACAGTGACACTTTGTACAAGAAGAAATAATCAAAACCATATGGCATTCATAATAGAGCCTTGTACATTATATATACATTAGAGAGACAAAGGTAGTGGCAATAGTAATATGCATAAGCTTTAATCATGTATAGTTTATGTAAATACACTGTATAGACGTAATACAATATATATCAATACATTACAAGAGGAAACAACCTACTCCGCCTAACAAGATATGGAGATAAATTAATTAAATACTATTTAGTTTTCATATACATTTATTATATAAAAGAGATAGTGACAACTAGCCCTTTATATGTATTAAAGATACCCAAATATCTCATATACACATTATGTACACTGTATGCTGCATACGTAATGTACATTGTGTGTGTGTGTGTGTGTGTATAAAAGAAATTAGTATACATATGCACATTATATATGTATGTAAACAGACAATTAACATACCTCTAAGTTCTTCAAGCCATCGCTCGACATTATCAAAGGTTTGCCTCTGTGTGATATCGTAGACAATCATGGCTCCTACGGCGCCTCTGTAGTAAGCGGACGTGACCGCACGGAACCTCTCCTGTCCGGCGGTATCCCATATCTGTGCCTTGACTTCCTTACCGTCGATTTCCATACTTTGTGTCTGAAACTCTACACCGATGGTGGCCCTGGAATTCAAATGAAACTCGTTCCGGGAGTATCTCGAAAGGAGATTGGATTTCCCCACTGCAGAGTCTCCTATCAATACAATCTTAAATAAATAATCATCTCCCATTCTTTTTTTTCTTACTAAATTAATTCAAGAAGAAGATATATATTGAGAAAATCCGATTTTCATAAGAAGAAATGCAGATATGTGCTATGGAAGAGCATGAACAGATCTAAGAAACCTAAGGGATTTTATTCATTACATTAGTTAAGATACTTGTTTCGCAGTGTCAGGAAAGAAGGCAGCGAGATTGCGATTTCATAATACAACGGTTGAGATTGCCTTGTGCATTTAGGTCACAAGATCAACGTATGAGATTCTGTTATGAATTACTGCCACCAGATTCAGAATGGAGAGCGGGATTACATTATGTTGTTTTCATGGTCTGTAAAGCTTCTTTTTACAAAACCTACATAAGCAGTAAAGATATTCTTTTATATATGTATACATATATACATACTGTGTGTGTGTGTGTGTGTTTTTAATAAATGATTCGTATTTAACACGTTTTGGTGGGCCAACAGATAGTTATAGACAACCACTTTACTAACAATATAAGTTGTTATATATATTTATAAAGTTATATAACAATCCAAGTATTAATTAGTGTTGTAGTTTATGGATGATTCAAATGCATTTACATTCTAGAGAATATATATATATAATATTTTGTGATTTCCGGATTATATAAGATTTATATAACATAATTATGAGCAATATATTTAAATTAAGTTAAGTAATAGACATAAATACTTTATTCAAATCACATTCTCTAATCAAAACTCAGTTTTAAAAAGTTAACTTAGCAGTTAAGAACTTAATTTGATAATTTGATATTTGTATATACAAATTTAAAATACACGTGGCAAATGTTTAAAGGTAACGGAGCTAAACCTAGGGCTCATTAGGGTTCATTAGGATTTACTGACAGATCAATCATGAGATACACATCAATCCAGGTATAGTTATTTCTATTTTTTTTTTTTCTCTTTTTTAATTTATTTATTTCTTTGAATGCAGCCCCGACGCGTTGAACCAGGCTGCAGTTATCAACATGCAACAGCTGGGACTTCTTAATGACGTCGATTCCATTCTTAAGGCATTTGCTGTCCACCCGAGTGCGTCTATTGTGAGTGCTGCACAGTACTGCCATGTCATCACATCCGTATAATTGGTGGTGAGTATATTTTGGATCATAAATGTACCATACTCGTGGTTGTTAACTTTGCAAGGAGAAGTGAGAAAAAGGTTTACATAAATTTGTTATATATGTGTGTGTGTGTGTGTTTTGTATCTTCTTCAATTCCACAGTCCTTGTGATGGACAACATTGTAAACCCCTTCACCCTCATAATGAAAAGTGTGGGTCATCCTTAACACTGAGGAGGATTAATTCTGATGATTTTTGTCATATTGAAACTGTTAATTCATCCTTGATGCTAAAGACAAGACATTGAGCATGGGTTGTTCATATTTTGAAAGATAAAAGAAAAACCATGTATAAAGAACAAACATTACAAAAGTATATTATTTCTTAAACTTGTTAGAATTTTTTGGAGGTCTACCTCTTTGTTTCACAACCATTTCAGTGGACACATTGTCACTAGCAACTTTACCAATTATCTTCTTGACAAGGCTAGAAACTATCAAAACTTCAACTTAAATCTTCTTAACGAGGCTACTTACTTTTAAAACTTCTTCCTTGCTTGACTTTTTATATAACACCTATGTGTCTTTTCTTGACTGATCAATATCATTAAGGCCTTTGGTTCGTGTTTTCCGAGGTGGGGTTAAATGTGGTGTCTTCATGATTAGTCTTTATGACGGTTTTGACTCCTCCACAACAATACATATTTTCTTTCAATTTGGTTGTAGACATGGGTTTCAATCCTCTTTATATTTTTAGCTTGGTCCTAGTTAGATTTATCTTCCACAAATCATCTTTATTGCTCCATCTCTTCCTCATCCTTATCCTCACTGTTAATGATCTTCACAATTTGTTTTATCTCAAAGGATTCACTATCATTACTATCTCCTTCACATAATAAAGCATCTTATTGTCTAAATCATTACCCATAATGTTGCACTCGTGTTTGACTATTAAGGCGACAAGACTTCCTATTCGCATAAAGAAATTTATTACAAAATCACATAGCTTTGTCAAACACATTATGATTAAATTCATGAGTGCATTTGATTTATTATTGTCCCATCTTGTGTACAATTGAAGATGAGTATTTTCTCTATGTTCGATTATATTTTCTTGCATAAGAATGGGAAATATACTTTAACAATGCTATTATATCTCCAAACAGTTTTGTCAATGTTGAGCAAGCAGTCCTTTTAAAGTAGCCTAAACTTCGGTTGAACCATGAGATGCACCATTTCTATTTTACCTATGATGATAACATAACCATCTTCTGTCATAAACTTGTCGCATAAGGCAAAGAAAACCCTTCTCATAGTCAAAATGTTTGTTATGAGGTTCTAAGACTCAGGATCATTGTTTGCCCTTCATAACAATCCTATTGGAAAATCACCAACAACAAGTTTGTATATTACAATTCCAGCTTCTTCAAATGTGGAGGTTGATGCACCACCAATGTTTTTTGGTTGATTTGCTTCATAGAAAATTATGAATCTCTCCAAGACATTCAAATTCAATTCCACATCCTCAAATCTCAAACTAAGAAGTGAAGCCCTTAGGCATATGATGTCACATGACAATATCCTTATGGCCCCAATCTTGTCTTTTGATTCCAAGTTAGAGAATGGGAGTAGCTCGTCATTAATATGTATAGTCTGTATAGTCCTTTGTTGCTCTGATGCATCATCGTCAGAATGCTAGCCAACACCAAATGCTAACTTCTTTTCCTTAACTTGCTTCCCTTTAACTCCACGTGGAATGTCAGAGTTTTAACCCAAAGGGCCAACATGTGGCAACACATGGCTGCCAGGTGGCCATTCGGCATTATCACCCTGTGTGAGCAACGCTAAGTTTCCTAAAACAACCCCAACGACCCCTAAGGTTAAACTTTAATGCCCAAGTGGATAGGAGACTTAGGGTTTAGCCTAAGTCTCCCTAGAGTGTCTACCCCCAAAACCCTTGAGGGATAACCCTAGTTGACTTAGGGTTTAGCCTAAGTTCCCTAGAGTGTCTGCCCCAAAACCCTTGAGGGATAACCCTAGTTGACTTAGGGTCTTGCCCTAGAAGACCTAGACAGGCTCATGCCCTAACCCCCATCAAGGAGAGTGTGTTCCACATATACCCCTAAACAGAGCTAAGGCATCGTCACTTACCCCTTAAGGAATCACCCTCATCCGGGAGTACAACCCCTTTAGGGCGGCAAGGGGTACCCTGAACCACGACTAACCCCTAAGGGTTTGAGTGGCCAAGTTATACCCTAGACCTAGGGTTAGTACTTAGTGAGGACACGAGTGTGCGCTGTAGGCGGACACGAGTGTTCTGCTAAGCAAACTCCCTAAGGCTAGGTTTGGGATAACCCTAAGCACATGACCTTACGAGTGCCTCACGAAAGGGCTCCTGCTAACATGTTTAGGTTGTTCAACCCTTGAATTCCAAGGAGAACACTCCCCTAGCCAAGTGTGCCAAAGCACACCTAGTTATGAGACCTAACCTCCCTTGAGTGGATGCCCAAGGCTTAGCACCCTAGCGCGAGCACAAGCATGCCTGTTTGTCAGAGTATCCATCCCCTTGGCGACAAGCCCATGACATAACCCCAAAGGGCATGCCT
>PUQB01000095.1:402355-516095 GCA_003024785.1 Selaginella tamariscina
TAAAATAAAATGATATTGAAAATCAATATCAACTTCTAAATTCTCATCGAACACCGACTCTCTGAGGAGGTACATGCACTTAAACCTCCAAAATGTATCCGACTACTTAGCTCATTGACATCACCAAACATAACTTATTAAACTTAGCAAGTTTCCTTACTTAGTCAATAAGCAGAGTGGAGAATCCCAAATCATGCTCTTCTTAACCAAGGAATCACCCTTGTTCAAGAGCTTATCCACATTGCAAACAACGTTACAATTTCAAGATTAAAGAGTTAACAATGAAAATGCACAAGTGTGCGCCGAACGCCTTCACTATGCAAGTCCTTCATTACTCAGTAAACTGAAAATGTAAACGTATGTTTCCAACATTACTCTTTCTGATAGATCATGCCATCTATCCCAAAACTATATTGATAAGAAACGAAATCTCAGCTATTATCCGAAGTCTCTCTCATGATCCCATATGAGATAACTTCATAATCAAGTTAGTCGAGCTAGCTAACTTGAATACAGAGTGCGCGCTTACAACTAACTAAGGTTTCAAGTTATACTTGTTCAAATTAGGTGACTTGAACTTAGTAAACTATTCCACCTAATGTTACTTGCAGCTAGCATCATCAAAATATTGCGAACATCGACAATACTTTGATTACATTGGATCTTCGAATCTTAACATATTTTAATATGTATTATAAGTTCATCACCATAGTCTGCTTCTGGAGTTACACTCTGGAAAACATGCACTATAATAAGAGCTTATTTACACTTTATGTCAAAATGTAGTGTTCATCCTTTATGTTTGAATATGCCCCTTCTCCCGAAGTCAAAGATGCACTTCTGAACATAAGTCTTTCCCCGTTTGAACACTACAGTTGGATCCGATATTGAATCTTGACATAAGCCAAAACTCAAAGGACACTATCTGTTTCCAAATCATGTGTTATCCCAAATTCAAACACCTTAAAGAAAAAGAAAAATTTTCAATAATGGGTAAGCTTAGGATATCACATGATCCACTTCACAAGACTTAGTTTGTAAGCCAGAACAAACTAACACGCCAGTCTTGTGGAAACATATGGTAAAGTAACCTGGACAACCTTAAGGTAAAATAACCTGGCATACAACTTGGAAGCTGACTTCCAAGTGCTACCTTCTAAGTCCATAACCCACACCCACTTATGAAGTAGGTGTACTCTGAAGAGTTATAGATCTCAGGACCAACTCTCCACGCAGAATTCAGACATTAGCCGAAAGTGATAGAGTACTTCAAAAATTTAGAACTAACTAAACCCTAAAATACACTACACTTTAGGTAGTCCTACTGACCGTAGAGAATAGGCTCCGATACCAATTGTCAGAGTTTTAACCCAAAGGGCCAACACGTGGCAACACGTGGCTGCCAGGTGGCCATTCGGCGTCATCACCCTGTGTGAGCAACGCTAAGTTTCCCAGAACAACCCCAACGACCCCTAGGGTTAGACTCTAATGCCCAAGTGGACAGAGACTTAGGGTTTAGCCTAAGTCTCCCTAGAATGTCTGCCCCAGAACCCTTGAGGGATAACCCTAGTTGACTTAGGGTTTAGCCTAAGTCTCCCTAGAGTGTCTACCCCAAAACCCTTGAGGGATAACCCTAGTTGACTTAGGGTCTTGCCCTAGAAGACCTAGACAGGCTCATGCCCTAACCCCCATCAAGGAGACGTGTGTTCCACACATACCCCTGACAGCTAAGGCATTGTCACTTACCCCTTGAGGAATCACCCTCATCCGGGAGTACAACCCCTTTAGGGCGACAAGGGGTACCCTGAACCACGACTAACCCCTAAGGGTTTGAGTGGCCAAGTTATACCCTAGACCTAGGGCTAGTACTTAGTGAGGACACGAGTGTGCGCCGTAGGCGGACACGAGTGTTCTGCTAAGCAAACTCCCTAAGGCTAGGTTTGGGATAACCCTAAGCACATGACCTTGCGAGTGCCTTACGAAAGGGCTTCTGCTAATGAGCTTAGGTTGTTCAACCCCTGGATTCCAAGGAGAACACTCCCCTAGCCAAGTGTGCCAAAGCACACCTAGTTACGAGACCTAACCTCCCGAGCGGATGCCCAAGGCTTAGCACCCTAGTGCAAGCACAAGCATGCCTGTTTGCTAGAGTATCCAACCCCTTAGCGACAAGCCCATGACATAACCCCAAAGGGCGTGCCTCGGGCGTTGTACCATGTGACGTTTAGCCCAGTGTCACATCCCATGTGACACTGCCTTCCAAGATGTGGCTATCATGCCATAGCCCTTAGATTCAAGAGTTGCACCAAGTACCACAAACGTGGTTCCTAAATGCCAACTCTAGAACCCCTCAATGAACCCTCAGGAACCAGGTAACGTGAACCTGTCAAACAAGATCCCACGCCCACAGTTGGACAAGGACACGGATGTGGCCTTGCTTGGCCGTGAGTGCTACACCTAGCTTGACGTGGAGGAGGAGGCTGGAGACAAGCCTCAACCTCTGCCTCTTGGAACGTGCATCCGACAAGACCTCCCAGGCATGGATTCGCCAACGTTAAGGGTAAGCTACCCCGAAGGTGGGACGTACCCCTGGCATCTGGAAGTTAGGGCGGCACAACAGAGGGTTGTACCTTAACGACACAAGCTGAAGCTTGCACCGGCAGAAGAGCAACGAACTCATTCATGAACCCAGGAGCTCTCCTACATATACTCTACCTTATTTATGTGACGGAGCCCCCCCCCCCTCTTTTCCTGTTTGTGTTAGTGGGCTGGCACTGAATTCTAGCCCCTTAGATAAATTAGCAATATGAGCCTATAACTCACCCTTACTCCTCCCTAAACCCTACCCAAGGGGGTGGGGGTTTTAGGGCGTGGGTTAGGGCAACCCTAGGGTTAGGTCAACCCTAGGGGTGTTCCTAACCCTACTTAACATGCCGAACTCATCTGCAAAGACCAATCAGCCTATTCGGGACGTCAAAATTGGGGGTGGGTTTCTAAAGGTAAGTTCTAGCTTCGCTTAGAGTTTCCTGCAAATACCTAATGACACCCGGCCGGACCATCACCAGATACCCAAGTGCACTAAGCGGGCTTGTTTCTTACATCTAGGGTCCATCAACATAGTACAGTAGGTAACAACAGTCAACGTCCAAAGTAAAGGGTCGAGTCATAGTAAAAAACTATGACAGGTACGTCCAAGTACAGGTTGAGATATAACAATGAGCAAGTAGCCTCTCAAAGATAGTGGGAGTAGTCACAGGATGTAGCTTACTCTCATTGGAAATATAGACTCAGATTGGGCAGGTGATAACAAATCTAGAAAATTAATATCATGCTACTTATTCTTTTTGGATGGAGCACTGGTCAACTAGACCAACAAGAGGCAAGCTACTATAGTTATGTCAAGTACAAAAGCTAAGTACATTGGAGTTACCTTAGTAGCACAAGAGGCATTGTGGCTACAAGAGTTTATGGAGCAAACCAAGATTTAAGTTCCATGTCCAATGAAGATCTTCTGCGACAATTGAAGTACCATCTAGTTGTCAAGGAACCCGAAGTACCATTCAAGAATGAAACACTTTAATGTAAAGTTACACTTATTAGTGAGCATGTTGAGCAAAAGAAGATTTCCTTAGAGTACATCTTCATCAAAGAAATGATCATTCATACTTTGACCATGCTCGAGACAAATTTGAGCTACATAGAGATCGAATGCAGATAATGGATCCTCCCTGAGTGAGAATGTAGAAATATTTAGATCAAATCCACAAGCTAACGTGGAAACCATATAAATATTTATATAGAAAAAATATGAAGTGGTAATTAAAGAAAAAGAATGCGTAACCACCTCAAAGTTTAAGACATATTTCATGTGTGTGAATTAAAATCACATTCAAAAAATTACAACTCAGTATACTTAATAATTTAAAATATAAATTAAATTTTAACATTATCACTTCAAATTTTTAATTATCATAAATTTAAAGTTAGAAAAAGTAATTAAAAGAAATTTATTTGAAGAACTTCATATGATATTTTTAATAATGTTTAATCGCTTTCCTTATTTTGAACTTAACGACATATTCTTTATTTTATTTGTGTTGGAAATTTCATGAAATAGAATGAATACACACAGACACACACACACACATATAAAATAATAAATGCAACATAAAATTTAATTAAAAATGTATATTTATTTTATAAAACACTGAAATGACAAATGAATAAGCAATATTAGTAAATGCCATACATTTTTAACTATATTATAATATAATATGCAAGTTAAATTAATTTTATTTTGAAGTTCAATCACATGAATTTTAAATTTTATCTTTTTCTTAAAGTAGTATATATACATAATTGAAGCTCAAATTTGACTGAGCCATCCTTACCTAGAGGATATTCCCTCAGTTAGTGGACTAATCCACTCGGACACATATATACACAGATGAGCCAATAAAGGATTTGTACCATTTTAGATGATTAAGAAGATTTTTGGAATGTATGGAAATTAAAGTGTACTAAAATACATATTTATATATTGTATCCTTATGTACTTTATATCTTAGTTACCATTTGTAATATCTATATGTTTTATCTAAATAAATACAATTGTTATATAAAACAGCAAAAGCTCAATATATAGTTTTAATAAATAATAAACTTGATTATGCCTCATGTTTCACACTCGTATTATAAGCACACTCATATTATAAGTATAATTATGTATTGTTGTATATATACTCATGAATTAAAGTATTAAGGTATTATTTGAGAAATGAAATATGCAATATAAGAGGGAGATGTGTGTATATATTTTGATGTATTTACATGCACACACATGCATGTATATATTTTTATATAGGATTGTGGAAGCATGGTGTGTTAGATACAAGCTGTATGTATGCTCCTGGAAGAAATACATCTGCTATACATCAGAAAAGCATACTATTAATCGAGGGAATATTCTAGAGAAAGAATGTGAATTTATGTCAGTGTGACAAAATATTTTAACCCCATGAACTTAAAATATATAAAAAATTAAAATTCATGTGACTTAACTTCAAAATAAATTTATTTAAACATATATATTATAATGTAATATAGTTATTTAAACATTTATGGCATTTACTAGTATTGCTTCTTTCATTTCAGTTTTTATAAATTAAATAGATGTTTTTAATTAATTTCATTTTGATTTGTTTTCATGAAATTTATATATCTAATTAATTTTATTCTATTTCATTCTAATTTTCAGCAAAAATAAAATAATAACAAGAATATTTCATTAATTTTTAATAAAGTGGGTGATTAAACATTATTACAACTATCATATCAAGTTTTTAAAATAAATTTTTTCTTGATTTAATTTAAAAAAAATCTAGTGGTTATAATAAAATTTAATTTATATTTTAAATTATTAAGTATATTTTGCAACCTTACCTCTCATGTTGTAAAGATTTTTTAAGGTTATGTAAATTTTAAATTTCAATAATTAAACTATCATCCATATATGTATATTCTGTTTCAAAATAAAATGAATATGATTTCTAATTAACTTGTAATCATTAATATTATCTTATATTATATATATATATATATATATATGTTTACTTGTGCTTCATTAAAAATGTCATTTGTGTTGAGTTTAAATGTGTTAATAAATAGGCAAACTGAGAAAATGGTGACAGCTGTGGGATTAGAGCATATTGGAGTTTAAATCAAACGTCTTAAACCACTCAGCCAAGCTGTCATTTACAACACTATTATATATCTTTGTACGTACACATGCATTTTATGTATAGTTATGTGTGTGTACATAGAATATATGTGTGTCTAGATGTATTAAGTTTTATGGTTGATATATTGGTATCATTCTTATATATAATATATGATTACTTGATAAGTTTGTAAATAAATGACTATATATATCCTATAAAGCCATGTAGTTTTGTTAAAATCCCTAAGAATACATTTAAAATTAATGTGGGAAAACTTAAGAAATGTTTTATCCTCAATTTTCCCTGATATATATATATGTATATTTATAGATATGTATATGCATGTACATATATTTAGTAGACCTACTAAATATATGTACATGCATATACATATTTATAAATAAGTGTAAAACATGTTTACCCACACCATATGCTAGTATTTTTAGTATATATGTTATAATATATTAAATTTATTCTACATGAGAACAAAAGTAATATTTTTAAAAAATCAAAATCAATAGTTAAGAATGAATCTTTAATTTAATTTAAATTAATTAAATTGATATATTAATAGATTAGGGCGAAGAAAATATAACCACAAACATACACATGTAACTAGTTAAAAACATATATAAGTATTAATGTGTATATATATAGAAATTATAGATAATGCTTTCCTAATAACCTTCCACAAACACACATATATACTAGCACCTTGTCACCTCATCCCTATAAACTAAATAAATAGTCAGTGGGTCCAGAAGTAAATTAAAATTTTCTTTCTATATTTAATACACCTCTCTCTCTTGTAGATATAAATGCATCTATGGTTTGTATGCGTCGTACAATGGTATATGTAAAAGTTTTGTGATTGCAAACAACATCCTTGACCGACTGGTACAAGGCGTTCAATCAAGATCGTGGGTTCAACTCCCATGGCTGTCTCTCTTGATATATTATATTCATAAATTTAAGATGATACTTATTTAGAACAATCGTTTGGACGTTATTAATGAGCATATACTAAAATATGTTGGCATTTGCATTCACTTATAAGTAATATTTATAAGTGTAATTACTATTGTTTACAATATAAAGTATTTATTTATATTATTTAACTTAAACATAGAGTTGTTAATTACCATCATTTAACATACACATCCATGATATACATACATGTAATAAGTGGTCCAAGCATTAATAAAGAAGATAACACAGAGACAAGTTCAATAAATAACAATAATAAAATATAATTAGTAATAGTACATTTGAGTATATATATATTTGATTCTACTTTATGTTTCATATTTATATTAGAAATATAAATTTGAATATGTATTTTATTATATGATTAATTGCATTTAACACAAATATTTTTATACAAATTGTTTCATTTGAAAACGTGATACTTCGTGTTATTATTGATATACTATTCATCTGAAAAATATAAAAAACATTTATTGCAGTGTTGTTATGTATAGTTTGAAACATAAAAAACTTTATTGTTTTATAATTGAAAACATGATGCATATCATATATGATGTAATGTGTACATGTATAGACACACATAAGCAATGAAACTAACCATATTGAAAAAAGGTTACGGATTAATAATTAAATTAGATTAATAATAAAGTAAATTAATAATTAAACATTTCTACTAGTTTGGCTATACATAAAGTACTTCCGACTCTGTGGACAACATTCACACACACAAAGAGATGCACACACGTGTGTGTGAGGGTACCTGCAGTTCTTATTGTATATATGCGTCCACTGTCAACATGAGGCAAGAGAGATAAGAGTCTCTCTCTCTTTCTGTATGTTCTCTATCTCTGAGGATACGTCCCATCGGTAATCACACACAAACACAGACCTTGTGTGTGTGGTTGTGTGAATGTGTGTGTGTGTGTGTGCGCGTGCGTGTGAGAGAGGGAGGGAGTATGAGTGAGTGAACATAATATATAATGATTAGACTCGATAAATTTTCCACCCTCGAATAGCTTAGAGGTAACCTATTAAACATAAAACTATGTCAATTAAGCTATTGAATAAGACATTTTCATGTTCACAAAAGTCTAAAAATTGATTTCTTTTAAACATTAAGTCCAATTTTTATTTAAATATACATATGTACGGTCATTGTATTGTATGTGTGCAAGTTCATGTATGGTAATTAGCTTTGACTATTTTGGTAAACGTGTAATATATGACATAATGATTTGTATATGTATATATACACATGGAGCCATTGTATATGTCTATTTTGACTCATTTATACATATTTCTCACAAACAGAATAATAATAAGGTTTTTTTTTATTATATATCTATCCTTTCATCTAGAAGTGTTAACTAGAAACCGTGTTTTATGCGCCCGATATTTTCCGTACAAATACATTAATGAAATATTAAAATCATACAAGAATCACAACGAGAGTGTATTCATTTATATTCAATGATGTGTAATATATGGTTTTCTATAATATACAGATAATATTTATACACACTACATACCAAACCGGTAGGCGTATAGAGGCGGGTCCTAAAACTCATATATAAAGAATACTTATTAATTTTTATAAGTAATAGGTATTATTTAATATGTTATGCATCAAGTGTTTTACACACACGTATAAACTGATTCTAACCTAGGTTACAGATCGTTCAGCTATTAGTCTTGCACAATTGTAAAATTTCATTTTTCCATATGTTTAAATAAATGTGAGATACTATATATATATATATATATATAATCTGCTAAAAACATGCGAGGGCTAGTTGGGATGATCTATAACCAAATTCATCAATATAATAGTTTTAAAAATGTTAGAAACAATCAAATGTTTCAATCATGTGTAAGAAACATACTTACTATTTATGTTTGTAAGCTTGAAAATATATAACGTTAATATATATTTACTTTAACCATTAATTATTACAAAGAATATCCATAGCATATTAACTGCATGGATCAGCCATCGGTTCACGTGCACTCTTGCGTGAGCGTGCGCGTGAGTTGTTCCGTATATAAACATGGCAAACCACTTAGGTCAATTCCATATTCCAAGGTTCTCTTATTCATTCAGTGTTAGAAATTTAGCGCGTTTCTGTGTTCTATATATATACACAAACAAGGGAAATTAGGCTATACAGTGTTGCAATTGAGGTTATAGGACATCTCCATCTTCATAGTCACCTGAAATGTCTGTCTGTAAGGAAGAGTCGAGGAAGAGTGTCAGCATTGCACAGTTCGCTCTTTCGAAGAAGCGTGTCAAGATTGAACACGAGGATAACTGGGGGGAGTTTAATAGATTTTATAGCCTTGGAGAGGCACTGGACAGTCTTCCAAAGATGTGCTTGGTGATATTCTAGGATTCGCAGCTGAATTTGAATACAGAAAACTACTTATCTTGGGTTCTGTGTGCAAAGCTTGAAAGTTAAGTCAAGAACTCATTATAAGTCAAGTGAAAGTAGTCACTGTAAATATGTGGCACCATGAGTACGCATGCACATCAGTGTGTCAGTTTCTTGAGAGTTACAGTGGCTCGATCCAGACGGTTAAGATTGAGGGCAGTCGTCGTCGTCAACGTACTCTGGATTGGAAACCTCTACTGCAAACGTTACTCAAGTGCAGATACTTACAGAATCTTACTGTACGGAACAGTGCCTGGCAGGTAGAGGACGACCCATTTGCTGCCGCTGTATTTGAAAAACTTGTTACTTTAAGGCTGCAATACTCGTGGCCTCGTGGGCCAAGTGAACTCAGCATTGCATCTCCACACTTGCGGACTCTTGAGATTGAACACTTTTTCAGTGAAGATGGAGTGCTCAATCTGGTGGGCATACAATCTTTGGACTCCCTTCACATTAATGATAGGAAATTAATAATGGTTAATGCTGTGAATCTTTTTCAAGTAGGGATGTTTTCAATTGGCTATTACTCGTCAATAGAGTTAAGGTTTGC
Source organism: Selaginella tamariscina (assembly GCA_003024785.1). Taxonomy (NCBI): domain Eukaryota; kingdom Viridiplantae; phylum Streptophyta; class Lycopodiopsida; order Selaginellales; family Selaginellaceae; genus Selaginella; species Selaginella tamariscina. The sequence goes on from PUQB01000095.1 coordinate 412,039, forward strand.
TGCTCCAAAGCTAAAGAGCATCTTCACCTTTCAACCAAAGCTAAGCCTAAGAGAGATTATTAAGGATGTTCAAGTGAATACACTGCGTGTAGATCACCCCGATGACCTTATTCGGGAAATTTGGCCATGTCTGCATGTGCCAAAGCTTGTATTTAATGTGGGAACAAGTGGATATACAGGCCAAATAATAAGATGGATAAAGTGGTTTGAAAGGAATAATAAGTCCCTGGTAGAAGTAGTAATGAATATTAGATTTAACACCAAAGCTAACAGGACCTTATCAAGGGTACTAGCCAAATCCTTAAAAAGGGCTCGTGTTACAGTTACGGGACTTGAATAGTAAAAGTAGCAATCACATTGTTATATGTGTTTTGGTTTGAATAAATAAGAAATCATTTTGCATTACTTTTATATCACAATGCATTGGTGGGTTAGGTAGGACGCACATATGCTCCACACTGTGAGGCAGTTACTTGACATAAATAAATTATAATAATATCTTGTACATATAGACAATTACATATGTACAGTGGTAGAAGCTGCAATATTCCATTTTAATGAATTTAACTGGATATAAAACTTACCACAGTTATTTTTATATACATTTACCAATCTTAGTAAAGAAAATTAAACTTACTACATCGTTATTTTAATATACATTTTACTAGTTTTCAAATTGCACTTTTGCTCGTAAATGTGTTGTTGCTGGTGAGTGCTATCGTTTTTAACTTAAAAGAATGAGTTATAGTTTTAAGAAAGAAGCCGTTGAACTTAGATATTTATAGTTTAATTCAAATTTAGGAAACTAAAATCATTATTCATAACAATATTCATCTCGATAACAAAAAGTTTTAAAATGAAGCCACTCGTACTCACATGTGTATAAAATAAGTACGAGTGGTCACTCTTGGGATTATGTATAGAATATTCTTGGAATACTAGCCATTTTTGGGAGGAGAAAATGTGTATAATGAACATATAATGAGAAAATAATTTATATGATTACCCTCACACACACACACGTGTGCATCTCTTTGTGTGTGTGAAATCTTCTCATATAGTCTCTCACTAGTGAAGGCCTAGACCCTTGCCATGTACTCTACACTTAATGAACAACTATATATACAAACGATCTTCATACACTTGTTCAGTAACATATGCTTAACGACGATGCTTTAAGCGTTTTCAGAAGTAATCTTGATTTTATCGCAAGCTTAACGAGTTCAATGGAGACTTTGAACCAGACAAGTCAGATTTAACAATTAACTGGATTAGGAACTTAAAGTAATTAAGGTTTTTAAATCATTAAGAATTCTCTGTTTTTAGGGCTTAGGTTTATGGTACGTGTGTGTGTGTGTGTGTGTATTATGTAGATGCACACATACGTTTATATCCACACACACAACTAAAATCTCATCTTCACACATGCGATATGTGCGTATTCTAAATACTCACTTGTCAGTTGCTGGTGTAGCATATTTATTCCACATTCATTCGTTTAACTTCTAGAGTTTAGGTTATAAAGTATGGTGTCCATACTACATAACGAGTCTGTCCGTTTTAATGTGTGAGTTAGCATTGATCATATTCCTCAAAGCATATGGTTGATAATTAGGGTGTACCACGTTAGGCCCGTTTATTATAATGATTATATATTGATTTATGATGTCATTTTTTTGAAATAGATTATATACGTGCGTGAATTAACAGTTTAATTACTGAAATTTAAAAATCATATATTTACCCTTTAGAACAGAATACACTTAATAATTTCAAATATAAATTAAATTTTAGCATTACCACTTAAAAATTTAATTATAAATATTAAATTTTAAAAATTAAATTAATGAAACTGTTATTATTTTATTTTTGTTGGAAATTACAATGAAATAGAATGAAATTAATTAAATATAAAATTTTCTTTTTAAAATAAATCAAAATGAAATTGATTAAAAAGTATATATTGGCCATAAATTTTAATTAACTATATTATATTATATATATATGTTTAATTATATTTATTTTGAAGTTAAATTGAATTTTTAATTTTCAGATATATGTTTTAAGAATATACGTCAAAATAATTTCTTCTGAACTATGTCGCCTATGTATATATAAATACATCAAATATCACATACTTTTTGGAAGAACTGATTTATTTATTTACATATTTCATTTCTCATGAATATACTTTAATATTCTAACTCATAAATATATACAACAATACATAAATAGATTTATAAGTGTGAAACACGAGGCATAATTATGTTTGTTATTTCTCAAAATTATATATTGTATATTATGTTTGAGAGACCTGCCCTTAACTTAAGAAGTCACTTACTTAAGATTTTTTAAGAGTTTGACCATTAAGGGTAGTGCTTTCGCAATTTTCCATTTAACTTAACTTAATTTAAGGGAACAGTGAAAATTTGCAAAGAAAATTTAAGGGAGATGGGGTCCCTTAGCCACCCTTAACGACCCACAAGCTCGCCACCTTTTTCGCCACCTTCTTTAAAATAAAATAAAAAAATAAAATTTTACATGCGTAATGTGTATTTTTATATGTAAAAATATATATTTATATTTAACATATAATTAAAATTAAAAAAAATAATACATATGAATTTCTCATTATTCTTAGTATATTCTAAGTATATTCTCCTTCTGCCCTAATTTTTGTAGGTTTTTGCGCCATCGGAGAGAAGAATTCAAGAGAAATTGAGAGAGAATGGCAGAAGAGAAGCAAGCAGATCAGTTTTCTTTCCTTTCTTCTTCTTTTCTTGCATTCATTTGCATCAGGAGGCGACCCAAAGCCCATAGAGACTACTAGGTTCACCAGCTCTATTCAAGCTCAAGGGGCGGCCCAAAGCCCAACTGCAACTGCTGCCGGGCTTTCAACTGCCCTTGGCTGGGATGGCATGAGCTTGGCCAGCATTGGCTGAGCTCATGGGCCGGCCGAAAGCCCGGCAGGAACTGTTGTCGGGCTTTCTGCCCACCCTAGCTATGCTGGCTTGAGCTCGGCCATGCTGGCCGAGCTCATGGGCCGGCTGAAAGCCCGGCAGCAACTGCTACCGCGCTTTTTGCCAATTCTAGTTGGGCTGGCTTGAGCTCGGCCAACATGCCGAGCTCATGGGGCAGCCCAAAGCCTGGCAGCAACTGCTGCTGGGCTTTCTGCCCACCCTGGCTATGCTGGCTTGAGCTCGGCCAATGCTGGCCGAGCTCATGGGCTAGCTGAAAGCTCGGCAACAACTATTGCTGCCGATTCTAGCTAGGTTGGCTTGAGCTCGGCCAGCATTGGTCGAGCTCATGGGGCAGCAGAAAGCCCGGCAGCAACTACTGTCGGGCTTTCTACCCACCTTGGCTGTGTTGGCTTGAGCTTGGCCAATGCTGGCCGGGCTCATGGGTCGGCCGAAAGCATGGCAGCAACTGCTGCCGGGCTTTCTGCAGATTCTAGTTGGGCTGGCTTGAGCTCAACCAGCATTGGTCGAGCTCATGGGGCAGTAGAAAGCTCGGCAGCAACTACTGCCGAGCTTTCTCCAACCCCTGGTTGGGTTGGCTTGAGCTTGGCTAGCATTGGCCAAGCTCATGGGGCGGCCCAAAGCTCGGCAGCAATTGTTGTCGGGCTTTCTGCTGCCCCTAGCCACCCACGAAGCCCAGCAGCAAGTGTTGTTGGGCTTTGTGCAACCCCTAGCCAAGTTGGTTTTGAATTCAGGTCAAGAGGCAGTTGAAAGAACTCGAGCTAGGTCAGCTAGGTATGTCCGATCAAGGAAACAACAATAATCTTCAAGGGTGGGCGAAACAATTGACATTGGTGCTAGGGTTTTGGAGAGAAACTTCACATGAGATTGAGGGGCAAGCAAGGAGCAAACGACCTCGGTCTCGGAATTGGACAATAGACAAGACAAAGATGCTTGTGGAGTTGAAATGACAAGAGTTCATGGCTAGGTTACAGATGTCAATTAGGCAACTTGTCAGTGTAACAGCAAATGCACGTTGGAGACAAATTGCAAAAGAAATGTAAGCACAAGGTTTCGACGATCATGATGGAGAACAATGTCGTAAGAAGTGGGAGAATTTGATCAACGATTATAAAGTTATTCACGACCAAACAGGAAGTCGGGAGCTGCTGCATATTCGAGCTTGTCGAATCTAAAGAAATGACGCCTTGGATTGCCAAACATGGACTTGGACCTTTTTGATTTATTGGATTCATTTCAAGGTGACCGAAGCTGCATGACGCCCCATCATATAAACGACTTTGAAAATGATCCACCGATGACTCCAATTTCACAAACAACTTCAACAAGTGCACTTTTGATTGCTGATCACTCAGATGATGATGGAGATGGTGTCACTGCGACGAGAAGGCAAGCGAAGAAGGGAAAGTCTAGTTTGGTTGAAGCGGTTAATGAAGGTACAAATGTACTTCGAGCTCAAGTTGAGATGAGGAGCCACCAATTTGAGAGGACAATAGAGTTGAGAAGGGAAAAGAATGCTTCTATTGAGAAGTTCGCATTGGTTATGACACGAATTGCTGATCACATTTGTGGATAGGGCAACAAAGACTAGATTAGCATGGGTGCATGTAGGTTGCATATATTTATCATTTGCAAGCTTTTATTTGGATTATGTTAATGCATTTTCGTTTGTTATTTATAATTATCGATTATATTAACTTTTCAGGACCGTTTAATAAGATTAGCCTTGACCATGGTTGGAGATTTTTTGTTCAATTCATCATGAACAACTCGGATTCTGATTCGGATGCTAAAGATGAAGAACGTGACAATTCAGATGATGATAATGCAGTAGTTCAGTACATGCGGAGGTCAACACAAGCTACAATTGATAGGTCTTCTCCTTCACAGTGGGTTCGACTACGGAGTGAGGCATGGTGGGACACTTTTATGATGTCACACTACGATGATGAGAGGTGAATAAAACTTCTTCGAATGTCACGGAGAACCTTTATTATGATTTGTAATGTATTAGAGGATGCATCTCAAGGCGGGATACCCACTACAAAGAAGCTGTACGAGTGGATATTAGAGTTGGAGCTACACTTTGGAATATGGTGAGAAATAGTGACTATATGGACATTGGTGAGAGGTTTGCTATTGGAACTTTGACTGTTATGGCTGTGTTTGTAGAGACGATAGCAGCTATTTGTCGACGTTTCTGGTATAAGGTGGCATTTCCATTGACAAAAAATGAGGTTCGTGAGATGGCACATGAGTTCCAAGATGTGACACACACTCATTTACCAAATGTTGTGGGGGCCATAGATTGCACACATGTGGAGATACTTCAGCCTTTTATAAATGATTGGACGGACTACTTTGACAGGAAGCAACGGAATAGCATCATTGTGTAAGGGGTTATTGATGCACGTAAGAGGTTTATAAATGTGAATGTTGGATGGCCAGGTGAGTAAGTTACATTCATTTTGATTATGTTTGTATGATGATCCTTCACAAGATCCTCAAGAACTTGGTGAGGTAACTACACATGCTCGCACTATTAAATCAGCTCTTGAAGCTCATCTTATTTTTGGGACGCCATTTGTTAAGCATTAATTTGAAATTGTTAATTTATGTTTTCTTTATTATTATTTTTTTTTTTACCACAATAAATATCATGTGTTAAAGATAAACATGAAATATGAAAAAGGATGTATACTAGAAATAGAATATATTTAACATTTTTTTATTAAATAAATAAAAATATGAAATGCAAATACATTAACACACATGCATATGTATATATAATATTTTTCATGAAGTTTTTACTTGTTTAAGCATATTCAAAATATATAAAATTTAATTATCTATAGAATGTACCCATATACAATATTATATATAAGTATATAATTTCATCTCACCATATTTTTTACTTTTTATAATAAGTAAAATTACTTTCAATGTTAATAAAGATTAAGGATGCACATATTATTTAAATTATAAATATTATAAATATATTTTAAAGTGGTTAAAAATATTTATTACAAATTAAAAATAAATTTTTATTACAAATTAAAAATTATTTAAAAATATTTAATATAACTTGACATAATAATATTAAATTAAATGTAGATATGTTAAGTTCATTAAAAATAATTAAGTTAATAATCTTAACTTAAATGTAAATATAAAAGTATATTATATTAAGGGCAATATTCGAATTCATGGCCCTTAATATTTTTATTGTAAGTATCTATGCGAATCCATTTGCCCTTAACACAATCCTTTAATTTAAATAAAAAAGTTAAGGGTTGATGAGTGCGAATCAATTGCCCTTAACACAATCCCTTAATTTAAGTTAAGGGTTGGTACGAATCCAAAACCCTTAACTTCTCTTTTTAAGGGAGAGTTGATGCGAATCAAATGCATCCTTAACCTTTACTTAACTTATGTATGCTAACAACCCTGAATGTTTTAACTTTTGCTGTTGTACGTACTTAGGGTTGTTTCACACCACACTTGACTTAACTTAAGTTGGCTTAAGTAAGGGAAAATAGATTCATACTCGCCCTTAAGTTGAGTAACCATTTAACCTTTTTGAATTCGCACCAACTCTTAGCTTAAGACATAAGGTTTTTTTAAAGTTTTGACCACTAAGGGTAGTAATTTCACAATATTCCCTTAACTTAATTTATTTTAAACAAAATTACAAAGAAAATTTAAGGGAGGTGGGGGTCCTTTAGCCACCCTTAACAACCCACAAGCTCACCATAACCTTTTTAAAATAAAATAAAAAATAAATTTTTTCATGAGTAATGTGTATTTTTATATGTAAAAAATATATAATTATATTTTTATTTTAACATATATAATTAAACTTAAAAAAATAATATAGATAAAAATTTTAAAGTATTCTTAATATATTCTCATTTTGCCCTAATTTATGTAGGTTTCTGTTGCCACTAGAAGAGAAGAAATCCATTCGAAATGATAGAAGAGCAAGCAGATCATGTAGTCTTCTATCCTTTTTCTTTCTTTTTTTGTATGGGTTCACCAGCTCTATCCAAGCTCAAGGGGCCCAAAGCCCAAAGCCCAACAACTTTCTGCCGGCCTTGGCTGGGCTGGCCGAGCTCATGGGCCGGTTGAAAGCTCGGCAACAATTGCTGCTAGGCTTTCTGCCGACCATGGTTGCGTCCATGCATTGTGCAAGTGAGATTTACTTATAAATATAAATAATAAAAATTGTATTATCCAATATATGTAATATTTGTTTTGATTAGAAATTCTCATATGGATGCCACTTTACACACACAGTCTACAATGTACGTGTTATATGTACATGTGCACTCTTTTTAATTCTTAATGTATAAAGAGCTAGCATTTACATATCGATATATACATGTATAATTCATTGCATATATATTTTACGTGCTTATAACTTTCACTAATAGACACCGTGAGGTGACACCTCAAGATGAAGAAATTGAACTCCAAGTATTAATGTAAATTTGATTCAAGTTAATATATAATGCCAAATCATATATAACACTATTTCATATCAACAGACACGTACACAATGCATTAGTATATTATATGGGGACTTAGAAGGAGATTCAGCAAACTTTCATTTTAAAAACAAGTTTTACCTTAGTTCCAATGCTATTGGAGACTTTGACTTAGTTCCAATGCTATTGGAGACTCTGGCAAAGCAATAAGAAGGCCAAGATGAAGATGAAGGTCTATAAGTTATCATTAACACCTAGCTTTTTCGTGGCTGGATCTCGTTAACTATGTATATATATATTATTATTTTTTGTTTTACCACAATAGATATTATGTGTTAAAAATAAACGTGAAATATGAAAAAGGATGTATACTAAAAATAGAATATATTCTGCATTTTTTTATTAAATAAATAAAAATATGAAATGCAAATACATGTATACACACGTTAACACACATGCATATGTATATATAATATTTTATAAAGTTTTTACTTATTTAAACATATCAAAATATATAAAATTTAATTATCTATAGAATGTACCCATATACAATATTATATATAAGTATATAATTTCATCTCACCATATTTTATATTTTTTATAATAATTAAAATCACTTTAAATGTTAAAATAAAAATTAAGGATGCACATATTATTTAGATCATGAATACTATAAATATAGTTTAAAGTGGTTAAAAATATTTATTACAAATTGAAAATAAATATTTATTACAAATTGAAAATTATTTAAAAATATTTATTATAACTTATAATAATAATGTATAAAAATAATTAAGTTAATAATCTTAACTTAAATATAAATATAAAATATATTATATTAAGGGCAATATTCAAATTCATTCCCTTAATATTTATTGTAAGTATCTATGTGCATCCATTGCCCTTAACACAATCCCTTAATTTAAATTAAAAAGTTAAAGGTTGATGAGTGCGAATCAATTGCCCTTAACACAATTCCTTAATTTAAGTTAAGGGTTAGTACGAATTTAAAACCCTTAACTTTTTTTCTTAAAGGAGAGTTGGTGCAAATCAAATGCACCTTTAACCCTTACTTAACTTATGCATGCTAAGTTAAGTTAAGTGTGGTGCAAAATGACCCTTATTTAAATAAAACATATTCATAATACAAATTGTACCTAAGCTATAAAGTACACAAAGATATACAATATATAAATATATTTTTTAGTAACCTTTAATTTTTATACATTCCAAAACCTTTTCAATCGTTTTAAATGGTACAAATCCTCTCTTTGTTTATTTGTGTATATATGTGTATATATGTGTATGTATATAATAACTTATATATTTACAAAATATATCATCTACATACTCTCATGTTTAGAAACAAAGGTTTAATATATAGTATGTTTCTCCTTGTTTAAAATTGTTTTTACTTATTGATTGATGACTAATTATATCTAACACAATTGTTAAGAACTTTATTACTTATATAATGTGATAATTTAATAACATGATACTTAAGAATTTCATTATTTGATTATATAAAACATGATATTTCATGTTTATACTAGTGTTTTATATTGATTTTCCTTACTTAATAAGCCCTTTGTAAATAATATTTAATTTTGATCTTTTATTGCAATGTAAATTATCTTTAATATTTAAAGTTGATATTGAGTATTTAAAATGCTTTTTATATACATATGAGTTTAAAAGACACTTAAATATAATAGTACAGCACACCTGCAATCATGTGTATCCTCAATATTCTTTTCATCACATGTTAGTTTTTGATGCAACACATTTATCCCATGCTTTTTAATTTGAGAAAATTATATTTATATCCTAGAATTTATCATATTTACATATATATCCTTAGAAGTTTTATATTTATATATATACCTCTTAAATTTCAATTTAAAACTTCATAAATTTTAAAATTAAAAATTAAAAAATATTTTTAAAAAATCAATAAAAATTTATAATTAATTTGTATTTTATTATAATTAGGTCCAAAATACAACCTATTAAACACATATATATCCCAATATAATATAATTATTTTAAAAAATATTTATTTTTTTATGATAATTTTTAACATTTAACACTTAATAAACTTCAATTATTTCATTTGTAATATATTATGAATTAAAATATATTTTTAGTTAATATTGTGTTTTTAAAAGTCAAGGTTTTTTAATAAATTTAAAATTTTTTAAAGAAATATATATGTAAATATAAAACTTTTAAGCATATATATATAAATATGATAAATTTCAAAGACATAAATGTAATTTTTCCTTTAGTGTCCACGTTATAAGGTCCAAATGTCTAAGCTACTTAACGAGTCTGTCCGTTTTCGTTTCAAGACTTGAGCGCTGATGTGGACATGGTTGATAATGTAAATATATATTATAATATGATATAATTATTTAAACATTGATTTCCTTCATTTGAGTTTTTTATAAATTAAATTATACACATATTTTCATTAATTTTATTCTATTTCATTTTAATTTTCAACACAAATAAAAATACTAACAAGAATATTTTCATTAAGTTTTTAAATAAAGTGAGAAATTAAACATTATTAAAACTACTATTTGAAGTTTTAAAAATAAATTTTGTTTCTTTTAATTAATTTTTCAACTTTCGTATTTAAAATAATTAAAAATTACATGGTAATGCTAAAATTTAATTTATATTTTAAATTTATTGAGTATTCCAACAGCCAGTTTGAGTGTATAAACACCAAGCTATAACCAATTAAACACACACACAGACAAACACATATGTGTGTGAGATTTATATTGCGATTGTATATAAAACAATTGGATGCCCAACAAAGATATATACATAACAATCTAACTGTACCAAAGGAATGTTATAAAGCTATTGTGATGATTATGGTTTAGACAAAAGAAAATGTTTTAATATTTATTTTAATATCTCATTATTTATCCTGGCAAAACTAGAATAGTCTCAATATTATATTAGTACATGTGAAAACATAATGTATAATCTGTTAAAACTTCCTCCAAGGTGGGATTTATATAAATTTGTATATGATACCATAAATCAATATATAATCATTTGAATATTTATTATAAATACTTAATAACCTGATTTACTAAGTCCCTTAAACTGTGGTTAGTTAAGCTTAATATGAGAAACCTCGGCATCTTAATTATGTAAATTTGCATGGCTCACTTTAAATGGACGTGGGTGGAATATACTATATAAAGACAGCATATACTTATATATAGTTAGTATAATCAATGGTAAACCAATTCATAATGTATATTAAGTAATCATATATGTATATGGTAGGTTATCACCCATAAAACTCTGATATTTGTTGGCATTCTTCTTGCCTAATCCTCTTGGCATGCCCGCAGCTTTGTCTCTACAATCTCTTGCATAATCCACCTCACCCACATGACATAGAATATGGGCATATGTATCCAACCTAATTTCCTTTAAAAGCTTACCCAAGCTTGGGACTTATCTCCTACTTTGTTACCACAATTGTAAAGTGCCCACATGATAATTCTTTGCCGCCTTATGCAAAGGTTAACTATTTTTCACAAGCAAGGTCTTTCTCCCCCTATGCCCGTGCCCTGCCATATCCACTGCAAAGGGAGCCTTGCATAGATATATCCAAATGTAAGGGAATATTCCTATCATACTTCAACTTTTATAAATGGCACTTCATACTTAACCATTTCCTATATAATGTATCTTGGTTTTTACATGCACAACCCCTCTTTCACTTACCTCTTTAACTTTAAATGGGACTAGCCATTTCATCTTTAATTTATCATATGGTATTTCCACACGTCACTAGCCACCTTCTTCTAAGACTTCCATTTCCTTTTCATTTCTCCTTCTTTTTTTTGGATCGCTTATATAGTCCATAAGGCATATAACCTTATCTCATCAAATTTTCTAGTTCATATAGCCTACTCTGTAAGGATTTTTTTCTCACCCAAATTGTGCTGTACATTAATCTTAGAAATGGCACAATGTACTCAACATGAGTTATTTCCTCAAGTTCATAAGTTAACTTTAAAAGCATCATTCATGTTACAACTTTATAAACTGTCTTATGCCCATAAGACTTCAAAAAAGTCTTTCATCTCAGTCTTTTTTTATTTTCTTGAATTACTTTCTTTAAGACATTTTTAAAAATTTTATTTGTGGATTTACTTATCCATTTCCTTGAGGATAATAAGATGTAAATTCTTATGTTTTTGATAAACTCCTCCATATAGTGTTTGAATTGTTCATTAATAAAGTTCTTTCCTATGTCACTTATTATCTCTTTAGGAATTCCATAACATACTATAATATATTATATATAGCACAAGCTATTTCATACGCATCAGTTGTCCTCACAGGTTCTAATAATTGATTCCTTCTTGTATTCATAAGATTTATGGGTCCTATAAATCCATTTTCCACATTTGAAAAGGTTCAAATTGTAAGACCGAATTTAAAAAAATATGTTTGTTTTTTAAGTGGTAATTGTGCTCTTTGGCACTTATCACATTTTCGATATATATCTTTCCATAATGTTGCCACTTTAATCCAGCATGTAATATTTTCATGATAATTATTTCTTTATAAATGTCCTCCTACCAGACTCGAATGGGCCTCTTTTAAGATATCTAAAAACTTCAAAAGGTTTTCACACAACATCTTAATAGTTCATCCTGACCAAACTTATATACTTTTCTTCCACTAAAGAAAAACATCGTGTCCTCATGACAAATAACTTTTCTAGTCATTTGTCTCATAGGATGGTGGAATTAGTCTTGTTGACAATAAATTTTTATGTTATTCATTTATGTAGGAAGAATTCACATAAAATATTGCATCAAGAAAGTCATTCATATGCTGGATTGAAGTTTTCTTGTGTTAAATAGCTTGGTTAGCATGTTCATGCTGCTTCATGGCTTATGTATTATTTGTCATTTTATTTTCTATAATATGAAAAACCATTTAGCCAACCTTTATGTTAGGATTGGCTTATTTAAAATGTATAATAAAGCCTTATGATTTACAAAGATTTTAATTTTATTAATTAATAAATAATGTTTGAATTTATGAATTACATATACCATTCTTAAAGCTTCTTTTTCTATGGTAGTATAATTTACCCTTATTGGTATTAATATGCAGCTTACATAATAGACATGACGATTTTTTCCATCTTCATGTGCTTGTATAAGGATAGTTCCTATCCCAATATCTAAAGCATCTACGTTCACATGGAATTTTCTATCTCATTTAGGATTTACTAGTATAGGTGCTGTAATTAAAGATGTTCTTAATTTATCAAAGGCTTCCTAATGTTTAAGAGTCCAACCGTAGGATATCCCTGTTTTTAAAAAGTCTACCTATCCAAACATATAGATTACATGTCCTAAGAAAACTATGGATTTTACAAAAATAAATACATTTATTAAAATTTAAAGCAACATGATTTTGCTTACATTTCTTAAAACATTTTTCTAAACAATAAAGATGATTTTCTTTATCATTATACATACTAAAATCATTCATAAAACTTTCATAAAATATAATAAATGTTCTTGGAAAGTATCGATTATAATCCTTTTAAAAATAAAAAGTGCATTACAAAGGCCAAATGACATAATTTTGTATGCATATGCACCTTATGGACTTATAAGAGTTGTTTTATGTTGATCCTTAGGAGCCACTAAAATTTGGTTATAACATGAGAATTCATTTATAAAACAATACATTTCATGTCTAGTCACACTATCCAACATTTCCTTTATAAACATAATAAGAAAAACATTTTTTTCATAGCATCATTTAGTTTTTTATAATTTACACATACTTTCAATTTCTCATTCTTTTTAGGAACAATCACAAGTGATGATAACCATTATGCACTTTGTATACAATAAATAAAACCAATACTTAACGGCTTATTTATCTCCTCCTTAACAAATTGTGCATAATTAGGATTCATTCTATATGCTCTTTGTTCCACAAGTTAATTTCTTAGTAATAATTGTATAGTGTATGTACATAATTTAGGAGGTATACATTTAAGATCTTTATAGGACTATGCAAAAACATTTTGATACTTTTGAAGAAGTTCAATCCTTTTCTTTGGAATTTCTTATTTAATTCATGAGCAATAAATAAGACATTAGGCTTTTTTTCTATGCCTGGATTACTTACTCTAAAGAATTTATGGTATGCAGATATGTATACTTACATGCTGTTCTTACAAATTAATTTCATCTGGGATTGCTTTATAAAACTTTTCCTGTAATCTAAACCTATCTTCGTCCTCATGTTGAACAATTTTCTTTCCTTTAATATTATATAAAAGTCTGTCTATCAAGACCTTCAAATCAGATATGCTTTCAAAATTTATACCTCTTCTTAATTATATAACCTATTAAACCAATCATGTCCTTCTAAAATAAGAGGTTAATTTTCCTTTTTAAACATTACCTTCTTAATATAATTATATATCACCGGTTTACCTTCTCCTTCTCCCAAGTTCCCAGCGTCATCTTTATGTTCCCTAATCTTGTAAAACTTTGATAAATTTCAACCAAGGTCTGCCCAATAACATAGTATAGTGATAAGAGTGACTATATATATAAAAGGTCTTTAAGTATAAGGTGTCACTCATTATCCTCCAAATGTAAGAAAAGATTTTATATATACCTACATGCTTAACATTTCTTTAATTTGCCATTTTTAGATTAAAAAGAGCAAGTTTGATAGGGCCTAAACCCATTTTTTTTTTATAAACATGTTTTTCATTAAAGTTAACTCATGAACCTCCATTTATAAGAACTCTTTTTATCTTATTTTACCAATATATACTATGATGTTAAGTACATATTCATCATAATTACCTTTTATTTCATAATGCTTCTCTACTCGCTGAATTTCTTGCTCTGTATAAGTAGGTAAAGATTTTGGGATAATATTCAACATTTGCAAATTTTGATTTTTAATATATGGGGCAATATGTATTAATTATCCCAACATGATTGTGATTTCTTGATTCAATGCACTCTAAGCCATTGATTTTGCCACATCATTTTAAATTTGCTTCACCAAAATACTCTGTTTTACAAAGATATTCTATTTAACATAATATTCATTTTTTTTAGAATATTCCTCCCTAAAATAAAATTCTATTTTTAGATTTTTTGGTTTATGCTTGGTTTCTTGACCATGATTCAGAATAGATTTAGGGAGATCTAGTTTCTGGAGATGAATGTTCATCTCTTTCATTGTTTACAATTACTCTCACAATAGGCTAATTCTCTATTTCTCTCTCTTCCACATTAATTAATCAAGCTTCAGGTTGTAGTTTGGGAGCATTATTTGAAGTAGAACATGTATAATAAGTAAGATTAATAGAATTTCTTTATTGCTCTTTATTTATAATTATTTTGATCTTCATAAATTTCGTTTCTTGGATATGACCTTTTTGGTCCTTTGTAAGACGTTTCATTTCTTCCCATATTAAACTTGTTTGGTGAAGCATAATTAATTTGATTCTCTTCATATAACTTATCATTTCTTCATGTGTAAGGAGCATCCCTTTTATTATTAAAAAGATTTCTGGTTTTTCATTCTTCCCTAATTTGACCTTGTAATAGAGCTTCCTATTACGAGATGGAAATGTGGTGACATGAGGTTGTCTCCTAGGAAGCAGCATGTCTTATCGGTCTTCCTTTTTTCCTTCATTTCTGCACAAGCTCAAATTTGATTGAGCCATCTTTACCTAGAGGATATTCCCTCGGTTAACGATCCACTTGGCCATGACACCATATAATTTGGACTCACTAAGCTAAATTAATGAACGTACAATTGATAAGTGTATGAAAAAGAATATTTAAGATACACACGAATGATACTTTGTGCATGTATTATTAATTTAAGTCATATATATATTATTGAAATACTCAATATCAACTTCACATATTAAAAATAGTTCATACTACAACAAAAGTTAGAAATGACTTTAAGTAACACTTCGTATAAACATGAAGTATCATGTTTTAAATAATTAAATAATGAAGTTTTTAAATATCATGAAGTATCATGTTTTGAATTATCACATTCAATAAAAAATAAAGTTCTTATGTGCATAACAACATTTGTGTTAAATGTAATAAGTCATTGATCACACAGAAGATATGTTATAAATATATAATTATTATATATTTGATACTTAAACATCCAATATATCTAGTTAAGTATGTAGAGATATATGTTATAAATATATACATTATTAACACACACACACATATATACACAAATGAACAAAGAAAGGATTTGTACCTAGACGATTGAGAAGGTTTTAAAATGTATGAAAATTCAAATGTATAAAATACATATTTATATATTGTATCCTTATGTACTTTATAGCTTAGTTACCATTTATAAATCTATATGTTTCATTTAAATAAATACAATTGTTATATAAAATAGCAAAAGCTTTAATTAATGACAAATTTGATTATCTCATGTTTCACACTCATATTATAAGCACAATCATATTATAAGTATAATTATGTATTGTTGTATATACTCATGAATTAAAGTATTAAGGTATTATTTGAGAAATGAAAACATGTGTATATATTTTGATGTGTTTAAATGCACACATGCATGTATATATTTTTATATAGGATTATGGAAGCATGGTGGGTTAGATACATGCTCCAGGAAGAAATACATTTGCTACACGTCAAAAAGCATACTCTTAACCAAGGGAATATTGTAGAGAAAGAATGTGAATTTATGTCCGCGTGACAAAATATTTTAACCCCATGAACTTAAAATATATATAAAAAATTAAATTCATGTGACTTAACTTCAAAATAAATTTTATTTAAACATATACATTATAATGTAATATAGTTATTTAAACTTATGGCATTTACTAGTATTGCTTCTTTCATTTCAGTTTTTATAAATTAAATAGATGTTTTTAATCAATTTCATTTTGATTTGTAATGAAATTAATATATTTAATTAATTTTATTCTATTTCATTCTAATTTCCAGCAAAAATTAAATAATAACAAGAATAGTTCATTAATTTTTAATAAACTGAATGATTAAACATTATTGTAAATATCATATCAAGTCTTTAAAATAAAATTTTTCTTGATTTAATTTAAAAAAATTTAGTGGTTATGATAAAATTTAATTTATATTTTAAATTATTAAGTATATTCTGCAACCTTACCTCTCATGTTGTAAAGATTTTTTAGGGTATGCAAATTTTAAATTTTGGTAATTAAACTATTCATTCATATATGTATAATCTGTTTCAAAATAAAATAAATATGATTTCTTGTAATTATTAATTATCTTGTATTTTATATATTACTTGTGCTTCATCAAAAATGTCATTTGTGTTGAGTTAAATGTGTTAATAAATGGGCAAACTGAGAAAGTGGTGGCAGCTGTGGGATTAGAGCGGATTGAAGCTTAAATCAAACGTCTTAAACCACTTGGCCAAGCTGTCATTTACAAACACTATTATATATCTTTGTATGTACACATGCATTTTATATATAGGTATGTGTGTACATAGAATATATATGTGTCTAGATGTATTAAGTTTTATGGTTGATATATTGGTATTATATAATATATAATTACTTCATAAGTTTGTAAATAAATGACTATATATATCCTATAAAGCCATGTATTTTAGTTAAAATCCCTAAGAATATATTTAAAACTAATGTGGGTGTCAGAGTTTTAACCCAGAGGGCCAACATGTGACAACACGTGGCTGCTAAGTGACTATTCGGCGTCATCACCCTATGTGAACAACGCTAAGTTTCCAAAACAACCCCAACGACCCCCAAGGTTAGACTCTAATGCCCAAGTGGACAGAAGACTTAGGGTTTAGCCTAAGTCTCCCACCCCTAAAACCCTTGAGGGATAACCCTAGTTGACTTAGGGTCTTGCCCTAGAAGACCTAGACAGGCTCATGCCCTAACCCCCATCAAGGAGACGTGTGTTCCACACATACCCCTAGACAAGCTAAGGCATCGTCACTTACCCCTTGAGGAATCACCCTCATCCGGGAGTACAACCCCTTTAGGGCGACAAGGGGTACCCTGAACCACGACTAACCCCTAAGGGTTTGAGTGGCCAAGTTATACCCTAGACCTAGGGCTAGTACTTAGTGAGGACACGAGTGTGCGCCGTAGGCGGACACGAGTGTTCTGCTAAGCAAACTCCCTAAGGCTAGGTTTGGGATAACCCTAAGCACATGACCTTGCGAGTGCCTTACGAAAGGGCTTCTGCTAATGAGCTTAGGTTGTTCAACCCCTGGATTCCAAGGAGAACACTCCCCTAGCCAAGTGTGCCAAAGCACACCTAGTTACGAGACCTAACCTCCCTTGAGCGGATGCCCAAGGCTTAGCACCCTAGTGCAAGCACAAGCATGCCTGTTTGCTAGAGTATCCAACCCCTTAGCGACAAGCCCATGACATAACCCCAAAGGGCGTGCCTCGGGCGTTGTACCATGTGACGTTTAGCCCAGTGTCACATCTCCATGTGACACTGCCTTCCATGATGTGGGCTATCATGCCATAGCCCTTAGATTCAAGAGTTGCACCAAGTACCACAAACGTGGTTCCTAAATGCCAACTCTAGAACCCCTCAATGAACCCTCAGGAACCAGTAACGTGAACCTGTCAAACAAGATCCCACGCCCACAGTTGGACAAGGACACGGATGTGCCTTGCTTGGCCGTGAGTGCTACACCTAGCTTGACGTGGAGGAGGCTGGAGACAAGCCTCAACCTCTGCCTCTTGGAACGTGCATTCCGACAAGACCTCCCAGGCATGGATTCGCCAACGTTAAGGGTAAGCTACCCCGAAGGTGGGACGTACCCCTGGCATCTGGAAGTTAGGGCGGCACAACAGAGGGTTGTACCTTAACGACACAAGCTGAAGCTTGCACCGCAGAAGAGCAACGAACTCATTCATGAACCCAGGAGCTCTCCTACGTATACTCTACCTTATTTATGTGACGGAGCCCCCCCCCCCTCTTTTCCTATATTGTTAGTGGGCTGGCACTGAATTTTAGCCCCTTAGACAAATTAGCAATATGAGCTATAACTCACCCTTACTCCTACCCCTAAACCCTACCCAAGGGGGTGGGGTTTTAGGGCGTGGGTTAGGGCAACCCTAGGGTGTTCCTAACCCTACTTAACACGCCGAACTCATCTGCAAAGACCAATCAACCTATTCGGGACGTCAAAATTGGGGGTGGTTTCTAGAAGGTAAGTTCTAGCTTCGCTTAGAGTTTCCTGCAAATACCTAATGACACCCGGCCGGACCATCACCAGATACCCAAGTGCACTAAGCGGGCCTGTTTCCTACTACATCTAGGGTCCATCAACATAGTACAGTAGGTAACAACAGTCAACGTCCAAAGTAAAGGGTCGAGTCATAGTAAAAATTATGATAGTGGGAAAACCTAAGGAATGTTTTATCTTCAGTTTTCCATGATTGATATGTATATGTATATTTATGGATATGTATATGCATATACATATATTTAGTAGATCTATTAAATACCACTACATAAGAAGTAGAGACCCTCACAAAACCACCTAACCTCTCGAGCTGTTTTTAGTTTCATGTGCCCTTAATTCTCTATTAGATCTAGGTATAGCTTCTTAAGAATATTTTAACTTATACCTTTTTAGGGAATATTCTTTGATTTGTTATATGAGTCATAACAATGCATATACATATTTATAAATAAGTGTAAAACATGTTTACCCACACCATATGCTAGTATTTTTAGTATATATGTTATAAATATACTGAGTTTATTCTACATGAAAACAAAAGTAATATTTTTAAAAGAATCAAAATCAATAGTTAAGAATGGATCTTTAATTTAATTTAAATAAATTAAATTGATATATTAATAAATTAGGGTGAAGAAATATAACCACAAACATACACATGTAGTAAATAGTTAAAAACATATATAAGTATTAATGTTTGTATATATAGAAGTTACAGATAATGCTTTCTTAAGAACTTTCCACAAACACACATATATAACTGGCACTTTGTCACCTCATTCCTGTGAGCTAAATAAATATGTGAGTGGGTCCAAGAGCAAATTAAAATTTTCTTTCCATATTTAATACACCCTTCTCTCTCTCTCACACGAGGAGCATTCTTGTATGCACATGTATACATATCTATGTATGCGAATCTTTTATAGATATAAATGTTTTGTATGTGTCATACAATGGTAAAAAATTATATGTAACAGTTTTGTGATTGCAAACAACATATTGATCGAGATTTATAGAAAATCCCTTTAAATGTTTTTAAGTACATTTGTATTTAGCCCCATGAATAAATTTTTAAACTTTATTTAGATGTTTTTAGGTACATTTGTATTTAGCCTCACGAATAAATTTCTAAACTTTATTTAGATTGACCGAGTGGTATAAGGCGTTCTAGGCTTCTATCTCAAGATTGGGGTTTCAATTCCCACGGCTGTCACTTTATTGTATTCATAAATTTAAGATGGTACTTGTATAGAACAAGCCGTTTGGACGTTATTAACGAGCATATTTTAGGTTTAAGATGGTACTTGTATAACAATAATAATAAATATAAGTAGTAATAATACATTTGAGTGTATATATATATATTGTTTCATATTTATATTATAAATATAAATTTGAATATGTATATTATTATATAATTAATTGCATTTAACACAAATATTTTTATGCAGATTGTTTAATATGATCATTTGAAAACGTGATACTTCATGTTTATTATTGATATATACTATTCATTTGAAGAATATAAAAACCATTTATTGCAGTGTTGCTATGTATTCATTGTTTGATAATTTAAAACCTGATGCGTATAATATACGACATAATGTGTACAAAGTACTTACGACACTAACCGTAGTGAAAGAATGCTACGGATGAATAATTAAAATAGATTAATAATTAAACATTTCTATAGCATTTTTTTACTACACTAGTCTGGCTATACACACAAACTGCAAGCAGCTAGGCTTGTCATTGGGTGTGCTCCACTAACTCTATAATAGTGGTTCGGGATGGGTCCTGGTTTCTCTCTCTCTTTCTGTATGTTCTCTATCTATGAAGATGCGTCCCATCGGTATATCACACACAAACACAGACCCTGTGTGTGTGTGCGCATGGGGAGGGAGGGAGGGAGTACGAGTGAGTGAACATAATCTATAATGATTCGACAAATTTTCTACTCTCCAGTGAGAAAACGGGCTTAGAGGTAACTTATTAAACATTAAATTATATCGATTAAACTATTGAATAACGCATTTCATGTTCACAAAAGTCTAAAAGTTGAATTTTTTTAAACATTAAGTCTAATTTCTATTTAAATATACATATGTACAGGTCATTATATTGTATCTGTGCAAGTTCACGTATGATAATTAGTTTTGAATATTTTGGAAAATGTGTAATACATGTCATTATGTTTTGTATATGTATATACACATGGAGCCGTTGTATATGTCTATTTTGACTTGTTTATGCACATACAATAATATTGTAAGGTTATACATATCTCTCACAAGCAGAATAATAATAAACTTCTTTTTTTTAATATATATATATATATATTCTTTCATTTAGCAGTGTTAACTAGAAACCGTGTTTTATTGTGTACCAATATTCTCCGTACAAATACACCAATGAAATATTAAAATCATACAAGAATCACAACGAGAGTGTATTCATTTATATTCAATGATGTGTAATATATAATTTTCTATAATATACAGGTAATATTTATACACGCTACATACCAAACCGGTAGGCGTATAGAGGCGGGTTCGAGAAAACTCAAATATAAAGAATACTTATTAATGTTTATAAGTAATAGGTATTATTTAATATGTTATGCATCACGTATATAATCTGATTCTAACCTAGGTTACACATCATTCACCTATTAGTCTTGCACAATTGTAAACTTCCATTTCTCCAGATGTTGAAATGAATGTGAGTTACTCTCTCTCTCCTCTCTCTCTCTCTCTCTCTCTCTCTCTCTCTCTCTCTCTCTCTCTCTCTCTCTATATTATATATATATATATATATATAAAATCTGCTAAAAACATGCGAGGGCTAGTTGGATGATCTATAACCAAATTCATCAATATACTAGTTTTAAAAATGTTAGAAACAATAAAATGTTTCAATCATGTAAGCTTGAAAATATATAACGATAATATATATTTACTTTAACCAGCATTTCAGTTATTAGTCTTGCACAATTGTAAACTTTCATTTCTTTAAATGTTTAAATAAATGTGAATACACTATATATATATATATAAATCTACTAAAAACATGTGAGGGCTAGTTGGGATGATCTATAACCAAATTCATCAATATACTAGTTTTAAAAATGTTTTAATCCTGTGTAAGAACCATTTATGTTTGTAAGCTTGAAAATATATAATGTTAATATATATTTACTTTAACCATTAATTAGTACATGCACAGCATATTAACTGCGTGGACCAGCCATCGGTTCACGTGCACTCTTGCGTGAGCGTGCGCGTGAGCTGTTCCGTATATAAACATGGCAACCACTTAGGTCAATTCCATATTCCAGGGTTCTCATTCAGTCGTGAGAAATTTAGGCATTTTTATGTTCTGTATATATACACACAAACAAGGGAAATTAGGCTATACAGTGTTGCAATTGAGGTTTAGAGGACATCTCCATCTTCATAATCACTTGAAATGTCTGTATGTGAGAAAGAGTCGAGGAAGCGTGTCAGAATTGAACAGTTCGCTCCTTCGAAGAAGCGTGTCAGGATTGAACACGAGGATAACTGGGGGGAGTTTAATAGATTTTATAGCCTTGGAGAGGCACTGGACAGTCTTCCAAGCGATGTTTTGGTGATATTCTAGGATTTGCAGCTGAGTTTGAATATAGAAAACTACTTATCTTGGGTTCTGTGTGCAAAGCTTGGAAAGAACTCATCATAAGTCAGGTGAAAGTAGTCACTGTAAATATGTGGCACAGTGAGTACGCATGCACATCAGTGTGTCAGTTTCTTGAGAGTTACAGTGGCTCGATCCAGACGGTTAAGATTGTGGGCAGTCGTCAACATGCTCTGGATTGGAAACCTCTACTGCAAACGTTACTCAAGTGCAGATACTTACAGAATCTTACTGTACGGAATAGTCTGGCAGGTAGAGGACGACCCAGTTGCTGCCGCTGTATTTAAAAAACTTGTTACTTTAAGGCTGCACTACTTGTGGCCTCGTGGCGAAGTGAACTCAGCATTGCATCTCCACACTTGCGGACTCTTGAGATTGAAGACTTTTTCAGTGAAGATGGAGTGCTCAATCTGGTGGGCATACAATCTTTGGACTGCCTTCACATTAATGATGGAAATTAATAATGGTTAATGCTGTGAATCTTTTACACGTAGGGATGTTTTCAATTGGCTATACTCGTCAAAAGAGTTAAGATTTGCTGCTCCAAAGCTAAAGGGCATCTTCACCTTTCAACCAAAGCTAAGCCTAAGAGAGATTATTAAGGATGTGCAGAATGTTCAAGTGAATACACTGCGTGTAGATTACCCAGCCGATGACCTTATTCAGGAAATTTGGCCATGTCTGCATGTGCCAAAGCTGTATTTAATGTGAGAACAAGTGGATTACAGGTAAAATAGTAAGATGGATAAAGTGGTTTGAAACGAATAATAAGTCTGGTAGAAGTGGTAATGAATATTAGAGATAACACCATAGCTAACAGGACCTTATCAAGGATACTAGCCAAATTTTTAGAAAGGGCTCGTCTTACAGTTACAGGACTTGAATAGTAAAAGTTGCAATCACCATTGTTATATTATATGTGTTTGATTTGAATAAATAAGAATTTTTTTGCTTTACTTTTATATCATATTAATTTAATGCCTTTCCAATTAACACGCACATATTATAAAACATATTTTCAAAAACATTTATCATATATTAAACTATAGACACGTACTTGCATATACATAATAGCTTTAGAATATTCTTGGTACAGCTAGAACGCAATTTTTCTCGTTACAAATGCCTTATATATATATATATATAAACTGTGATGCATACATAACTTTGTTATTATATGTTTGACAGTATGACCTCGTGTGTGAGTGAGAGAAATCCATAAGGTTTCATTTGTATACAGAGGATAATATGTGCCTGTGCACATGTACACTACATGCTATATGAACTCGTGTGCATACACCCTAATTATATATTTTATAACCATTGATTTTATTAACTATTAGATCTAATAATTTTGGTTTAGAAAGTGATTTATAAGCTTGATATATGAACTTTTAATGCAGTACATAATTATAGACATTTATTATAAAGTTAAAAGAGGAAATCAACTATAGGATAGTGGTTTTGATAATCTTTTTCCATGTATAACCCAAGTTTATAAACTAAAGTTTCTAATTTAAATTCAATGTTATATTTAATTTAATTGGAAATGATTTTTTTTTTAACTAGCATTTACATTTTGGTATTACTTGAAAATCTATATAATTAAGACATAAGCTACCAGACGAGGTTTCTATATTTAGGGTGGAAAATTTCATATAGCTAATATACTTATGTGGTTAGGATATATACTGTAGCTAGTTTACAAACTTATTAAATAATTATATATTATAACAAAGAATGATACTGTTATATGTTAGGTTATCAACCGTAAAACTTAACACGTGCATATTATATGTACACAGACATAACTATAGATAAAATGCATGTATACATACAAAGACACATTATACGCGCGCACACACACGTATAGGAATACAAGATAATATTAATAATAACAAGTTAATTAAAAATTATATTTATTTTATTTTGAAACAGATTATATACGTGTGTGAATTAACAGTTTAATTACTGAAATTTAAAAATCATACATCTACCCTTTAGAACATAATACACTTAATAATTTAAAATATAGATTAAATTTTAGCATTACCACTTAAACTTTTAATTATAATATTAAATAAAAAAATAAATTAATGAAATAGTCTTGTTTTTGTTGTAAATTATAATGAAATAGAATGAAATTAATTAAATATATAATTTCTTTTTTAAAACAAATCGAAATGAAATTGATTAAAAATATATATTGGCCATAATTTTTAATTAACTATATTATATTAAAATATATGTTTAATTATAATTTTCAATTTTTACATATATGTTTTAAAAATATACATCAAAATAATATATGCGGACATAAATTCAAGTTATCTTTCCCTAAAGCATATTTCCTCTTAAAGTATATTGAGTTTGAATGTTCTAGCTTTTGTTGTTGTATGTACTTATTTAAATAAAATAGATTGATGATAGAAACTATACCTAATTTATAAAGTACACAAACAATATACAATATATAAATATATATTTTAGTAACTTCTGATTTTCATACATTCCAAAACCTTCTCAATTATTTAAAATGGTATAAATCCTCTCTTTATTCATTTGTGTATATGTGTGTGTTGATAATGTATAATAACTTATATATTTACAAAATATATCATTACATACTCTCATGTTTAAGAACAAAGGTTTAGTTTATATAGTATGTTTTTCTTATTTAAAATTGTTTTTACTTATTAATTAATGACTAATTACATTTAAT
The DNA here is from genome assembly GCA_003024785.1 of Selaginella tamariscina. Lineage (NCBI taxonomy): Eukaryota > Viridiplantae > Streptophyta > Lycopodiopsida > Selaginellales > Selaginellaceae > Selaginella > Selaginella tamariscina. Next base: position 437,238 of record PUQB01000095.1, read on the forward strand.
ACAAATATTGTTATGCAGATAATAACTTTATTATTTATATAATGTGATAATTTAATAACATTATACTTAAGAACTTCATTATTTAATTATATAAAACATGATACTTCATGTTTATACTAAGTGTTTTATATTGATTTTCCTTATTTATAAACCCTTTCTAAATAATATTTAATTTTGACCTATGGTTACAATGTAAATTATTTTTTAATACTTAAAATTGATATTGAGTATTTAAAATGCTTTTTATATACATACGGGTTTTAAAAACACTTAAATATAATAATACAAATATACTTTTATATTCATACACACGCACAAACTATCTACATACATGGAGAATGTCTTCAAGCATACAACACACCTACAATCGTGTGTATCTTGGATATATTCTTTTCATCAGTGTTAGTTTCTGGTGCAACATATTTATCCCACGCTTATTAATTTAGCTTCTAGTCTCCAGGTTATAAGGTCCAATGTCTAAGCTATTTAACGAGTCTGTCCGTTTCGTTTTAAGGCTTGAGCGCTGATGTGGACATCGTTGATAATGTAAAATATATTATAATATGATATAGTTATTTAAACATTGATTTCTTTCATTTGAGTTTTTTATAAATTAAATTGTACACATATTTTAATTATTTTTATTCTATTTCATCTTAATTATTAACACAAATAAAATACTAACAAGAATATTTTCATTAAGTTCCTAAATAAAGTGAGAAATTAAACATTATTAAAAAAACTATTTTTTTAAAATTTTTTTTTTTTCATTAATTTTTCAACTTTCGTATTTAAAACAATTTAAAAATTATGTGGTAAGTTGGGGCTCACGCTGGTTCGGTCATCCGCCTGACGTGGTGCACCCCAATTATCAACCGTGTCCACATCAGCCCTCAAGCAATATGGATAATGCTGACTCACTCCTTGAAGCGGACAAGCTCATCAAATGAATGTGGAATAAATATGCTGCACACACGCACTAAAATCTCATCTACATACATCTGCACACATATATGTCAGTATTCTGAATATTCCCTTGTATACGCGTGTCAATTGCCTGTTAAATGTGGGTAAATAAATACTTTATATTATAAACAATAGTATATTCTTATTATAAATATTACGAAAGAATACAAAAGAGTTCAATTGTAATAGGCCAAGCTGTTAGTTACAATATTAAAACTTTTACATATAATCTGTTTACCATTGTACGACGCATACATGCATTTATACTATAAAAGCTGCATGAACTTGTGCATACATAGTTATGTATACATGAATGTTCCTCTTGTGTGCGAGAGAAAGAGAGATGTATTAAATATAAAAAGACATTTTTATATATAGGTGCTTGTCAAAGGTTTTTAGGAAAACATTATCTATGACTTGTATATACATAATATTTATATATGTTTTTAATAAGTTATTACATGTATATATTTGTGGTTATATTTTCTTTGTCCCGATCTATTAATATATCAATTTAATCTTATTAACTTATTTAAATTAAATTAAAGATTCAATATTAACTATTGATTTTGATTCTTTTCTTAAGTATATTACTTATGTTCCACGTTGTAAACCATATACTCGTCAGGGAAAACTGAAAATAAAACATTCTTTCAGTTTTCCCCTGACAAATCCAAGAATAACATTAGTTTTAAATGTATTTTAGGGACAATACATAGAATATTATTTACTAATACATGGAATATACATATGTATAATTTGTTTCAAAATAAATCGAATACAATTTTTGATTAACTTATACCTATTAATATTATTTTATAATAATATTATTAATTAAGTTACATTGTATAATATTCTAGTGTGTTGAGTTTAAATGTGTTAATAAAGTATGAAAAAGTCGCGACAGCTGTGGGATGCCCTTGGGGATTGGAGCCTAAACGCCTTAGACCACTCGGCCAAGCTGTCATGTACAGCATGCCTTTTTGCTATATGCATTTTGTCTATTGTTATTAGATGTGTGTGCGATATAATGTGTGTGTGTGTGTGATATACAAGTTTTATGGGTGATAACCTACCATATACATATATGATTACTTGATACATTTATGAATTGGTTTATGATCGATTATACTATATATAAGTGTATGCTGTCGCTATATAGTATATTCCACCCTCTCGCACACACGTCCATCTAAAGTGAGCCAACCATGGGAATGCAAATATGAGAAACCTCAGCATTAATTATGTAAAATTTAAGGTAATACCAAAATGCAAATGTTAATTAAAAATAAATACAAAATCTAAATCAAATATAAAATTTGAATTTAAAATAAAAGCTTAACAAACCACAGTTTAAGGGACCTAGTAAAACAACACCTTAGCAACCACACGTTCTGAAACAACAGTTTCACTTGTGATAACGTATTAATATTACATTAATAAAATTAATGTGTGTGTTGAATGGGTTAAATTATCGACACACCTAAAATAATTATAAAAAATAATATAGTTAAAGTTGTATGGTTTAAACCACAAAAAAGGTGACATGACAAATAAAACGAAAGATATAATGAATGTTTAGAGAAAACATGGTTTTTCAGTTAAAAAGACCTAGCATGTTTTATAAATGTTAAATCCATTCGATATGGATGGATGTTAAGAAGCATTAATAAAGTCACAATCAAAAAAATTATAAGAGAATATATGTTTTCTAAAGGTTAAAGTAATTATAAAATTATAAAATATCGTATATTTAAAATTCATAATTTTAATAATAGTACCAAATTGTTTCCTTAACTATATAAATTTATAAAAAAATATGGAAGATTAACTATATTATTATAGGATTTTTGTATATTATATATATAGTATTACTAGTACAAATTTTTAATTAATGTTATACTTAAATATTAATATTTTAGTAACAACATTAATATTTATATAATGTAACTCTTATGTCCTTTCTTAATTTTTATATTAAGCCCATACAATATTAAATATAATATATTATATAACTTAATACCTTTACTTTTATAATGTTATTAATTTTGGTTCATGAATGCTATAATTTATTAAAGAGTCGACTACAAAATAGAATATTCTAAAGAATATTTTGTCTTTAAATATATATTTTAAAAATTATTATTTTAATATTAAAAAATATTAATTAAATAACTAAAATTGCTAATTATTAAGAAATGAGACTATATACATACCCATTTTAGTTACAACATGCAAAAAAGTACATTTGATTAAAGAGCATGTTGAGCGAAAAAAGATTTTATTAAATTACATCTTCATCAAGAAAATGATCATTTATACTTTAACCAAGGCACTAGTTCGAGACAAATTTGAGCTACATAGAGATCAAATAAAGATCGTGGATCCTCTTGAGTGGAAGTGTAGAAATCTTTAGATCAGATCATGAGATTGAATTTTTTTAAACTTAAGTCTAATTTCTATTTAAATATACAGATGTACAGGTCATTATATTGTATCTGTGCAAGTTCATGTATGGTAATTAATTTTGAATATTTTGGAAAATGTGTAATATATGACATAATATTTTGTATATGTATATACACATGGAGCCATTGTATATGTCTATTTTGACTTGTTTATGCACATACAATGATATTGTAAAGTTATACATATCTCTCACAAGCAAAATAATAAAAAACTTCTTTTTTTTATTATATATATCCTTTCATTTAGAAGTGTTAACTAGAAACCGTGTTTTATGTGTGGTACAAATACACAAATGAAATATTAAAATCATACAAGAATCACAACGAGAGTGTATTAATTTATATTCAATATACAGGTAATATTTATACACACTACATACCAAACCGGTAGGCGTATAGAGGCGGGTTCTAAAAAACTCATATATAAAGAATAATTATTAATGTTTATAAGTAATAGGTATTATTTAATATGTTATGCATCAAGCGTTCTACACACACGTATATAAGCTGATTCTAACCTAGGTTACACATCATTCAGCTATTAGTCTTGCACGATTGTAACCTTTCATTTCTCCATATCTTTAAATAAATGTGAGATACACTATATATATATATATATATAATATATAAAATCTGTTCAAAACATGCGAATGATCTATAATATACTAGTTTTAAAAATGTTAGAAACAATAAAATATTTCAATCCTGTGTAAGAAACATACTTAAGCATGAAAATATATAAATATTTACTTTAACCATTAATTATTACAAAGAATATCCACAGCATATTAACTGCATGGACTAGCCATCGGTTCACTTGCACTCTTGCGTGAGCGTGAGCGTGAGTTGTTCCGTATATAAATATGGCAACCACTTAGGTCATATTCCAGGGTTCTCTAATTCATTTACTGTGAGAAATTCAGTGCGTTTTTACGTTCTGTAATATACACAAACAAGGGAAATTAGGCTATATAGTGTTGCAATTGAGGTTTAGAGGACATCTCCATCTTCATAGTCACCTGAAATGTCTGTTTGTGAGGAAGAGTGGAGGAAGCGTGTCAGCATTGAACAGTTCCCTCTTTCGAAAAAGCGTATCAGGATTGAACATGAGGATAACTGGGGGGAGTTTCATAGATTTTATAGCCTTCGAAAGGCACCGGACAGTCTTCCAAGTGATGTATTTGGTTCTATTCTAGGATTCGCAGCTGAGTTTGAATACAGAAAATTACTTATCTTGGGTTCTGTGTGCAAAGCTTGGAAAGAACTCATCATCAGTCAGGTGAAAGTAGTCACTGTAGATATGTGTCACGATAAGTACGCATGCACATCAGTTGTGTCAGTTTCTTGAGAGTTGCAGTGGCTCGATCCAGACAGTTAACATTATGCGCAGTTTTAAACATACTCTGGATTGGAAACCTCTACTGCAAACGTTACTCAAGTGCAGATACTTACAGAATCTTACTGTACGGCGAGGTAACTGGCAGGTAGAGGACGACCCAGCTGCTGCCGCTGTATTTAAAAAACTTGTTACTTTAAGGCTGTGTGGCTTGCAGCTTCGGCAAAGTGAACTCAGCATTGCATCTCCACACTTGCGGACTCTTGAGATTGAAGAGTTTTTCAGTGAAGATGGAGTGCTCAATCTGGTGGGCATACAATCTTTGGACTCCCTTCACATTCATGATAAGAAATTAATAATGGTTAATGCTGTGAATCTTTTACACGTAGGGATGTTTTCAATTTACTCGTCAGAAGAGTTAAGATTTACTGCTCCAAAGCTAAAGAACATCTTCACTTTTCAAACAAAGCTAAGAGAGATTATTAAGGATGTGCAGAATGTTCAAGTGAATACATTGCAACTCGATGTATATTTCTCACATAATGACCTTATTAGGAAAATTTGGCCATGTCTGCGTGTGCCAAAGCTTGTATTTAATGTGAGAATAAGTGGATGTACAGGCAAAATGTTAAGATGGATAAAGTGGTTTGAAAGGAATAATGAGTCTCTGGTAGAAGTGGTAATAGATATTGGAGTTAACACCAAAGCTAACAGGACCTTATCAAGAACTAGCCAAATCCTTAAAAAGGGCTCGTCTTACAGTTACCGGACTTGAATAGTAAAAGTAGCAATCACCATTGTTATATGTGTTTGGTTTGAATAAATAAGAAATCGTTTTACTTTACTTTTATATCATATTTGTTTAATGCCTTTCCAATGCATTGGTGGATTACGTAGCACGCACATATCATAAAACATATTTTCGAAAACATTTATCATATATTAAACTGTAGACACATACTTGCATATACACAATAGCTTTAGAATATTTTCTTGGTACAGTTAGAACGCAATTTTTCTCGTTACAAATGCCTTATTATATATATATATATATATATATATATATATATATATATATATATAATGTGATGCTACATAACTGTATATTACACGTTTGACCTTGTGTACATAACTTTATTACTATACGTTTGACATACGACCTCGTTTGTGAGTGAGAGAAATCCTTAAGGTGTCATTTATATATAGGGGATATGTGCATGTGCACATGTACACTACGTGTTATATGAACTCGTGTGAATACACCCTAATGATATATTTTATAACCATTGATTTTATTAACTATTAGATCTAATAATTTTGGTTTAGAAAGTGATTTATAAACTTGATATATGAACTTTTAATGTAGTACATCATTATAGACATTTATTATAAAGTTAAAAGAGGAAATCAACTATAGGATAGTGGTTTTGATAATTCTTTTTCATGTATAACCCAAGTTTATAAACTAAAGTTTCTAATTTAAATTCAGTTTTATATTTAATTTAATTGGATATGATTTTTTTTTCAACTAGCATTTGCATTTTGGTATTACTTTAAAATCATATAATTAAGACATAAGCTACCAGGTTTTCTCATAGTTGGATGTGCGTGCGTGTGCGTGAGGGTGGAATATTTCATATAGCTAGTATACTTATGTGGTTAAGATATATACTGTAGTTAATTTACAAACTTATTAAGTAATTATTATTATAATGAAGAATGATACTGTTATATGTTAGGTTATCAACCATAAAACTTAACACGTGCATATTGTATGTACACAGACATAACTATAGATAAAATGCATGTGTACATACAAAGACACATTATACGCACGCGCACACACATATAAGAATACAAGATAATATTAATAATTACAAGCTAATTATAAATTATATTCATTTTATTTTGAAACAGATAATATACGTGCATGAATTAACAGTTTAATTACTGAAATTTAAAAATCATATATCTACCCTTTAGAACAGGATACACTTAATAATTTAAAATATAGATTAAATTTTAGCATTACCACTTAAACTTTTAATTATAATATTAAATAGAAAAATAAAATAATGAAATAGTCTTGTTTTTGTTGTAAATTATAATGAAATAGAATGAAATTAATTAAATATATAAATTTTTTTTTTTTTAAACAAATCGAAATGAAATTGATTAAAAATATATTGGCCATAAATTTTTAATTAACTATATATATTATAATATATATTTAATTATATTTATTTTGAAGTTAAACCATGAATTTTCAATTTTTATATATATGTTTTAAAAATATACATTAAAATAATATAGATGCGGACGTAAAATCAAATTATCTTTTCCTAAAGCATATTTCCTCCTAAAGTATATTGTGTTGTATGTACTTATTTAAATAAAATAGATTTTGATAATAGAAACTATACCTAATTTATAAAGTACATAAGGATATACAATAATTAAAGAGAAGTTATAAGACATTTAAGTTATATAAATATATATTTTAGTAACTTCTAATTTTCATACATTCTAAAACCTTCTCAATTATTTAAAATGATATAAATCCTCTCTTTGTTCATTTGTGTATATATGTGTGTGTTGATAATGTATATAATAACTTATATATTTACAAAATATATCATCTACATACTCTCATGTTTTAGAACAAAGGTTTAGTTTATATAGTATGTTTTTTCTCATTTAAAATTGTTTTTACTTATTAATTAATGATTAATTACATTTAATATAAATATTGTTATGCAGATAATAACTTTATTATCTATATAATGTGATAATTTAATAACATTATACTTAAGAACTTCATTATTTAATTATATAAAACATGATACTTCATAAGTGTTTTATATTGATTTTCCTTATTTATAAACCCTTTTTAAATAATATTTAATTTTGACTTTTTGTTATAATGTAAATTATTTTTTAATATTCAAGTTGATATTGAGTATTTAAAATGCTTTTTATACACATATGGGTTTTAAAGCACTTAAATATAATAATAACAAATATACTTTTATATTCATACACACGCACAAAACTATCTACATACATGGAGAATGTCTTCAAACATACAACACACCTACAATCGTGTGTATCTTGGATATATTCTTTTCATTACGTGTCAAGTTCTGGTGCAACATATTTATCCCACGCTTATTAATTTAGCTTCTAGTCTCCAGTCGTTGATAATGTAAATATATGATATAGTTATTTAAACATTGATTCCTTTCATTTAGTTTTTTATAAATTAAATTGTACACATTTTTTAATTAATTTTATTCTATTTCATTTTAATTTTTAACAGAAATAAAATACTAACAAGAATATTTTCATTAAGTTCTTAAATAAAGTGAGAGATTAAACATTATTAAAACTATCATTTGAAGTTTTTAAAAAAAAATTTGTTTCTTTTAATTAATTTTTCAACTTTCATATTTAAATAATTTAAAAATTATGTGATAATGCTAAAATTTATTTTATATATAAATTTATTGAGTATATTCTGTTTGGCCCTTGAGTTAAGCAGTCACCCCAATTTATAAACTGGTGTTCCAATAGCCAGTTTGAGTAACCAATAAAACACACACACACCATATATGTGTGTGATTTATATTGCGATTGTATATAAAACAATTGGATGCACAACAAAGATATATACATAACAATCTAAGGAATATTATAAAGCTATCGTGTATATGCCACGTGTGTCGTATATGATTATGATTTTCTTCAAAAGAAATGTTTAATATTTATTTTCATATCTCATATTTTATCCTGGCAAAACTAGAATATTCTCAATATTATATTAGTATAATTTTAGAGCAATTAAGAACATTTTATATGAATTATGAAAGCATAATGTAATAATTCAATATATAATCATTTAAATATTTATTATAAATACTTAGTGTGGTTTATATAAATTTTTATATGATACTAAATAATATATAATCATTCTAATTATTTATTTTATTACATATTTAAATGTATTAACCTGTTCTTCATTAGTGCTGAGTTATCACAAAAGAGTTCCCTTCACCGGTGGAAGTAAGGGCTCACGCTGGCTCGGTCATCCGCCTGATGTGGTGCACCCAATTATCAATCGTGTCCACATCAATTAATGATTAAATATGTAGTCGAAAATTGTTACATAAATGTTTAATTATAATTTAATTATTAGTTTATTAATTATTAATTTAATTTAATTATTAATCTGTAACATTTTTTACTATGGCATATATCACTGACATCAAAAGCAATATGGATCATGCTGACTCACTCCAAGCTCATCAAATGAATGTGGGATAAATATGTGTAGACACGCACTAAAATCTCATCTACATACATCTGCACACATATATGTACTCAACAGTATTCTGAATATTCCCTTGTATTCGTGTGTCAGTTGCCTGTTAAATATGGGTAAATACTTTATATTATAAACAACAGTATATTCTTATTATAAATATTACGAAAGAATAAGAAGAGTCCAATTGTAATAGGCCAAGCTGTTAGTTACACTATTAAAACTTTTACATATAATCTGTTTACCATTGTACGATGCATACATGCATTTATACTATAAAAGCTGCATGAACTTGTGCATACATAGTTATGTATACATGAATGTTCCTCTTGTGTGTGTGAGAGAGATGTATTAAATATGAAAAGACATTCTTATATATATGGGTGCTGGTCAAAGGTTCTTAGGAAAACATTATCTATGACTTGTATATACATAATACTTATATATGTTTTAGTTAGTTACTACATGTATATGTTTGTGGTTATATTTTCTTTGTCCCGATCTATTAATATATGAATTAAATCATTTATATTAAATTAAAGATTCAATATTAACTATTAATTTTGATTCTTTTCTTAAGTATATTACTTATGTTCCACGTAGTGTAAACTCGGTATATTATAACTTTAGCGTGGGTAAACTTATTCATAAATATGTATATGCATATAAATATACATATACACGTCAGGGAAAGCTGAAAAAAAAATTCCTTCAGTTTTCCCCTGACAAATCCAAGAACAATAGTTTTAAATGTATTTTTAGGGACAATACATAGAATATTATTTACTAATATATGGATATACATATGTATAATTTGTTTCAAAATAAATCGAATACGATTTCTGATTAACTTATACCTATTAATATTATTTTATAATAATATTATTAATTAAGTTACATTGTATAATATTCTAGTGTGTTGAGTTTAAATGTGTTAATAAAGTATGAAAAAGTCGCGACAGCTGTGGATGCCCTTGGGGATTGGAGCCTAAACGCCTTAGACCACTCGGCCAAGCTGTCATGTACAGCATGCCTTTTTGGTATATGCATTTTGTCTATTGTTATTAGATGTGTGTGCGATATAACGTGTGTGTGTGTGTGTGTGATATACAAGTTTTATGGGTGATAACCTACCATATACATATATGATTACTTGATACATTTATGAATTGGTTTATGATCGATTATACTATATATAAGTATATGCTGTCGCTATATAGTATATTCCACCCTCTCGCACACGTCCATCTAAAGTGAGCCAACCATGGGATGCAACTATGAGAAACCTCAGCATCTTAATTATGTAAAATTTAAGGTAATACCAAAATGCAAATGCTAATTAAAAATAATAAAAAATAAATCAAATATAAAATTTGAATTTAAAAAAAAGCTTAGCAAACCACAGTTTAAGGGACCTAGTAAAACAACACCTTAATAACCACACGGGATAACGTAATATAATTACATTATAAAACTAATGTGTGTGTGTGAACTTAAAAATTTGTAACTTAAAGATCTAAAACCTGAATCTTCTCCCAAGTGGGATCTGCCAGTCTTTATAGTCAACCACTCGATGCCTGAGAAAATGCAAATAAACTATATGTTCAATATAAAATAATCAGTTAACAAATAAAATTATATTAAATAGCTTAAATAAATTTACGAACCTTGTTGCGTAGATATTCAGGCGTCGCAGAAAGTGCAGAAACCAAGTAGCTTGAATCTTACACGGTACAAAAATTAGTATTATACTAAATTAACACACTAATAATTGTTGATAGTGTAATAATAATATTAAAATTGGATTGTAAATTAAAATCAATAATATAAATTAATATATTCATATACTAAATAGAAGTAAGACAATAACTATAGACTTATAATAATACAAACCTTGATCCACAAAGCCGAGCAGTCAAGTTGGTCAAAAGCCACTTATGTGCATTCATAAAGGAGTCGGCCTTTTCAAAACCATTTAAGTAATGTCGAAACTCTGGACATATGCACGCACTTCTAGCATCTACGTGGAACCACATTCCATATTCCTACATTATTTAAGTTAAATTTGCTAATTAATCTTCAAAATTTAAGTTAATATTCAAAAGTTTAATAGTTAAATTTAAATTAAAAACCTTTGCAATATCTCCTAAAACAAGCAACGGATCAACACTCCTAAAGCAGACAACGGATTGACACCAGAAGATGACGTTGTGCCAACCTGCAAACACAGAGTACATATCCACATACATATATATGATATTTACTTGTATGCATGAGTATGTATATATACAAGCACACACTTACAGTGCACCAAGAAAAATGGCAAATGATGTTTGTGAAGGCCTTTTTCAAAGGCCTTTCTTCAAAACATCAGGAGATAATGTAAGTATTATGGGTTTGGAGCACCACAGGATTAGTTAATGGAATTCCTGAAATCTAAAAAATAGTAATAAATATATGTACATACACACACATATATTTACCCACATGCTTTATGTAAACACGAGTGAGTTTGGTCCAAGTATATACTGTGAGCCTTGAAGTACTTCCTTATCATACTTTTTCTGTTTGGAGAGGGTATATGTTTGAAACCACTAGCAAGACCGCTATTACTACCTCCCTTTGTATCACACCACCACCACCAGTTAATTATAAATTAATTTAATTTCTATGTAATAAGTTCTAATTCTGATATTTGTTGGCATTCTTCTTGCCTAATCTTTTGGCCTGCCCACAGCTTTGTGTCTAAATCTCTTGCATAATCCACCTAACCAAGTGAGGGCACTAGTTGATTGAGCTTCACATGACCATAAGGATGATCATGTAATCTTGCTCAATTTTGGGGTCAACATGACCCACATCTACTGAGAAACTTTTATAACATATAAGCCCATTCCATAACGGCTTGTTTGCAAGGATCTCATTTCTAAAGTTAAAAATAAGATTTTGTTTTGGCCACTATTGTGTTATAACATTTACAAGATATCTTACTCATAAAAAAAAATATATTCAATAAACAATATATCATAATTATGCACTTGTATTACTAAAATAATTATAAAGAAATAACAAGTGTGAAGACTTACTTCTCTATTAACGATTCATGCATTACTCTCCTCTATACCTCTTCATAGCTCCTTTGTAGCTCTCTATAGCCCCCTATAGCTTTTTATATCCCTAAATGAATCATGTCCTTCCTTACCTCCTTGTACCAACCGTCATAATTGTCCACTTCCTGCCTCTATAAGATTCTTTTTATCATCGTAGGGTTTTTCCTATACACACCATTTTCTTACTGCTTTCTTAGGAGTTATTCCTCCAATGTAGGGAAGTTTTATGTATGCAGTGTCCTACATGTTATATTTTGGCCTCTAATGCTATTCCCACCTTGAATCTTGTATGTCCTCACTACAATTTCCATGTTCCTTCATTCTCCAACTAATCTTTCAGATAATTCATTTCATACTCTTCCTTATACATGGCAAACTCAGCCTTCAACTTCTCTATTTCTTGCACCACGGAAGCCATCTACAGTCGGAGACTCTGGTTCTCCATCTATAGTCGCTGAAGTTCCTCTCCTAAACCGTTAGGAGTGCTCCTCCTTAACAAAGTTCCTTATGCGTCTTGGTAATCTTTTGGTTCAACAACAGTTACAAGCTTGCCTCCTAGAATTGATGGACTAGGAGTCCTCACCTTCATCATTCAAACTTTGATCTTGCTAATCGTTGCTTGCATTGTGTTCATCTTAGACATTATCATCGTGTCCACCACTTCTACGATAAGCCTCTTGATTTCTACCCTATCCTTCACTATGTATCCCATGTTCACAAGTTGGTTGTACAATGATGAAGCTAGTTTTGACACATCTTGCGTCGCAAAGCTCACCTTAGCTGACTTGTTGAGTATTTCTTACTGCATACAAGACAAGGCCTGCACCAGCTGAACTTCAACTCCCATTGACACTTCATCCTGTTAGAAAGGCTTCCAACGCTTGCCACTCTTTGTGGACATCACTGGCTCCATGTACTTTGTTGCAATTGCTTTTGCCCCTAACTCGTAGCATTGACTTGCCACTACACCTACTTGATGCATAGGGTAACCTCCATGCCCATATGTACCTCTTCCTTGTGATGTGTATCTTGTTGCTCCATGATTGAACCAAGGTTGCCATCCTTCCCATCCCTTCTCTTGGTGAAAGAGCTTCCCTAGTGAGAGGTAATTGTAACAAAGTTACAATCGCCTCAAAACCGTTTTTGGGAGAATATCCTTGGGAATCCTATTATTAAATTCCCTAACTCTTGGGAAACCTTTTCTTGTGACTATGCAGTAGACTTCTCCAAGCGTATTTCTGGTAACTTCTCTTGTAATAATGTCACAACCTTTCCCTTTCCCTTAAGCCAACTAAGCAAAGGGCCAATTGGTGTTTATGAGAAGGCCCCATGTTTGCTTGGATCTTTTGCCCACATATCTCACAATCTTTACCTAAGTAATCAACCACTAGGTTAGAATTATGAAAATCTCCTGCGGTTCCTACACCTCTTTTGACATCTCCTGCATCTTCTCATCATACTGCTCTACCTACTTCTTTTGTGGTTCCTACTACAACTCTTTCTGCAATTTACCATTGGATTGCTCCACCTGGCTTACTAGTGTTTGCTCTTGTAGCTTCTCACTACCTTATGTACTAGTTCCTCCAGAGTCTTCTACATAGGGTTTCTCATTTCCTTATGTGATCCCATAGTCATGAGCAACTTCATAATCAAGGCCCTCTTCGCATGCCATTCCTTTTCAAGCCTCTTCATTTACTTGAATGATGTCCACCACATGCTTCTTCTTCGCTTTACACACCGACCTTCTCATGGGCATCACTCAAGAAATCTTCTACTTCTTCGATGGTGGTGTCTTCGTAGTCCTACTGCATTTATGATTGCTCTTGCATGGATACAACCATTAGTGAACCATATCATGGATTTTGGGAAGAATAGATGAGGCAGATCTGCCATTAAGCTGTAGAAAGCACTTATGCTATAGGAAAAGTCGGAAGGGAAACAAGCTCAAGAAGGATCCAATGGTAAGCAGTAGGAGAGTGCAAGTAGGACTACAAAGACACCACCATCGAAGAAGTAGAAGATTTCTTGAGTGATGCCCATGATAAGGTTGGTGTGTAAAGAGAAGAAGAAGCATGTGGTGGAGAGCATTCAAGTAGATGAAGAGGCTTCAAAAGGTATGACATGCAGAGAGGGCCTTGATCATGAAGCCGCTCATGACTATGGGATCATAGAAAGAAATGAGAAACCCTATGCATAAAACTCTGGAGGAACTAGTATATAAGGTAGTGGAGAAGCTACAAGAGCAAACACCAATAAGCCAGGTGGAGCAATCCAATGGTAAACTGCAGAAAGAGTTGCAGTAGGAACCACAAAAGAAGTAGGTAGAGCAGTTTGATGAGGAGATGCAGGAGATGTCAAAAGAGGTGTAGGAACCGTAGGAGATACTGCAGGAGAAGCTGCCAAAAATACGCTTGGAGAAGTCCGCTGAGCAATCACAAGAAAAGGTATCTCGTTGGTTGCTCCCACTGAGAGAAGAGTGGTGTTTAGTCCTAGTGCATAGTGCATGTTGATGAGCTTTTGCTTAGGCTGTCTTGATTTCTAGACCTCGACTATGTCAACTCCAATCACGGGAAGAAGTTTGTCACATCCCCTACGAACAAGCCATTGTGGAATGGGCTTATACATTGTAAAAGCTTCTCAGATGTGGGTCATGTGCATCGTGGCCCCAAAATCGAGCCAGATTACATGATCATCCTCATGGTCATGTGGAGCTCAAACAACTAGTGCCCTCACTTGGTTAGGTGGATTTTGTTAACATTCTTCTTGCTTAATCCTCTTGGCCTGCTCGCAGCTTTGTCTCTACAATATGTCCTATCCACTTGCAATAGTTACACACGCCCTTCTCACTTGGTAAATCACTTGTGACCTTTGAACTACCACCAATGTTGTCACTACCATGAGCCTTTTAGAAACTGCTTGTGGATGGACTGCTATCTTCTTGACCTGAGCAACTCCTCCTTAACCTTGAATTTGAGCCAGCTACAAAGAGTGTAGCTCCTAGATTTTCTTGTTCGACAGATTCTTTTGGGCCTTAGCAGCGATGCTTACATCTCAACAAATGTCTTTCAAAACTTTTCTCAGTGTTTCATGTTTTGGTCATGTGGCCAAAGTGTTTAGTAGAATTGCTTTGTTGTCTGCTTCCTTTATGACCTCACATAAATTGGTGAGTTGGGACAAAATAAACTTCATTCGGCCTAGAAATGTTGTTGGAGACCCGTCAGATCCCATTCTAAGCCCGAAAAACTTCCACTTTCTTAGTTTTCCTCACTTACTTGATTGCCAAATGTGGTCTTCAAGGTCGTTTAGTTTTTAGCAACTATCTTTGTGAAGTTAAGATGGTGGTGATGAAGCTTTCCAAGTCCAATGCCCATAGAAAATAATGCCTTGTCATTCCTCACTTGCCAAGTCTTCTTCATCAGTGGCCGTTGATTTGAGCTATGTCCCCTAAACAATTCAAAGACAATTGTCTCATAGAAAAATGAGAAGTAAAAGTTCGTTGGACAAACTTTGGCTCAACCAAAGCATGTCCTACTGCAGCAAAATATTTATGTCCATGTTGGGGATTGGACTCGCGAGACTCTAAGGCATGTTGTGACAAGTAACTAACTTTGCCAATGCATGTCACAATCTGGAAGGGACAAGAGGATGATGGCATAGTTGCTAGCAATTGAGGAGCTACTAGCACTACAATTGCTACACCAACATCACTAGGCTTAGAAATAAGTATATCAAACCTGAAACCATTGTCAAAGGGCATGAGGACTTTGTCTTCCTCATTAGATGAGACTGCTGGCAAGATCTTGGTCTTCTTTTGAGACTGCTCCTCTTTTTTATGTGATGGTTGTTGTGCCTATTGAGTGCCTTGCTGCTGGCACTGTCCAGCTTTTGAGTGCCATAATTCCTCTTCAAGTAAAATTGGCAACATGTTTGCGTCAAAGTGAACGTTGTGACTAATGATAATTTTTTGTGCTTGAAATTATACAATTTGTATTCCTTGCTCTCCATAGACTATCCCAACATGATGTAAGGTAGACTCTTCACTTTAATTATTATTTAAATTTATTCTTAAATTATTTTTTAACCCAATTAATTTGATGAATTTATCCTTAAACTCTTATGTGATACATAATCGTATATAATCCATATCACTATGTGAGTTTAAGATTTATGTGTTTAACTATTTAGTAATAACTATAATGAGTAATAAAGTTGTTATTTTGAATACGATGAGTCAGCTCTTAATTTTATTTATGCTTATTTAGTTATCCTTAATAATTTTAGTCTTAAGTTGTTTCTTTAATGGAGTTATTATCCTTAATTAAATGAATTTATCCTTAAATTCAATCCTTAATTTAATTGTTATTTTTATTAAGCTGGTTTAATCCTATAAAATTTAATGACAATGAATTTATCTTTAAATTTTTAAATTTACTCATGTTTGAGGTTAATTATTTAATGATTCTTAATTTAACGATTATTTTTAACATAATGAATTTACTTTTAAGTTGAATTTTAATTTAGTTATTATTCTTAACATATTATTAACCTAATTATTATTTTTAACATAATGTTTATTCCTAACTTAAATTCTTAACCTGCATTAACTTCCTAAATTTAAAATAATCTTTAGATTGAATTTAAAATAACCATCGTACAACTCATAAATAAGATTTTGTTTTAGTACGGCGTTAATTAGTGTTGACGATACATATTTCGGATTTAACATAACCATTGGATATGATGTAGAATAATTATTGATTGAAATGTTAATAAGCTAAAATATCTGTTAATATGGTGTTCATGACAAACACACTAAATAAATTTATTATATAAAATATATATTCTTTTATACAATGTAATAAAGTTAATTTAATTGAGCTTAATAGTATTCATTTAAATCATTTAATTCATTATTATTAAATTATAACATATTTCTTTTTTAAAGAAAAAGAATTTGAGACTGAATAAAAATATTAATATAAATTATTAAGTATTAGAAGTTATAAATTACAAAGTATTAATAGTAATACTATATTAAAATAGTTTAAAAAGTGGATAGAAAATAATAAAATATTAAAAATTATAAAACTATGAAATAGTGTACTTAAAAAATTTATGTTGAGAAACTGTCTAATATAATACTGTAATTTAATGTTAAGCTTAACTAAATTAACTTTCTCTCTCTATATATATGGCTATAAGAGAACCTCCTTACTAATGTGTGTGTGCGTTTATACATTCCAAAAACTTCAAGACAGCACATTGTTATACATCGCATAGTAGTCCCAGAATCTATCTCTCAGAGTGAGCCCAGTTAACTCAGATAAACCCAAGTGTACATCCAGCCCCCGCATCAATTGTTGAGAAATGAGGAAAAGAAAGCTTCTTCACCTTGAATTTACGGGTCCGTCTTTTATGGCTTCCCACAACCGAGGGCGCACCTCCGGTGCCAATATCATATCAAAGTTGCCCCCCATGCACCGTCGTGGTACTTACCACCACTGCATGAAACAGTTAAGGAGTAGAACCCTCGGTTATTGCCCAGCAAACTTTTGACATCGTCCGTAAACTCGTAGCACACTTCCAAATCCGGTGACAGCTGTGAGACAGCAGACAGTCGGTACCTTGACACCGTCCGGCTGGTGTCGTCTTCAGTTTCTCCCCAATCGGCACCTACTGCCGCGTATGCATACTCTCCTGTCCCTCCTATTATGCTTATGGGAGCGTGATATTGTAGCAGCTGCATGTCGGTACATGTCTCACCTCGCCCGTGTCGGTGGGGACATGCGAGAGTGCTCCGGTCCAAAGAAATCCCAGTCCATCGCCAATGTTAAGGAAACCCGACGAATATACTTTTGGACTCTCAAAGTGTCTTTCGTGACTAGGGGAACTGGTGTAGCACTTCTCCCCTCTGTACGTACACAAGATCATCGTATATCTTCCGTATGCCCATCAACGTGTCTTTAACCATTACGACTTTGTCCATGTACATGGAGGGTAACTCCATTTCTACCTCCCAACTATTCATCTCTTGGGTCACAGAGTCACACGCACGCACGCACGCACACGCACTCGTAAATAATTTCACATAAGGATCGAAAATAAACAAGACGGTCCGGATAAATCAGATGGGGCATGTAAGAGCCTGGAAATGATAACGTTTTCCAGACATTATTGATTCTTACCATCACTCCTGAGTCGTTGTTTTCTGTATCTTCGCTAATTAAAACCCGAGAAGGACGGAGTGACCAGTCTGTACGTCGGCTAATTACAAGTCTGAACAAATATAAAACCCTAATATTTTAATTAGATTATTAAGATTAATATTTTAAATTTTTAAATTTTAATTTTTTACATTATTTTTATAAATACATGTAAAAAATTATATAATTTAAAATGCAACAATATATTATATATATATATATTATACACATATAAGAAATATATTATATAGTAATTATATAAGATAAAACCTTCAAGGTCACAGGGTATGTTTAAGAAAGACGTACACAACGTAATATACGTAATCAAATACTTTACATATATACGGTAGAGCATGCCTTAAAATTTAAAATTAATAGATTTTCCAGTCCCTTAAGAAATATTAATAATTAATAATTAATATTTTTGTTGGGCCTAATTTTGTTTGATTTTGAATACTATCCATATTAATGAATATTTATATAAAGTGTACTTACATAAGTATATGATCTATATATTATTTTAAGTAGCTTTCAAAGTGACTCAAAGTTAGAGTGGTACTTAAGTTTTCAGTATACTTAATCGTATCTTTATTTATTTAAATTTAACTGGAATGCACTTTAATTAGAATTTAAATTTTTATGTTAATATAAATACACTTGTTAGTGTCAAAACACCCGTTCAACTTTTTAAAATTTTAAAGTGTGATGTGAAAATACATATGTAATTAATGTGAAAACACTTAGTTAAGTATATAAAAAAAAAATGTCTATTTTATAGTCTTAATATTCAAAAAGTAAGGATTATATTAGAATATCTTATGGCTTAGCAATATTCTATTCCCTAAAACAGAGGGGAGAGGAGGATGCTAGGAGACCTGCAGATTGGAGAAGCAGTCTTGTTCGGTGTTCGCATTGGTGGTAAACTCGTAGATCTATATAGGTTTGCACTATTTTCATATATTTATGTACAATTTCTCTGTTTTTATGTGTATTTAAGACTTGTGGTGTATTTTCTGTGCTTTCGGAATGTCCATCTAGGGGTTGAAGCGGTTCTTGCTGTTGTAATCATATATTTGCTGCTCCAGAAGAGTTATAAGCCAGAAGGGAGGCCACAATTTGAAAGGTTAGCAGCACTTAAGTGAACTTATTACGATCAGTGGGTAGTACGCACACAGGTGTGTGTGTATAACGTGTTTGTGCGTGTCAATACTCTGTTTGCAGGAAATAGATCAGCTTGTACAGGAATGGGTTCCAGATCCTCCAATGACCCTGCAACATCACGTCTTAGAGAGGTATATATACACATAATGTATGCACGTGTATACGTGCGTATCTGTAATGATATCTGGGATATATATAAAGAGAGAGACATACACACACACATACACATACACACACTATATCTGTGTATGTGTATGTGTGTGTCTTGGATACATTATTCTATGCATTCTCTTACATATGAGATGGGTAAATTATAATTATGCGTATCTATCTATAGCTGATGTAATGTCGTCCGAGAACGATGTGAATGGGAAGGAGGGTAAGTAAACAGTTTAAACAATCTAATGTCTGGTAGACCCGCTATGGTGGTTTCAGGACAGTTTTCCAATTGCATCGCACCCGTACCACACTTGTGTTAATCTTCCCTTAATGGTTGTTTCTTATCCGGCTTTCAAGTACATGCAAGAAGGGAAGGGTAACGAGCTTGTGAAACCAGGAAGTGATTGATCTAAGTTCTGCAAATTATTGGTCACGAGGAGATTAAGGTTTGGTTAACGATTTTCTTTAATCAGTTTTAACACAATATACATAACCATTAAAGCCCCATAATATTATATGTGTGTGTGTGTGTGTGTGTATGAATACACTGAAAAAGTATGGTGTGGGATCGTGTGGCCCTCTAGGATTTTATGGGACTTGCAACTGCTTCAAGTGCAATACCTGACTTTTTTAAAAGAGGTGATTTGATAATAGCGTAAGTACTCCATTAAATTTTTACTTATCACTAATAATATAGTATTAGTATAATCATATATATTTCTCTCTCTCTCTCTCCCTTTCTTACACACATATATACATGCATTCATTCATATATACTGTTATGTTCACACACATGCCAAATAATCATTTTGATATATTATATGATATGCAGGATGAGGGTGTTAGCTGGGGAATTCAAAATGGCCTTATTATATGATATGCAGGATGAGGGTGTTAGCTGGGGAATTCAAAATGGCCTTCAACTCTCTCGAAGTACGGTTAAGTTCTTTAAGCACAATGATATGTCCTGATTAGAAGCTTGCTTGAGAGACGTCAAAGAGGGATATCAACATAGGAAAAGGCTATTAAATCGTCGTTTCATTGTTATTAAAGCCATTTATTAGGTATATATGTGCGTATACGCGTTTAGACGAGCATAGACACAAGCATACGTATGTATACATGTAAATACGTGTATTTATTTACAGACATGGCTCCTTTGAATGAGATCATACGGTGAAAGGAATAATATTTGTTCAGAGTACTCGTATATGAAAGTAACTCCTTTGGTGTCCTTGGACAATCCGGACGTGGGATTTCTGAACACTTCAACATTCCGGTAGAGAGAGAGGATCTAATATAATCTGAACAGATTGAGAAAGTCGATATAATAACTGCGGCAATGGGCTTCTCACTGGCTTCAGCAGGCGGGTTTTGCGCAGGCAGTGCACAAGTTGTGGATCATCAGGTTACACACACAATCTTATTACTTTATTATATTATTTATTGATTTGCTACTTGTACTTATCAGCGTCTTAGTGGGGCTGATTATTGCTTCTCGGCCTCCTTACCTCCATTTCTGGCTACTGCGTCAATCTCAGCCATTGAACCGCTAGAGAAAAATTCAAGTCTGTTAACTAAACTTCCTGAAAACTGACAAATTTAAGTCTGCGGTGTGTGTGTGATTATGCATATATATAGGAGGACTCACTAAGCTAAATTAAAGAACGTACAATTGATAGGTGTATGAAAAAGAATATTTAAGATACACACGATCGATAGTTTGTGTATGTATTATTAATTTAAGTGTCTTTAAAACCCATATGTATATATATATATATATTAAAAAGCATTTGAAATACTCAATATGAACCTCACGTATTAAAAAATAGTTCGTATTGCAATAAAAGTTAGAAATGACTTTAAGTAACACTTTGTATAAACATGAAGTATAGTGCTTTAAATAATCAAATAATGAAGTTTTTAAATATCATGAAGTATCCTGTTTTTAAATTATCACATCAAAAAAAAATAAAGTTCTTATGTGCATAATAACATTTGTGTTAAATGTAATAAGTCAGTGATCACACCATAGATATGTTTATAAATCTATAAGTTATTTATATGTGATACTTGAACATATGTAGAAGAACTATAAATATATACATTATTAACAGATACACATATATACACAAATGAGTAAAGAAAGGATTTGTACCATTTTAGATGATTGAAAATCAAAGTGTACTAAAATACATATTTATATATTGTATCTTAGCTTAGTTGCCATTTGTAATATCTATATCTTTTATTTAAATAAATACAATTATTATATAAAATAATAAAAACCAATATATAGTTTTAATAAATGACAAACTTAATTATGCCTCATGTTTCACACTCATATAATAAGCATAATCATATTATAAGTATAATTATGTATTGTTGTATATACTCATGAATTAAAGTATTAAGGTATTATTTAAGAAATGAAATATGTAAATAATCACATATAAGAGGGAGATGTGTATATATTTTGATGTATTTAAACGCACACATGCATGTATATATTTTTATATAAAATGGAAGCATGGTGTGTTAGATACATGCTCCAGGAAGATATACATCTGCTATACGTTAGAAAAGCATATTGTTAACCGAGGGAATATTTAGAAAAAGAATGTTAGCGTGAAAATATTTTAACCCATGAACTTAAAATATATATAAAAAATTAAAATTCAAACTTCAAAATAAATTTATTTAAACATATATATTATAATGTAATATAGTTATTTAAACTTATGGCATTATTAGTACTGCTTCTTTCATTTCAGTTTTTATAAATTAAATAAATGTTTTTAATCATTTCATTTTGATTTGTTTTAATGAAATTTATATATTTAATTCATTTTATTCTATTTCATTCTAATTTCCAGCAAAAATAAAATAATAACAAAAATACTTTATTAAATTTTAATAAAGTGAGTGATTAAACATTATTGCAAATATCATATCAAGTTTTTAAAATAAATTTTTTCTTGATTTAATTTAAAAAGTTTAGTGGTTGTAATAAAATTTAATTTATATTTTAAATTATTAAGTATATTTTGCAACCTTACTTCTCATATTATAAAGATTTTATAGGGTATGTAAATTTTAATTTTAGTAATTAAACTATTCATTTCATATATGTATAATCTATTTTCAAATAAAAATGAATATGATTTTTTTATAATTTATTAATTATTATATATATATATATATTATATATATATATATATATAGACACACACTTGTGCTTCATCAGAAATGTCATTTGTGCTGAATTTAAATGTGTTAATAAATGGCCAAACTTAAAAAATGGTGACAGATGTGGGATTAGAACCTAAATCCAATGTCTTAAACCACTCGGCCAAGCTGTCATTTACAACACTATTATATATCTTTGTATGTACACATGCATTTATGTATAATTATGTGTGTGTACATAGAATATATATGTGTCTAGATGTATTAAGTTTTATGGTTGATATATCCGTATCATTCTTATATATAATATATGATTACTTAATAAGTTTGTAAATAAATGACTGTATATATATCTTATAAAGCCATGTATTTTTGTTAAAATCCCTAAGAATATATTTAAAACTAATGTGAAAAAACTTAAGGAATGTTTTATCCTCAATTTTCCCTGATATGTATATGTATATTTATAGATATGTATATGCATGTACGTATATTTAGTAAACCTACTAAATATATGTACATGCATATACATATTTATAAATAAGTGTAAAACATGTTTACCCACACCATATGCCAATATTTTTAGTATATATGTTATAATATACTGAGTTTATTTTACATGAGAACAAAAATAATATTTTTAAAAGAATCAAAATCAATAGTTAAGAATGAATCTTTAATTTAATTTAAATAAATTAAAATATATTAATAGATCAGGACGAAGAAAATATAACCACAAACATACACTTGTAGTAACTAGTTAAAAACATATATAAGTATTAATGTGTATATATATAAAAGTTACAGATAATGCTTTCTAATAACCTTCCACAAACACACATATATAATTGGCACCTTGTCACCTCATCCATATAAACTAAATAAATATGTAAGTGGGTCCAGGAGTAAATTAAAATTTTCTTTTCGTATTTAATACACCTCTCTCTATATATCTCTCTATGTCTCTCTCACATTCTCATATGCACAAGTTCATGAATCTTTTATAGATATAAATGCATCTATGGTTTGTATGCGTGGTACAATGGTAAATAGATTATATATAACAGTTTTGTGATTGCACACAACAACTAGTGGTTCAATCCCACGGCTGTCATTCTAATATATTGTATTCATAAATTTAAGATGGTACTTCTATAAACAACTATTAACGAGCATATACTAAAATATGCTGGCATTTGCATTCACTTATAAGTGTAATTACTATTGTTTAAAATATAAAGTATTTATTTATAGAATTTAACTTGAACATGGAGTTGTTAATTACCCTCATTTAACATACATATCCATGATATACATACATGTATAAGTGGTCCAAGCACTAATAAAGAAGATAACACATAAACAAGTTCAATAAATAATAATAATAATAAATATAAGTAGTAATAGTATATTTGAGTATGTATATATTTGATTCTGCTTCATGATGTTTTATACTTATATTATAAATATAAATTTGAATATGTATATTATTATATAATTAATTAATTGCATTTAACACAAATATTTTTATGCAGATTATTTAATATGATCGTTTAAAAACGTGGTACTTCATGTTTATTATTGGTATACTATTCATATGAAGAATATAAAAACCATTTATTGCAGTGTTGTTATGTATAGTTTAAAACATAAAAAACTTCATTGTTTGATAATTTAAAACACAATGCATATCATATGCGACATAATGTGTACACGCATAGACACACATAAGTAAGAATTCACCCCAGTTCTAGCTCCAGAGAAAAGAGGCTTTGTCTTGAGAGCTTTCTGTGTGGATGAGTTGAGCTGGGAAAGGCCTCCATGGGGGTGCCACCATGGCGCCACACTGGTGCCATGTGTTTAGTGAAGTTTTTTAGTAGATTTGTTGTTTGGTTGGGTTGTCTTGACTATGTGGTAGTAGAAGCATTTGTTGGTGATAAGGTGGTGTAGCATACAGTAGGTAGTTTCTTAGGAGTAGTAGTAGCGAGAGGTGGGATCTGGCACGGTCGGATCTATGAACAGGAAATAGGGCGACTGCAAGGAGTGAAATGGATATGGCTGTAAAATGTCGAGGGCTAAATCTGTGCGCAAGGGCAGGAATTGCAAATGGGCATGACGAATTTCAGGCTATTCGGCGGGGATTGTGCAAAATCGGAGAGATCAGCCAAGCAGGCAATTAGGGTTCTGGTCGAAATCAGGGTTTAGGGTTTAGCGTAGCAGAGTAAGAGCAGGGTGGACAGAGCAGGATAGGAGCAGGAAATGGTAGAGACGAGGAGGATACGCATGTTGAGGGAAGGGTTGTCGAGCCAAGCAGAGGAGACAGGGGGTGCTGCAAAGTCGGGGGAGGATGGGCGGCTGTGTGTGAGAGCTCCGGAGGCAGGGATGGAAGGCGATCGAACAGGGGCAAGAGTGGAATCGGATGGTGCGGATAGCGCGGGTAAGAGTATTGATGGCTCGGGCAGTGAGCTAGGAGCAAGTGAGCAGGGGGACGACGGCTGGATGGACTTGCATTCAGATGGAGCAGCAAAAGACAATCCGAAGGGCGTAGCGGGTGCGAGTGCAGTGCTGTTAGGGATGAGTGGAGACATCGTACAGGAAGTTCTCCAACCACTCTTAAGAGCGACAAACAATGAAGCAGTATTGGGGGCTCATAGTTGGACTTTGTGTGGCGCTTGACGCAGGAGCACGGTTAGTGCGGGCGTTTTGCGACTCGGAATTGATGGCTAAGCAGGTTCGAGGTCAACCAGGCGTGAAGAAGGCGTCGCTCGGGTAATGCATGAATGTGTGATGATCTTGATCACGCAATTTGAGCACTTCGAAATGGTGCATGTCCCACGGGAGGAGAATGTGCGGGCAGATGCTCTATCAAATCAGGCGGCAGCTCTGGCAGCGGTTACCAAGGGTGGTACTGAGGAGCTGCCTGAGATAGAGAGGAGCGTGAAGGTGCTTGACACGCTCACCAAAGTCCCAGAAGAACTGGAAGAGTGGATTCGTGTGCTGCGGCTAGAGAACTCTTCAAGTACTTTTTTGAGGACAGTACAAGCAGAAGCTGGGAGCTGGTGTCAAGCAGGATTGAGTTGGTTACTGATGGATTCGGTACTTTCTCATGGAGAAGCTTGGAGATGGACAGTGGGAGTTGGCTTCGCGTGGCCCTTCATCCAGGGGAAGGGCTAGAGGCAGCTTTGAGGAGCATGGCTGAAGATCGGTTCGGTTGGCCAAAAGGCACTTCACAATACAAAGATGGAGCCGAAGGCATGTGAAGTTTGTTGGAGTGGGAAGCTACCAACTGCTTATGTGTGGAGCCTATCGGAGAATGAGGAAGATGCGCAGAGAGCGCACAGAATTGCAGACTTTTTGCGCAGACAGGAGGCTGAAGATCGTGCTTGGAAGAAGCAGGAAAAAGTGCCTTCTCCACAAGGTGGGCATCACAATGCACTGGTCCCTTGGAAGCCTCCTTCGTCATGCACAGAAACGTTGAGCTCGTTGCTTCATACATTTGCGAATGCTGAACATGTCCGCTTGCTGGAAAGAATGTGGTAGATCCACCTCGGGCAGAGGTTGCAATGGAAGAGCCAACTAAAGTTGTGAATGCGTGGGCAAACAGGGGAGGAGAGAAATTAAGAGCAGCAGGTGGAGTGGCAGTCCCTGTAGAGAAAGTGGTTCAGTTTCACCTGGTGTCCGCTCCAAACGTTCTAGTGAGGTACTCAATGAGCATGGAGAAATGGAGATGGTCTTTGACCTATCGGAGGATGAAGAAGAAGAGTTTATGCACCCAACACCGACTGGAAGCGGAAGGAAACCGGTTTATGATCTTGTTCATGGGGCGATATCCACCGACTGGGGAAACAGGGACTGGGTAAATGCTGCGATGGGGGATCCAGGGCAACAGTGTTTAGTTACGCGTATTCGGAACCTCGGCCGGGGATGTTTTGAAGCAATGTTGAAAGACGCCAATGGTTTGAAGGAGCTACTGAACCGAAAGACATTGCGAATGGGACCCTACCGTGCTGTTCTAGCAAGTGGATGCCTTTCTTCTCAGTGGAAGACAAGGATGGCATCTTGGCTGCAAGTGAAGGCAAGGAGTTGGAGGTATGGGGATTACCCCACTCTTCTGCGAGACAGAAGAGCTGATGTATCGGTTGGCGGTAGACCTGGGTGCAACGGAGTACACCATCTCAGAGCCGGTACATGGGATTCAAGGTCCGGTTAAGATGCGGGTCCCTGGAAATCGAACGTATCCAACAACCATGTGGGTTGAGCGAGCTCGGGTGGGCTTGGTACTCAAAGGTGGTGAGGGGGCTTGTCGGTTTTGCAAGCTACAAGGCCACAAGGTTGATTAGTGTAGGAAACTGGCAGCAAAGAAGCAGAAGCAAAGGGAGGATGTGACCAAAGCGGGACGAGAGGACAAACAGGATGGATGGCAGACCCCCAAGAAGACTCGAGCCTCACCCCTAGCTAGTCCAAGGCCAATGACGATGACGGGGAACCGTTTTGCGAGTCTGGAACAGGAAGGAGAACTAGACACGCCTGCACCGAACCCAAAGAAGTGGTAAAGGCGCAAACAATCCAATGAGTAGCAAACAGTGGTCAAAGAAAAAGAAGGCCAAGATTTCCACCCTTGGCAAAACAGAGTTGGCAAGAACGTTGCACCAAAACGGTCTGAGCTGGTGGTTGGAAAAGGCAAAAAGGTTGTGACAGACGTACGTTCGGAGAAGGTGGCTGAAACTCGAGAGCAATCGCTTCCGAAGGAGAAGGAGGTAGAGAGAGAGAGCGATCAGGATCAAAGCGACTGTACCCATGGAGGAAGAGACAGGATGGCTCGCAGGAGTTGCTTGTAACGCGGAAATAGGTATTGGAGACATCCCCTTGATTGCACCAGGATTCGAGAAGGAGCAGGAGCTGGTGCAGTTTTTGAAGATGATGTTGGGTAAAAGAATCCAGTGCACGTCGTAGTGCAAGACTTCGCACCAACGATGGACTATGTGGTAGCGGAGCTGCAGTTTGCAGAGGAGTTGACATTGCCAATGGACTTGGTGTGGGTAGTGGACACCGGGCAGATCCCGGATCCGGGTTCAACTTCCTCTTAATGACGAGCTTTAATGTGGTTACATGGAATGTCAATGGGCTGGCAAACGATGGCATAGTGGGAGTGAAGCGACGAGCAAGGATAAGTCAACATTGCATGGGGGTTCGTAATATGGTGGACGTGCTGTTAGTACAGGAGCACCATGTTGCAGCAGTTTATGTGGGGGAGGGGAGAGTGTTTTTCTTGACAGGGAAAACCTTCTGGAATCCAGCCACATGCCACACAGGGGGTACGTTGATTGGACTGGCACACCGTTGGTTTGGATTGATTGTCCGCGAAGTCGGGCACAATGTCTGGTGTTGGAGGTATGGGGTCGGCGAGTTGGGATCCTCAACATATATGCATGCAGTCAGAAGCGTATAGAACTATGGCAGAGACTCATACAGTGGATGCCGAATGATGTGGACGAGTGGATTATTGGAGGTGACTTCAATATGTTGGAAATGGAAGACGACTCATCAAACCCAATGGTGGCTCGGCACATATTGGATGCCAAGAGGACAGGATGAGCTGCAAGTATGGAGGTTGTTGCGATTGCACTTTGGTATCACGGATGCTTATGGAATGGATGGGTACGTACCTCATAATCCCCGATTTACTTGGTCAGGTGGCTTGCCGGGAGGCAGGACAATCAGTAAACGGTTGGATCGAGTGTACCTTTCGGGATGGTTTCTAGAACGGAGTGGATGCCAAACCCGCTGGCAGGGGTTTGGAGTGTCAGATCATGCCCCAGTCTCAGTATGCGTGAAGGTCTCAGATCAGCCAGCAGCACAACGTAGGCCAGCAGCTATCACTCGGAGCTTATACGAGATCGGATATCATGAGCCATCTGGAACAAGAATGGAATGGGAGACAAGATGCAGGTGAAGAGCTTAGCAGCATACCTGGAATATGTGTCGCAATATTGTAGAGAGGTTCAGAAGCAGCGGCACCAACGGGTGTTTACCAGGATACGAGCGGTTCGCGAGAGCTTAGTTGCAAGTGAACGATTGTTGGAGCACTATCCCGGACACCCATGGTTGACTGCTCGTCAAGCAGCATTGACACACCATCTAGAACAGTTGGAGGGGAAAAGGCAATGGACTGTCATCGTCTTAGGGATCTGCGTTGGTACATGAATGAGCGCACGCTTAACTCGGAGTTTTTTCGAGCCATCCGCCCAGTCACAAAAGGCAAGCCTATTTTTGGACTCAGGGATGAGAACGGCCAAATTCGTGAGGACGTGGACGGCATGCTAGAAATAGGTACAGGTATTTCCAGCAGCTCTTCACGGGAACCATGGCCACGGCACGATCAAGGGGATGCGAAGCAGTGCTTGCCACATTAGCTCGTGGTCACACCTGAGATGGAGGAGAATCTGCTAAGGCCGTTCACGGAAGAGGAGCTACTTGTGGCAGTCCGGGCACTAAATGAGCGAGACAAGTCCCCCGGATTAGATGGCATACCCATGGAGTTCTTCGTCCAAGCATGGAGGTGGATAGGAGCTGCAGTCTTAGCAGAGTGGAATTGGGCGAAGGAGACTCATCCAAGGCAGATGTGGAATGAAGTGTTCACGAATGGGCTGGTAACTCTTATTCCGAAGGAAGGTAGTGGGGATGCTGGAGGTGAAAGGATGGAGACCGATTTCAATGATGAACACAATATATAAGATCTACGCAAAGACGCTTGCCAACCGCCTACAGCCGGTAATGAGGGTCATCGCTTGCAACGCGCAGAACGGGTTTCTCAAGGGAAGGCAGCTATACGAGAATGTTGCCACCATGATGCTTGCTAGCGAATGGACGAGTAACCTACCTGATCCGTATTGTCTACTGTTGTTGGATGGAGAAAAGGCGTATGATAGGGTAGATTGGAACTTTCTGGAGTTGGTGATGAGAAAGTTAGGCTTTCCAGCGAGGTTTGTGCGATGACAGCTAGACTCTATAGACGATCAACTAGCAGGCTAGTGATCAACGGATGGTTGGGAAGCTCGATACACCTCTCCAGATCAGTCCGTCAAGGCTGCCCGATGGCTCCATACCTATTTCTATGCAGCTGAAGCACTTCACGCATACCTGCATTGTAACCGGCCGTGTAGACCAACGGGGATCCCACTGCCAACGTGTCAAGGTTCCTTGCGAGACTTGGGCCCCCAATGGAACGATATGTTCTAGATAGCTTGTTTGCGGATGATACAGGCTTGCTAGTCTTAGGAACGGTGGAGAACTTAGGCCGCGTCAAGGAGCTGCTGGATAGGTTCAACTTCGTAGCGGGAGGTAAGATAAACTGGCATAAGTCGAGGGGAGTGTGGCTTAGTGACAGGAACGCCCAAGATGGGAGAGGCTTGGGGGTTTGTTTGGGTAGAAAGAGGGCAGACCACGCGGTACCTAGGATTTCATGGGTGCAGAGTACAACACTAGTCGACACAACGCGTTTATCCTTCAACGCCTCCTCAAGCAGATGAGTTGTTGGGGCAACCGCCCTCTCTCATTACCGGCGCATGTAGTAGTGGCGAATGCGGTGTTACTGGGCAGCTTATGGTTCTACGGGGGTATGGAGCTTGCGTGTGCAAGATACCAAGGAGATTGAACAATTGTTGCGGGTGTACATCTGGAAAGGGGCGAGCAGGAAGCAAAAGTATCAAGCCCGAGTGCGTTGGGACTCTTGCTTGCAATCACGTGAGAACGAGGTATGGGATTATTGGCTCCAGGTCCATCGGCACGAGTATTGATGTCCAAGATGCTGGTAAGAGCTTTTTTCCCATGCAATCAACCATGGAAGGTGTTCATGCATGCAACGTTCTGCAACTTAGGCTGAGAAGATCTTCCATGGCACCAGCCTTGCAATGGGCAGAGGACCCCAGGTGTCACAACCTTTCCCTCTCCCCTTATGCCAACTAGGCAAAGGGCCAATTGGTGTTTATGAGAGGGCCCCTGGTCATGATGACCCAGGTTCGCTTGGGTCTTTTTGCCCATATATCCCACATATCCCACAATCTTTTACCCAGGTAGTCAACTCACCAGGTTAGAACTATGACACTCTCCACCCATTTGAGAAAGTGGATGCCCTCATCCACAGACTTCAAGGGTTGCTACTCATGCATTCCTCCAGAAGGTGGAGCCAGAGGCGTTTCTACTCATGCCCTTCCTCTAGAAGGTGCAGCGAGGAAGAAGGTGGAGCCAGAGGCGTTTCTACTCATGCCCTTCCTCTAGAAGGTGCAGCGAGGAAGAAGGTGGAGCCAGAGGCGTTTCTACTCATGCCCTTCCTCTAGAAGGTGCAGCGAGGAAGAAGGTGGAGCCAACCTTAGCTTGGCTGTACACATGTGATCGAGGGGTTTAGTTAGGCAAGAACAAGTGCGCCACTAAGGTATCGAGGGGTTTAGTTAGGCAAGAACAAGTGCGCCAACCTTAGTGGCTTGAGCTTTACTCAAAGTTCATCCCCTGATGAGAATCGAACCTGGGACCGCTCCGTTACCAAATGTCACAACCTTTCCTTCTCCCCTTATGCCAACTAGGCAAAGGGCCAATTGGTGTTTATGAGAGGGCCCTGGTCATGATGACCCAGGTCCGCTTAGGTCTTTTTGCCCATATATCCCACATATCCCACAATCTTTTACTCAAGTAGTCAACTCACCAGGTTAGAACTATGACACCAGGTGGATGTTTAGCATACCTCCCTTCAGGACCCCTTCAGCACATGATTCATACAATGGAATGTTGCTCAAGTACTGGCAGGAACTTCAGCTGGCTTTGGTTCCGATGAGGCCGACACGACTGGAAGAGCTCTTGGCCCTTCCTCTGTTTTTACATGAACTTGTGCATCCGGTTGGTATTGGGATATCCATTAGGGATGAGCGAATGCCACTCGGTGTGAAGGTGGTGTATAAGAGGTGGCATGCGGGAGGACTGCGAACAGTGGGGCAACTCAAGGATTTGAACACGCAGCCACAAAGAATGCTGGATTGGTTACGCAAGTGGGAACCGGCCAGGAGTGTGGGGCGATTAACGAACAGCGAGGTGAAGGCAGTCATCATCCTCTTGTCAACACGTGAACAGATGCTGAAAAACTTTGGAGGGCAATGGCCAGACTATGAACACCGACAGGGAGATTGGTGCCAAATAGGAGAGAGAGTCTGGTACGTGGCAGACACAAAGCGAGGGGAAGGAGCGAGCTTCCAAGTGGGACATGATGGCAGGCTTGACCCTCAAACGGTATGCTTTTCCCCCTTGCCAGACTTAGCTGGAGCTCAGCTTATTCGAGTCGTAGATATGGCAAGGAAGTGGCCCGAGATCGATCCAGAGGTAGCACATGGGCAGTGGAGGCACTTAGTGATCTTTCGAGCCCAGCCAGTGGAAGAGTTAGACATGGACCTGAAAATGTGGAAGTGGCGGACCGCAGTTGGACGGGGTTTTCTTGCTTATGAACCTAGAATCGGGCGAGATACATTTAGTGGGCCTCATGCGCCTTCTAAACTGGAAGAACATATGTGTCGGGTGGGCCTTCCACAGTCACTTGCACGGTCGTTCGGAAGAGAACTCTGGACAGGGTCTTGGTCGAGTGGAATCAAGACGTTTATGTGGATGTTGTTGCAGGGCAGCTTAGCAATGCGTGCTAACATCAGAGGATTGCCAAGCAATTTGTGTACGTGTTGTGGGCTGGTTGAGACGGAAAGGCATTGCTTGTGGGATTGCTGAGCAGCAAGGGCTATATGGTACCGTACCATGGCACTGGTGCAACGGCTGAGCAGGGCAGAGGATGAGACAATAGGATGGGAGACAGCTTGCTTAGGGGAGCATGTTGTGCATGTATGGGAGTCTACAGGAGTATGGAGCGCTTTAGGGAGATTGGAGGAGAGACCGAGTTTTGATCCAGGCAGAACACATGTGGTCATGGAGGAACCGCCTAGTTTATGGTTGAACCAATGGTACCTGTTGCAAGAGTCCACACTGTGGACGATTTGGAGAGCCAGAAATGCCAAGGTGTTTCAAGGGCACATGTGGGGTTTGCAGCGGACCTTAGCGTGCTTGTGGGTAATGTCGGTGTCCTTGGTGGCAGCATCTTATGAGGAAGCACGGGCTACATGCGACATAGGTGAATATAGGGTATATGAAGAGCAATGGCTGCCTGCGCTGAGGTGGTTGGTGAGGACTCCCAGGAGTATGCGAGCGATAATATGTTGGTGATGGCAGCCTCCTGTGTGGTTTCTAGAGGGTGATGCGTCATTAGATGCAGCATGGTGAACATAGGCGACGTGGCATGCTGATGTGGTAAGGCAGAAGGCTGTGGCAAATAGATACAGAGATGATAAGGAGCTAGGAATAAGGTAGATGTTAACCACAAAAGGAACATGTTGATGTACATTAATACACGAATGAATAAGATACACACAGTTCCAATATAGACACACATAAGTACTTACGACACTAACCGTAGTGAAAAAACGCTACGGATTAATAATTAAAATAGATTAATAATAAAATAAATTAGTAATTAAACATTTCCATAATATTTTTCGATTATGGCTCGGTTGACTGCATATAAGTACTTACGACTCTGTGGACAACATTTCACACACACAAAGAGATGCACACACGTGTGGTGAAGGTACCTGCAGCTCTTGTTGTATATATGCGTTCATTGTCAACATGAGGTGAGAGAGATAAGAGTCTCTCTCTCTTTCTGTATGTTCTCTATCTCTGATGATACGTCCCATTGGTATATCACATACAAACACAGACCCTGTGTGTGTGTGTGGCTGTGTGAATGTGTGTGCATTAAGTCCAATTTCTATTTAAATATACATATGTACGGGTCATTGTATTGTATATGTGCAAGTTCACGTATGGTAATTAGCTTTGACTATTTTGGAAAATGTGTAATATATATCTCTCACAAACAGAATAATAATAAGCTTGTTTTTTTATTATATATCTATCCTTTCATCTATAAGTGTTAACTAGAAACCGTGTTTTATGTGTACCAATATTCTCCGTACAAATACACCGAATCGTACAAGAATCACAACAGAGTGTATTTATTTATATTCAATTTATAATATACAGGTAATATTATACACACTACATACCAAACCACTCATATATAAAGAATACTTATTAATGTTTATAAGTAATAGGTATTATTTAATATGTTATGCATCACGTATATAAGCTGATTCTAACTAGGTTACACATCATTCAGATATTAGTCTTGCACAATTGTAAATTTTCATTTCTCCAGATGTTTAAATAAATGTGAGATACACTATATATATATAAAATCTACTAAAAACATGTGAGGGCTAGTTGGGATGATCTATAACCAAATTCATCATATATATACTAGTTTTAAAAATGTTTCAATCCTGTGTAAGAAACATACTTACGCATTTATGTTTGTAAGCTTGAAAATATATAATGTTAATATATATTTACTTTAACCATTAATTATTACAAAGAATATGCACAGCATATAACTGCGTGGACCAGCCATCGGTTCACGTGCACTCTTGCGTGAGCGTGCGCGTGAGCTGTTCCGTATATAAACATGGCAACCACTTAGGTCAATTCCATATTTCAGGGTTTTCTAATTCACTCAGTGTGAGAAATTCAGCGCATTTTTTTGTTCTGTATATATACACACAAACAAGGGAAATTAGGCTATACAGTGTTGCAACTGAGGAAATTAGGCTATACAGTGTTGCAACTGAGATTTAGAGTACATCTCCATCTTCATAGTCACTTGAAATGTCCATCTGTGAGAAAGAGTCGAGGAAGCGTGTCAGAATTGAACAGTTCGCTCCTTCGAAGAAGCGTGTCAGGATTGAACACGAGGATAACTGGGGGAGTTTAATAGATTTTATAGCCTTGGAGAGGCACTGGACAGTCTTCCAAGTGATGTGTTTGGTGATATTCTAGGATTCGCAGCTGAGTTTGAATACAGAAAACTACTTATCTTGGGTTCTGTGTGCAAAGCTTGGAAAGAACTCATCGTAAGTCAGGTGAAAGTAGTCACTATAAATATGTGGCACCTGAGTACGCATGCACATCAGTGTGTCAGTTTCTTGAGAGTTACAGTGGCTCGATCCAGACGGTTAAGATTGTGGGGTGTCGTGAACATACTCTGGATTGGAAAGCTCTACTGCAAACGTTACTCAAGTGCAGACACTTACAGAATCTTACTGTACGGAGAGTGCTTGGCAGATAGAGGACGACCCAGTTGCTGCCACTGTATTTAAAAAACTTGTTACTTTAAGGCTGCACAACTGGTGGCCTCGGCGGCCAAGTGAACTGAGCATTGCATCTCCACACTTGCGGACTCTTGAGATTGAAGACATTTTCAGTGAAGATGGAGTGCTCAATCTGGTGGGCGTACAATCTTTGGACTCCCTTCACATTATGATAGGAAATTAATAATGGTTAATGCTGCGGATCTTTTACACGTAGGGATGTTTTCAATTGGATACTCGTCAAAAGAGTTACATTTGCTGCTCCAAAGCTAAAGGGCATCTTCACCTTTCAACCAAGGCTAAGCCTAAGAGAGATTATTAAAGATGTGCAGAATGTTCAAGTGAATACACTGTGTGTAGATTACCCAGATGACCTTATTCGGGAAATTTGGCCATGTCTGCATGTGCCAAAGCTTGTATTTAATGTGAAAACAAGTGGATATACAGGCAAAATGTTAAGATGGATAAAGTGGTTTGAAAGGAATAATAAGTCCCTGGTAGAAGTGGTACTGAATATTAATTACTATTGGAACACCATAGCTAACAGGACCTTATCAAGGATACTAGCCAAATCCTTAAAAAGGGCTCGTCTTACAGTTACAGGACTTGAATAGTAAAAGTAGCAATCACCATTGTTATATATGTTTTGGTTTGAATAAATAAGAAATCATTTTGCTTTACTTTTATATCACAATGCATTGGTGGATTAGGTATCACGCACATACGCTCCACACTGAGGCAGTTACTTGACATAAATAAATTATAATAATATCTTGTACATATAATCAATTACATATGTACAGTCCTATAAACTCCATTCGATATGTTTTAATGAATTTAACTAGATATAAAACTTACCACAGTTATTTTTATATACATTTACCAATTTAGAAAAAAAAATTAAACTTATTACATCGTTATTTTAATATACATTTTACTAGTTTTCTAATTGCACTTTTGCTCGTAAATGTGTTGTTGCTGGTGAGTGCTATCTTTTTTAATTTAAAAAACTAGATTTATAGTTTTATTCAAATTTAAGAAACTAAAATCATCATTCATAACAATATTCATCTCGTATAACAAAAAGTTTAAAATGAAGCGTCACTCGTACTCACATGTGTATAAAATAAGTACGAGTGGTCACTCTTGAGATTACGTATAGAATATTCTTGGAATACTAAGAAATTTTCAGTCATTTTTTAGAAGAGAAATGTGTACAATGAACATATAATGAGAAAAATAATTTATATGATACCCTCACACACACACACACTGTTTGCATCTCTCTTTGTGTGTCAAATCTTCTCATACAGTCTCCGCTTTATATGCTTGTAAAGATTATAAGGATGTCTATTTTTATGCTTTACATTTTATTATTAATAATATTATTATATATATACCATTGTCTCTTATAGTGTGTCGACAGATATTATACACACGCTAATACCTCATTGAAGTGCAAGAGGAAATTACTCGGACATGTGGTGAATCTTCATGTACTAATTAAAATAATAATAAATAAAAGGAAAAAACTTCACTAAAGATATTTATGTTTAAAAAAACTATCCACTAGTTTTAAAGCTTTATAAATTTTCTTATTTATTTTTATAAATGCTATAAGCATAATTATGCATCATATGATGCATCCCTATTTATCCTATTTTTAAAATTATAATACGTAAACTTTATCATCACCATAAACTCTTACTTTTGCATGAATATATATACATATACATGTTCACATTTATATACAAAGGAATACATATATTGGTGTGAAAGTGTGCCATTTGGTTGATATGCTGGAGGTAAACATAAGTTATTCATGTGTATGTGTGTGAGAGAGAAAGAGATGCATATATACGTTTATACAAGGATATTCAGTAAAACAAGTGTACATGTGAAACTCGGCCAACGTGCCAAAACTGTAGAGAGAAGATCCCCTTTCTCATGGACTGCATCAACAACGGGCTCCCATGCCTTGACTTACCAAATTCGTAGTCATGTACTACAAGAATTGTAAGTACACACGCACATACACACATGTAAGAGTTTAAATACATACCCCAAAGATGTCGGGGAAATCCCAGTAGCTTCAGCTATTAAGAGGCTTCCCTGGGTTGTTCTCTCTGAGTAATACAGGGCAGCATGAGGTTGTGGAATGTGATTACTTGTATGAGTATGAGTATACCAGTATAAGTATAAAAAATTTAATATGAGAACAAGTTCTTTTTAAATATTGATGATATATTAATATTATAGTTAAAATTTTCTACAACACTTAAAAGATCAAAATTCATATTAAATGTCTTAAAACAATTATTTATCAAGATATATTTGAACTTTTATATAAACTTTAGTCTTATTAAATAAATTGAAATCCAAAAGTACTCATCGTAATTTATTACTCATTATTAGTTTATTTTATATTGTCAAACTTGAAATTAGACAACTTGGTTTAAGATTAAATATTGTACAACTCAAAACTTGTTTCAAATTAACTATGCAAATGCTTGTTTATTAAATATACATAATTATATAAATCATGATTAATTATTTATTTAGTATGTGATTTCAATTAGTTAGAAGTTAGAAGTCAAAATGTTCATGGCTCTTATTCTCCTTATTTGAAAATATATGGTTCAATTATTCTTTCAATAAAAGGGTTCGAATAATATAAATATATAGCCGTACAATCAAAATCATTATCGTGACCATGTGATCTTGAGACATGAGTTACCAATATTACATTATTATATTATACTGTTGAACATTTTACTCGTATATACAAATACATGTGTGAATGTAAAAAATGTCTGTGTGCGTGCTATGTGTGTGTGTGTGTGTGTCTCGAAGTTGGTCGGAGCGATTATGTTTTAGTATTTCTCCAAAGCGTGTGTTAATATTTTATATATTTTGTGCCTTTTTGTGGATGGGACTTATCTAGCAGACTATGAATATAAATTAAAACACATATTATGAATTCTCTCTCCTCTCTCTCTCTCTCTCTCTCTCTCTCTCACACACACACACACACACGCGCCCACGCACGCACGCACACACACCTGCTCGCCAAGGTCATTGATAATGATATTGAAAGTCCTAGCAACAGGTGTCCAGCCCCACTAACCATTCTATAATATATATCTTCTTAGCTTCAAGGGGCTTGCCTGCTTTACAATATGCATCAATCAAAGAATTCCAGGTAACAACGTCCGGTTTGATCCCGCTCTCCTGTATTTTCTCAAAAGCAGCGCTTGGCTGTGGTTGCCTCGCTATAGCAATGCTGTTTATAATCACATTGAGTATATGCCTGCTCGGAGGAACTCCATAATGCTGCATCTCTCTTAGAAGCCTATCCACTGTCCTGTAGTTATCATCCTGGCGTACATATACGTATTTGGCCGATATCCTTGTCACGCATCTCTTGGTAAAGACTCTCTAGTGTATCCATGAGCCCCGCACGAGAATATGCAGTATGACCTTGTCGATTGCTATACCATCCTTCAAAGTCTTCAGTAGGTAACTCGATAACCCGCTAGAAGTGTTTTCAGGTTCGGCGTATGCCCCCTGCTGTTCATCTCCCCAAGAATATGCTCTGCTTCTGAGGTCCTCCCCAGTGCCTGAATCAGTGATACATAGCTCTCATTGTCTACCGTGTATCCGCATCT
Source organism: Selaginella tamariscina (assembly GCA_003024785.1). Lineage (NCBI taxonomy): Eukaryota > Viridiplantae > Streptophyta > Lycopodiopsida > Selaginellales > Selaginellaceae > Selaginella > Selaginella tamariscina. The sequence goes on from PUQB01000095.1 coordinate 476,109, forward strand.
TCCTCAGGCCCTCATTCGGCCTCCGTGTCCCTCCACAAGCATATACTATGTCATTCAGTACCTTTGCATCTACAAGCCTGCAAGAAGTTGGTAAAGAGCTTCTCTGTGGTATGTGTTGTACATAAGCTTCACATGCATTTGCGGTCATGTGTGCATGTGTGTGTGTGTGTGTGAGAGAGAGAGAGAGAGAGAGAGACATTAAAATGATATTAACCAGAATGTTGTTCACCATCCCCCCTCCTCTCTCTCACACACCGGCTCTTTCTGTACCTGAATAATGTGACTGTATGCAATGTTTTCATCTTCGTCAGTGTCTGGAGCACCATGTCGAAGTCGTTAATCGTTGCATAGGCTCCAACTAAGGCATTGTAGCCACACCTCTCGAGGTTTCCTTCACCCAGGGAGTCGATGAACTCCAGTGCTTCCCTGAGAAGTCTCTCCTTCCCATAACATGGATGTTTGCACAGAGAGCTTGTATGAGCCAGTGCCATGTTTGTTCGGGGACTTGCTTGTGAAATCGACGGACCAGATCGTTGCTCTTCTTTTATTCCACCTTCTACAGATAGGAGATTCCCAGGGAAGATCTCGCTTTGTCATGTTCCTCAAGTGGGTTTCTATCTCCTCCAATGGTGGAAACTTGTGCTCCTTTCTATCTTCATTGCAGTTCTTAAAAATACATACATAAATATATGCATACATACACACGTGTGTACAACACAGACAAAGTGTTGTGTGTGTGTGTGTGTGGAGAGAGAGAGAGAGAGATATTCATTTCCCAGAAATCTTCCACATTATGAATACTACAACTGTGTATGCGGTAAGAGTGTTCTAATATTCTATATGAAATGTTATCACACACACACACACGCATGCATAAATGCATATACATACTTTGAAGACCAGATATAGACGTGTTTGTGTTTTTATGTATAATATATAGAGACTCTCTCTTTTCTGGGGGCCTAATTTCATTCAAAGATTTATTGTGTTATTTATATGTAACACTGTGACACACACGCACGCGCACACACATACACACATATGAACCTGGCGGCTTGATTTCATTCCACGATTCATCTTCTTAAACATTTCTGTATAATTCTTGTTCTGATTCTTCAAATCGGCTCTTGGAAGAGCACAGCCATCAACAAACTATAAACCCTCCATTAGGTTTATGATTTTTTGAAACAGCCGCATATACTTTGATAACGTACCGCCTTATGACATAAGCACCATGTGTGCAAAAATATTCTGCTTGTCTATTTAAATGCCTCCTTATTAATTGTAATTTAATTCTGTACAAAAATTAGCAATTTTTAATTTTAAAATTAAATATTTTCTTTTGTTAAAATTAACTCATGATGCCACATCATATGGAGGACTTTAATTTTAGAATGTTTCCATAAAATTGCGTATATCATGTTAGGTATAATTTTGTTAAAGTTAATAAAATCATATTGTTGAGGTGGTAAAAAATCAGCTTAAAAATTTATGAACATTTGGTTATTATTATCTAAGAAATTTCTTTTACTTTTGAAAAAAAATATTAGAAGGTCTACAAAGTGAATATACAAATATGGGGTGTGTGTATTGTATATGTTTTGTATGGGTGTGTTAATTTTTTATTAAATAACTTGGATTACAAGAATAGCAGGACAATTAGAATTAATTTTAATTTTATTATTTAATATTGTAAATTTAGATTCTTAGTGTTTATTAATTGGTAATATTAAATGAGAATTCCCCATAAGGCTAATCTTTACTCAGGCCTTTTTAAATAGATAAAGCAAACATTAATAACTTGTACGTTGGCATGCTAGCAAAGGAAGATCTTGGCCGTTTAAAAAAGCTCTTGTTTAAAAGATATAGCGCCACAAAAAAGAACATGATCAAATTTTTAATACATAAGTTTAAACTGATCTGCTTGTTATGAGGAGTATGGATAGTGAAAATTCCTATGCCATAGTTAAATATGTTTTTAAAAATGGTATATTAAGGTTTACTATGTTATATAAAGGAGTTGCAAGTATTTTTATTAAAGAACAATTTCTTAATAGAAATATAGTGGGTGTTAAAATTCCTATCTTTTAAATCATAAGAACATTTTTAAAGGGATTTAGGGCCGATTCACACCACACATTAACTTATGAACATTAGCTAAATTTAATGTAATTGTCTTCACACCAGGCCTCAGCATTATATTCAATTTTTAAAAGATAATGTAATGTGATTTGTTAATGCAAATATATTCACATCAGTTAAACATTAAATTAAAAAGATAATGTATAATTAATGTTTTCTTTAAAAATTTAGTATTAATTTAATGTCAAAATTTCTTAACATTAACTTAATACCAAATACTTAGGGTTTACATTAGGGCATGCAAACGTGAGAGCTCCAAACGCTCCTCTCACATTATATATATAATTGAGCATATATTTAAATTAAAATTTTAAATTAAACTAAATTTTTTAATTAAATTAAAATTTTTAAATATTAAATATTATTTTAAATCTCAATTTGTGTGTGTATATGCGGAAATTAGGAAAATTCAAAAATTTGCCGAACCTAAAAATAATATTTAATATTTAAATATAGTAAATTAAACTTTTATATAAAGTTAATGTAAAACATATGTGAAAACACATATATGTTAATAACTTTAATGTAATATGGTGTGAATTATTTACATTACATTAAATTAAGTTAAGTTACATTAACTAAAATTTTCTAATGTTGTGATTAACTAATGCTGGTGTGAAGATCAAATGACATTAACTAATAACATTAAGTTAATAACAGCTAATATAATGTTTATAACTTAATGTGTGGTGTGAATTGGCCCTTAGATTTACATGCCTCCAATAACTCAATCAATAATAAGGTTTTGTTAAAAAAAAATGTTGAAATGATCTTGTTCAAATGAAAAAAGAAAATTAAATTAAAACAAAACCATTTAAAGAGTCTCTTACATGAAAGAAAAGTATTAAATAATACATTTTTAAAATGTAATTAGAATATGAAAGTAAGAATGATAAGAATTTTTCCAATAGCTTAGTTAACTTAATCATGGCGACAGAAATAATTATGACGTATTCATATATCGTATTTGTATTCTGTATCTGACGTATTCTGTATCGTTTCTTCATCTCCACCGTGTATAAAGACACGGTGGAGATTCCATTGCATCATCCGATTATAGAGTGGCTCCGACGTGTTTACCTGCATGGCCCTTGGATGTGGCTAGATGCAACAAACCGATTCTAACATTACTTGCAACCGGTGGCTACATGGTTTGTCTGTATTATTTGTGTGTGTGTGTGTGTGTGTGTGAGAGAGAGAGAGAGAGAGAGGTGTGGATCTTTATGTAAGTGTCCAGGATGCATAAATATATATGAGTCCAATTCCATGGTGAATACAAGGCACATACATTCATACAGTTATGTCTGCTTCTACGCTGCAATATATAATATAACCTGACAACAAGGAGCGTATTTTAGATATATTTGTGTGCACTCGCTATGAGATATACTTGTATATATGTCGTATGTATTTTTGGAATCAAAATACATTTACTTAATATATATCCAAATGTCATGTGCGCGTTATATATGTATCTATCGACACACACAAACACACCATTGCCGTTAAATATATTCAGCGTAAAGCAGCGTGTATACCTGAATAAATGTCTTTGTTGAAATTGAACTACACTTAGTGTTGCATGTGTTGTATATAAAGTCGAGATTAAGAAAGGTTTAGCTAATAAGCAAAAAAATAACAAGTATTTTTTATAGTATGTTAGAACAAAGTATATAGTTTTTATGTAAGCATTCATTGAATTGTTTATATTTTGACATTTTATCTCTGAATAAATATTGAAACCTAGAAGAAAAAGTCATCTCAAACAACCTTTCTCGAAGTTGTAATAATTTGTGCTTACATTAAGTAAATATACATATTCAAAAATATGTTAAATTTGCTTTAGAATATGCTTAAAATATGTTAATCAATTTGATTTTTGGGACTCTCGATGAATGGCTAAGATTGAATCTCTTCGATATAATAAGCATACTCAGAAATTACATATTTAATAAATCTATTTATTTTAAGAGTCCAACTTAAAAATAAACTCACTAAAGCTATATTAAGATTTATATATTTTAATTAGCTAGATATTGTGTATATTTTCTGTGCTCTAATTTATTAATATATCAGCTGTTATTCTTAATTTAGTTATAAAATGTGTATAAAAAGTATATATTTCATAATGCATAAATAGAGCACTGTATAGAAACCATATGCGTTTAAAAAATATATAAAAAATTAATAATTTTAAATAATAAGAGATTTTAATTTTAATTAGAATGTATATATTTAATATATATGTTCTTATAAATAATACTTTAATATCTTCTATATATCTTATTAACAAAGCATAAATTCATTTATATTTATAATGTAAATGTGAAAGATAAGCAATATGAAATTGTATAGATGTAACTAATAAAAACAAAATATAGAGAAAATATACGTCAAGGATATAAGTATTTAGAAGTTATTAATAAACATAAAATATAATAATTCTGTATATAAAATTGAACACTAAATATTTTAGCTATCTAGAGATTTTAAATATAATAGATTGTGTTATATTGAGTGTAAATATGTTTGTTAAATAAATAATTCTGATAGGATTGCATGCATGTATGGTAGAGATATTTTTCAAAATCATATTTACATAGGGAGTTGCTAATTGATAGAAAAATGAACTTTTGACTTTAGAATGATTTATAAGTTTATTAGAAAAATATAATAATTTAATAATGATCATTTTGTCACAAATTTAAAAAAGAAATATACCTAAACCTAAAAATTAGTAATTTTTTTTAATAATATTTTAGAATAAACTATACATTTCAATGTGTATGAAATCCCATGGGGGTTATTTATTTAAAAAAAAACATGTTAAATGTTTTAACTTCTAAAGATTTTAACATTTATTGAATTGTGTCAAGGTTGTCAAATATTTAAAAGTAATTAAAAAATAAACTTTCTGACTTTAAAATGAGAGAAATAACAATTTATAATATTATTAGTGAATTTAATAATTATCACTTTTTAAAAATAAAAGTCATTACAGTTGAAGAAGTGTATGACTACTTATAAGTTACAGTCGAACTTGGTAAGATTAAAAACCTTAAAGTTTTTAAGGATGGTATATACGAATTTTTTTGTTTTGTTTTTATCATGATCATGTTAAAAAATTTGATTATTTATTCAATATTAAATCGCCATCTATTCTTTATTTGTGAATTAGATATGAGTTTCTTTCTTTTCTTTATCTCTTTTAATGTAATAATTATGAATAAGTTTGATGTAGTAGTGCATGTTATTGATAATATGTTACATGCCTAATTAAAACGAATATTGTACAATCTGTTTTCTTTGTAATGTTCATAATGACTTTGTACGTTATTATTTAAACTCTGTAAAAGACTAATTGTGTTTTTAAAAGTTTCATTGTTAAATAGTTTTTCTTACTATATAAAAGTAATACATATTTACATTTTATAATTATGATTTTAATAATATTTATTAACAGTTACATATTTATTAATGTCATTAATATTTATTTACTATTAACATTTATGTTGTCAAGGAAATATGACTGATTTCATAAATTATATAGATCATTCTTTCTTTGTTTTACACAATAAGACTATATTTTTTAAATACAATTTCAAAGTTCATTTTATTACTTTTTTTATCACAATCATTGTAACTTGTCACGACCCTGCTATTTTAATAAAATATTATAAAAAGAATTTGCTACTTTGAAATGTCGATAATGATTTTCTTTTTCTAAAATAATTACACATATTATACTGACTTTAGTTTAACATTTAACAAAAAACTAAAATTAATATAACATACACAATTATCTTAAAAAAAGAAAATCATCCTTAACCTTTTAAGATATCAAGTTCCCTCTATAGTACAATATTTAAAACAACATAGTCTTAAAAAATTGCGGTGACAATAATAAAAAAGGAGTGAAACGAAATAATCTTAAAACTATATTAAGAAAAATATAATCCCACTACACAAAACAAACAAAGAATGAACTATACAACTCCTAAGCCAACCATCTTTCTCAAACAATATAAATATTGATAATAAATATTAATAACATTAACAACTATATAACTATTTAAATATTATTAAAACCACAATTATAAATTATAAATATGTATTACTTTTATATAATAAAACAAAACTGCTTACTAATAAAACTTTTAAAAACATAATTAATTCTTTATAAATCTATATAATAACGTACAAATCATCATAAACACTACAAAGAAAACAAATTATATAATATTCATATCAATTAGACATGTATTATATTTCGTTAATAATATGCATTACTACATTAAATTTATTCATAATTAATAAAGATAAAAAAGAGAAACTCACATTTAATTTACAAATGGAATGCAAATAGTGATTTAATATTAAATAAATAATTACCAATACAACCGTAATAAAAACAAAATAGAAAAAACTCACATAAATCATCTCTGAAAACTTTAAGGTCTTTAATCTTATTAAATCTAATCGTAATTTATAAATGATCCAACACTTCTTCAACTATAGTGATAATCACCTTGTAAGAAATTTAATATTTAATAATGTCTATAACAAATGAATTACATATACATGGTTTTCATCTATCTACATGTGATTGCTTTTAATATTATATATAATACATATAGATAAAGAAATTATATGTATGTATTCACGGATGTATAAGATCTGTATGCACATTACAGACAAATACATGTGCTTTATATGTGTGTAGACTACTATAGTATAGAAACTACCTGATTAAATTTTAATTAGTGTAAATTACCTTCACTGTCCTGAGGGATTAAAACTTGGTTAAGTTCAGTGCCTTCGTTCTCCCCATTAAACTGCTGTGCCTTTGAAAAAACAAATAAAATTATATACGAGAGAGACCTTGGTACATAACGGTTTGTTGACACCACCTATAGTAAGAATTAACAATCTTAGTTTCACAATTATTGTAACTTGTGTGTGTGTGTGTGTGTGTCCATTTATCTATGAATGAAATATAATAAAGTGTAATACGTACTTTACAAGAATGCCAAAGACCTTCGATTGTTTTAAATTAAGATAAAATTGCCTATAGAAAAAATAAACAATATAAGTACCCAATTAAAACAATGTATAAACTATGTTAAATTTAAATAAACAATATTAAGAGTTATTAAAGACGGTTATAGTTAATTTACACATATTTGGCAGTAGTCATGCTTCGTGATCGCTCATTATCTGCTACATTGGTGTCTACAGTGCTGCTGTTTGCTATATTTGCACTGCCGTGGTAAACATCGACTCCCCACACAGAAATATCAGAAATCAAAATGTACAAATTTGCACTTACCGTGATCTCCTCCTCATCTCGAAGATCTCTCCTCGCGTCATCTCCATAGCCATAGCGCGTGCACCCTGGATCTCTTCACCCGTCCGAAGAACCCTAAACCCTCTGTTTTTGCCCTAATGAATAAGTTTGCCCTAATGTTCTTGCTATGATAACTGCGAAATATCCTCTGTATTATGTATATGTGTGATTGTGCATATTTATAACGATCATTTAAGTCACTACATGAGCAACCACTGGACGCATATTATTATATACATACGTATACACAAGAGAGTTGTGCAAGTTGTCTTTCCATTATACTAACTTCTTTTCAATATATTATGTCTATCTTTCTTCGGATCATAATAAACTCCAATAAAGGTTTTGTGTTATAAACAAGAGAACATTTAGTTTATATATATATATATATATAGAGAGAGAGAGAGAGAAGAGAGAGAGAGAGAGAGGAGGTATATCAGATACAGGTTCTTTAAATTTTTATTTAGGAGGTAAATTGAAATATGTATACACTCATCTGAATTGATATGAAAATGAGCTTACATTTACAAGAGAAAGTATGCTTCATCTCTCTCTCTCTCTCTCTCACACACACACACACACACAATGAAATGAAATAATCACACAAAACCATATAAAATAAACACATGAATTTCCATGCTGGAATATATTATTGTATCAGCAGGTAAACACGTAGGGAGCCACGTTATGTATGGACCGTAAGATGCAATGGAATAAATTTACACGGACATGAGTCATCCATAGTGACGTCATAATTATTTCCGTCGCTTCGTAACAAGCCATAATTAAGTTAACTAAGCTACAATGATTGCTTGTTTTATTGTTAACTTCCATATTTTAATTATATTCTTAAACAATTTATTTTCTTTAAAACGTTTAATTTTTTTTTCATTTTCAACATTTTTCTTAAAAATACCTTGTTAAAGCTTATTGAGTTATTAAGAGTACTGTCTAATTTAAAAGTATGTAAATCTAAATCCACTCTGCACCTTTGAAAAATGTTCTTATGATTCAAAAGATAGAATATTAACACCCACATACATTTTATTAAGAAATTATTATCTAATAATAAAAAATACTTGCACTTTATATAGCATGGAAAATTCAATATACCATTTTAAAAAACATATTTAACTTTGGCAAAGGAATTCATACTCTTCGTAATATCTGCATCAGTTTAAGTTTATGTATTAAAATTGGATCATGTCTTTTTTAATAAAGTTATAATACAACATAAGTGTATTTCATGTCACTTGATAGTGTTTGTGTATACCATGAGTAATAATATTAAAATTTTCCAAAGTAAAAGAAAGTGCTTAGATAATAATAAATTCTTAAGTCCATAACTTTTACAATATGAAATCAACTTTAATAAGAAAATTATAATGAAATCTACTACCTAGCATATATGCAATTTATATGGAAACATTCTTAATTTTAACAACAAAAAAAAATTATTTTAAATGAATAATTAAAAATAAATAAAAATTGTTTTCACAGAATTAGTAGATAGAAAAATTACAATTAATAAGGAGGTTTACTACATGGAAATAAAATATTTTAAATAGACAAACTGCAGGAAGCAAGTTAATGTTTTTTGTTTGGGAATCTGTCTTACTTAATTATTTATCTTAGCACACAAGGTGCTTATATCATAAGGACCCAAGTACAAAAAGTAACAATTAATTTTACTTCAGAAACGAAGAAGAAGCCGCCAGGTTCATATTTATATTGTTGTGTATGTAATACATATAGGCACACACAACACTGGTCTTCAAAATTATATGCGCGCGTATTTCTTTGAATGAAATTAGGCCACCAGAAAAGAAGAGGTCCATATATTATACATAATATAAGCATACACTTATGTATATGTATTCATTCAGTGTGTGTTTGTGTGTGGAGAGAGAGAGAGAGGAGAGGGGGGGGGGAGAGAGAGAGATAACATTTCATACAGAATATTAGAACACACATGTTCTTACCGCATACACAGAAGTAGTTCTGCATAATGTGGAAGATTCCTGGGAAGTGAATATCTCTCTCTCTCTACACAACAACACACACACAACACTTTGGAAATTAATTGTGATTAACCCATGTGCTAAACACATTGTGTTGTGTGTGCGCGTGCGTGCGTGGTGTGTACACCTGTGACCTATGTACATGCCGTACATGCATATTCATTTAGTATTTTTTATATCTAAAATGAATCTATGTCCGTATAGAGTAGGGAACAGCCACCACTGAAAATACTTATTTGTCTGTGTTTATGTACGTACACACGTGTGTATGTATGCATATATTGATTTTTAGGAACTGCAGCGGAGATAGAAAGGAGCACAAGTTTCCACCGTGGAGGAGATAGAAACCCACTTGAGAAGCGAGATCTTCCCTGGGAATTCTCTATCTGTAGAAGGTGGAATAAAAGAGAGGCTTGAGCAACGATCTGGTCCGTCAATTTCACAAGCAAGTCCCCCAAAAAACACGGCACTGCTCATACAAGCTCTCTGTGCAAACATCCATGGAGTGACTTCTCAGGGAAGCACTGGAGTTCATCGACTCCCTGGGTGAAGGAAACCTCGAGAGGTAGATAATTTGTACGATTACCTTATTGAACGGAACATAAACTATGGTTACGCTACGGGGCTTTAAATTTATTTAATGAAGTTAAAATAGTTGGAGTCAAAGACTTCGACATGGCGCTCCAGACACTGACGAAGATGAAAACATTGCATAGAGTCATATTATTCAGGTATAGCAAGAGGTGAGAAAAGAGAGAATTAAATTATCAACACAAATAACTTGAGAGGAGAGGAGTTAAATTATCACACATGTAATAAGTTTGAAATAAGTTATCACACGTGTAGTAACTTGATATGGAGATAACACATTAACTTAAAAAAAAAAAGAGTTAAGTTATTATATTACACATTAACTTTAAATGAAAAAAAGAATTAAGTTATCACATACATACATTAATTTAAAAATGAAAGAAAGAGTTAAGTTATCATATACAAGAGTAAATTTAAGACTTTAAAATAATAATTAGGTTAAGGATCTATTAAATAATTAAAAGTTCATTATTGTTAAATTGATCAATTGTGGACATGTTGTATTAAACAATATTATAAGTCCACAATTGTACTAACATATTATAATATATCAAAATAAATTTGATATATATAATATTTTTTAAAGACCTTTTGTTGTAGAATATACATAACAAATTCATATCATATCCTAAAATAATGTAATTTTTTAACTTTGTTCTTCAAATAGAAAATAAAGGTTAAGCCATTTAACATATTTAATTCTAAAGCACTATTTCAATCAAACACATCTTTTGAAACCTATCATTAACAAAATAGTAATTTAAAAAAGAGAATTCAAAACATAACCTTGTGTTTTAAAAAATAATTTTTTATAAGATGAACAAGCTTTTATATATATATTCTATATAAAATTTAAACCGTGGATGCACAGGAGTGAGGAGAGCATGTGAGTGTGCTCACGAAATAGGAGGTGTATCGTGTTGAGGACGAACCTTCGACACTGATACAGGATTGGAAGAACCCTGTACAGGAATCCACAAACTTACAGGAGTGGAGAGAGTCTGCAGATGTGCTGAGGAACTGACATAAGGTAAATCCTGTCGAGGAAGAGTCTTCAACACTGATACATGAACAGGCACGGTCAATCCTGTAGCTTGTACTGCCTCAGACACTAAGGATGTATCTTGCACACATGAAGGTACATGATTGATCCTGGTTGCCGGAGAGGAAAACGTGAGTGTCCTAGACCTCTAGTCGATCTAAGGATTTGCAACAATGAATCATGTCATGCCCAAAATGATGGGAGTCGACCGAGTCTTGATCAAGTTGAAGGAAATTGAACAATTGAATGCGCCATGATTGCAAGTGAGAGGTTTGGTAACATGGGTAACTACGCTAGAAGCAATCAAACGACCATCAGCTACCTCTACAGAAACTACACGCTTCAACTTCACCATCGGAATGGCAAAAGTGTCATCCATGAAGCATGCATTTGCATCAGTGTTTAACAGGGCAAACTCCTTGAGCTCTCGATTATTTAGATGAATGTGTACAGAAACTTGAGTGATGGAATGGTATGAGCAGCACCAATGGAGCCTGTACCTACGTCCAACTTCGTGGCTCCTAGATGAAGTGAACATTGAAGTTTTCTGATTGAACTTTAGCTTCAACTTCACGCGTCTTGAACTTCCTGGCTTAATAATAGGATATTCCGCCGCTTTGTGTCCTATTCACCACAATACAAACATAGATTCTCACTACGGCGACGTTGCTTCTCAGCAGTGGAAAGTGAGCATGCTTGAATTTCTCAACCTCCATAGGAACTACTCCAGAAGGTGTCGTAGGAGTATGTACCACAACTGCATGATTGGTTTGCAAGAACTGCTGACGGGATTTTTCTTGACGACGCTCGAACAAGCAGTTGTCGCAGCGAACGGCATGTTGCATGATCTTTGTTAATGTTTGGGCATCCGGTAACGTAAGAAGAAGGTCCTTCACGTCATCCCTCAACCCAAAACGGAAGTGTTTAATCAATGCAGTCTCGTCCCATGGAATGTTCGTGCAAAAGTTACTGAAATTCAAATGCATAGATGGAAGCTGGTCGAAATCCTTATGTGAGCTTTCGTAACTTTGTGCATGCGGAATGATACTTATCGGGATCTCCAAAGCAAGCTTCAAAGGCAGCCACGAAACCTTCAATCAGTTATTATCAAACTGTTAAGCCACGATTCAGGAACAAGGAAGTGAACAGCATTTCGAGAACAAGGAAGCTTGACTCAAAAGCAGGACAGGAACATGACATGAACTAGGAATCAGGAACAAAACAAGAGCACGAGGCAAGGAGCAAGACAAAACAAGATTGATCGTAGAAAGACTAGTGTTTAATAATAATAATTGTACAACAATTAGGTCGGAGCTTTTATACTCACAACTCCAAGTTAATCTGGTCATGAGTTTAATCTGGTCATGAGTTAAAAAATAGTGACCCTTATCCTTTAGGCATATCCTGTAGTATATCCTATAGGAATATCCTGCATGCATATCTTGTAAGTATCCTATAGGCATATCCTGTAAGCCATATTCTGTATCCTGCATTCTATATCAGGTTGTGACAAACATTATCAGGTTGTGACAAACATAAAAATTTAAATTCTGATTAAAGTGCATTTCAATTAAATTTAAATAAATAAGGATAAGATTAAGTATACTGAAAACTTAAATACCACTTTAAATTTGAGCCACTTTGAAGGCTACTTAAAATAATATAGATCATATACTTATGTAAGTACACTTTATATATAAATATTCATATATATGAGTTTTTCCTATTTGCATGTTTAACAGTCACCTCCCTCCTCAGTCACTTATGACATGCCTTACACTGGCAATCTCCCTATGGATCTTAGCCCACCTCCTTCCTTGGTCACTTATAACATGCCTTACACTAGCAATCCCCTTATGGGTCCCAGACCCACTACTTCCCTTTCTCTATCGAGTGAAGCACAGGAGGCCTACCCATTAGTTATGAGAACAACATCAAACATCATTATGGTCACCCCTTTGAGAAAGTGGATGCTCTTATCCATGGATTCAGGGTTGCTATTGTCACCTCCCTCCTTGATCACTTATGACAGGCTTTACACTAGAAATCCCCTTATGGATCCCAAGCCCACCTCCCTCCTCGGTCACTTTATGATAGACCTTACATTGGCAATCCCCAATGGTAAAGATGGTGTCCATTTGACTTATTTTTTGGATTGCAACTTATTGGAATCTCAAAGTTCACTAGCTTGACGTGAAGACGGCCTTTCTCTATGGTGAGTTGTAGGAGGAGGTCTTTGTCTCCCAGCTAGAATCCAGTGAGGAAGCAAGACCTTTGTATGTCGACTCAAGAAAGCACTCTATGGTTTGCAATAGTTGCCTAAAGTGTGGTATGACCACGTTGACAAGTTTCTCTGACATCTTAGCTTCATCAAAATTCAAGCAGATGGCAACATCTACATGTTCACTTTAGGAAGCAGCTTCACTCTCTTTGCACTTTATGTGGATGACAATCTAATGATAGGTATGCTATTTTGAGTAGTGATTTTTATTAAAATTTGAGATCTCAGCCATGGGAGATCTCTCCTTTTGTCTCAGCATCCAGGTGTTCCAGGACAAATAGCCTAATGTCATTGAACTTTCTTAGTCATGTTAAGTGGAGGAAGTTTTCACTAGGTTCAACATGCAAAATGCCAAGCCGATTGTGACGCCACTTCCAATCGATAACAACACAAAGTCCTTCATCTAAAGAGGAGAAGCAGGCTATGGAGAACATTCCATACAAGCAAGTTGTAGGATGTTTAATATATTTGGCAGTATGCATGAGACCAAACTTGGCCTTTGCAGTTGGCATGGTATCTAGGTTCTTGGAGAATCCAAGTCTAGAACATTGGAGCATTATCAAACGAATCCTAAGGTACTTGGGGGTACGTCCAAGTAAAGGTTGAGATATAGCAACGAGCAAGTAGCCTCTCATAGATAGTGGGAGTAGTCACAAGATGCAACTTACTCTCATTATATACAGACTCAGATTGGGCAGGTGATAACAAATTTAGGAAATTAACATCATGCTACTTATTCTTTTGGATAGAGCACTTGTCAGCTAAACCAACAAGAGGCAAGCTACTATAGCTCTTTCAAGTACAGAAGCTAAGTACATTGGAGCTACCTTAGCAACACAAAGAGCTTATAGAGCAAATCAAGATTCAAGTTCCATGTCTAATAAGGATCTTTTGCGATAATTGAAGTACCATTTAGTTGTCAAGGAACCCGAAGTACCATTTAAGAATGAAACACTTCAACGTAAAGGTATACTTTATTAAAGAGCATATTGAGTGAAAGAAGATTTCTTTTAGAGTACATTTTCACCAAAGAAATGATCGTTCATAACTTTGAGCAAGGCACTAGCTTGAGACAAATTTGAGTTACATAGAGATCAAATGCAGATCATGGTTCCTCCCTTAGTGGGAGTGTAGAAATATCTAGATTAGATCCACAAGCTAACATGGAAACCTGTGTATGTTGTAACTAAAATGAGCATCCAATCACTTTCGACCCATATTCTGATATTAATACCGATGAGCTTGGATATGTGCCTCAGAAAGAAGAATCTTGAAAACTTTTGTGAACAATATCCACCATATAAAACATACTCTAACGCTTTTATTTCTCGTGTTTTGAATTTTATAAATTGAAGGAAAGTAACCAAGTGCTCTGCAATATTATTATTAAAGAACGTCATTTTTTAGATAAGCCTTTATGCACTCCTCTTCTTATCACAGCTTATGTATTAAAAAGTATGGTAACTCCTAATGCATTCATAAAAGTGTTAGGTGGTGGCAACAACATAAAGATATTGACCAAAATAATTTAATTAATCCAAAGAGTGATGACTTAGACAAAGTGAAGAGATTTTTTTATATGGTTAAGGCGAAAATAATTACAAAAAGATTAATAAGTTGATAAGGAAATGATTTCATTTGTAATTATGTTTAAAAGCATTTTTTAATTATTGTAAAATATTTTTACAATGAAGAATAATACAAATATTTTAAGATTTTTAGGAATATTCCTTACTAAGTAAGGTTAATGAAGGATTAATTTGTTAATAATTAATATTTAAGATTTAATTATATATTAATTAAATAATTAATTAATAATTAAAACTTAAGTTAATTAGCAATTTATTTTATATTCTCATTTTCATGTATCGTGCCCATTTTAATTACAACAAGCATACCATGTAAATATTTATATAGAAAAAATACAAAGTGGTAATTAGGGAAAAAGAATGTGTAATCACATCACAATTTAAGCCATATTTCATGTGTGTGAATTAAAATCACCTTCAAAAAATTACACTTCAATATACTTAATAATTTAAAATATAAATTAAATTTTTACATTACCACTTCAATTTTTAATTATCATAAATTTAAAATTTGAAAAAGTAATTAAAAGAAACAAAATTTATTTGAAGAATTTCATATGATATTTTTAATAATGTTGAATCGCTCTCCTTATTTTGAACTTAACAACATATTCTTTATTTTATTTGTGTTGGAATTTAATATATATATATATATATATATTTACCACACACACACACACACATATATATATAATAATAAATAAAATGCAAAATAAAACTTAATTGAAAATGTATATTTATTTTATAAAACACTGAAATGACAAATGAATAAGCAATATTAGTAAATGCCATACATTTTTAATTATATTATATTATAATATGCAAATTTAATTAATTTTTTTGAAGTTCAATCACATGAATTTTAAATTTTATCTTTTTTTGAAGTAATATACATAATTGAAGTGCATTAAGTTTTCTAAGGGTAATGGACAAGCTCAAATTTGATTGAGCCATTTTACCTAGAGGATATTCCCTCGTTAACGGACTAATCCACTCGGCATGACACCATATAATCTAGACTCACTAAGCTAAACTAACGAATGTACAATTGACAGGTGTATGAAAAAGAATATTTAGGATACACACGATTGATAGTTTGTGTATGTATTCATATGGGTTTTAAAGACACTTAAATTAATTATATATTTATAAAAAGCATTTGAAATACTCAATATGAACTTCACGTATTAAAAAATAGTTCATATTGCAACAAAAGTTAGAAATGGCTTTAAGTAACACTTTGTATAAACATGAAGTATTATGCTTTAAATAATAAATAATGAAGTTTTTAAGTATCATGAAGTATCATGTTTTTAAATTATCACATCAAATCAAAAATAAAGTTCTTATGTGCATAACAACATTTTGTTAAATGTAATAAGTCAGTGATCACATAGATATGTTTATAAATCTATAAGTTATTATATATGTGATACTTAAACATATGTAGAAGAACTATAAATATATACATTATTAACACACACATATATACACAAATGAGTAAAGAAAGGATTTGTACCATTTTAGGATTTGAAAATCAAATGTATTAAAATACATATTTATATATTGTATCCTTGTGTACTTTATACTTAGTTGCCATTTGTAATATCTATATCTTTCATTTAAATAAATACAATTGTTATATAACAGTAAAAACCAATATATATTTTAATAAATACAAACTTGATTATGCCTCATGTTTCACACTCATTTATAAGCACAATCATATTATAAGTATAATTATATTGTTGTATATACTCATGAATTAAAGTATTAAGGTATTATTTGAGAAATGAAATATGTAAATAATCACAATATAAGAGGGAGATGTGTGTATATATTTTGATGTATTTAAACGCACACATGCATATTATTTTTATATAGGATTGTGGAAGCATGGTGTGTTAGATACATGCTCCAGGAAGATATACATCTGCTATACGTCAGAAAAGCATATTGTTAACCGAGGGAATATTCTAGAAAAAATGAATTTATTCACGTGACAAAATATTTTAACCCCATGAACTTAAAATATATATAAAAAATTAAAATTCATGTGACTTAACTTCAAAATAAATTTATTTAAACATATATATTATAATGTAATATAGTTATTTAAACTTATGGCATTTACTAGTACTGCTTCTTTCATTTCAGTTTTTATAAATTAAATAAATGTTTTTAATCAATTTCATTTTGATTTGTTTTAATGAAATTTATATATTTAATTCATTTTATTCTATTTCATTCTAATTTCCAGCAAAAATAAAATAATAACAAGAATACTTCATTAATTTTTAATAAAGTGAGTGATTAAACATTATTGCAAATATCATATCAAGTTTTTAAAATAATTTTTTCTTGATTTAATTTAAAAAATTTAGTGGTTATAATAAAATTTAATTTATATTTTAAATTATTAAGTATATTCTGCAACAACCTTACTCTCATGTTGTAAAGATTTTTAGGGTATGTAAATTTTAAATTTAGTAATTAAACTATTCATTCATATATGTATAATATGTTTCAAAATAAAATGAATATGATTTCTTGTAATTATTAATATTATCTTGTATTATATATATATATATATATATATATTATACTTGTGCTTCATCAGAAATGTCATTTGTGTTGAGTTTAAATGTGTTAATAAATGGGCAAACTGAGAAAATGGTGACAGTGTGGGATTAGAGCATATTGGAGCTAAATCCAACGTCTTAAACCACTCGGCCAAGCTGTCATTTACAACACTATTATATATCTTTGTATGTACACATGCATTTATGTATAGTTATGTGTGTGTACATAGAATATATATGTGTCTAGATGTATTAAGTTTTATGGTTGATATATCGTATCATTCTTATATATAATATAATTACTTAATAAGTTTGTAAATAAATGACTATATATATCTTATAAAGCCATGTATTTTTGTTAAAATCCCTAAGAATACATTTAAAACTAATGTGGAAAAACTTAAGGAATGTTTTATCTTCAGTTTTCCCTGATACGTATATGTATATTTATAGATATGTATATGCATGTATATTTAGTAGACCTAAATATATGTACATGCATATACATATTTATAAATAAGTGTAAAACATGTTTACCCACACCATATGCCAGTATTTTTAGTATATATGTTATAATATACTGAGTTTATTTTACATGAGAATAAAGTAATATTTTTAAAAGAATCAAAATCAATAGTTAAGAATGAATCTTTAATTTAATTTAAATAAATTAAATTGATATATTAATAGATCAGGACGAAATATAACCACAAACATACATGTGTAACTAGTTAAAACATATATAAGTATTAATGTGTATATATATAGAAGTTACAGATAATGCTTTCCTAATAACCTTCCACAAACACACATATACTGGCACCTTGTCACCTCATCCCTATAAACTAAATAAATATGTGATGGGTCCAGGAGTAAATTAAAATTTTCTTCCCTATTTAATACACCTCTCTCTATATATCTCTTTATATCTCTCTCGAACATTCTTGTATGCACAAGTTCATGAATCTTTTAAACTTCATATAAATGCATATATTGTTTGTATGCGTAGTACAATGGTAAATAGTTATATGTAATAGTTTTGTGATTGCAAACAACAGCTAATGGTTCAATCCCATTGGCTGTCATTCTAAATATATTGTATTCATAAATTTAAGATGGTACTTTGTATAGAATAACTATTAACGAGAGTATATACTAGAATATGCTGCATTTCATTCACTTATAAGTGTAATTACTATTGTTTAAAATATAAAGTATTTATTTATAAATTTAACTTGAACGTTGGAGTTGTTAATTACCCTCATTAACATACACATCCATGATATACATACATTGTAATAAGTGGTCCAAGCACACTAATAAGAAGATAGCACATAGGCAAGTTCAATAAATATTATAATAATATATAGAATATAAGTAGTTTAGTATATTGTGAGTATGTATATATTGATTCTACTTCATGACGTTTCATACTTATATTATAAATATAAATTTGAATATGTATATTATATATAATTAATTGCATTTAACACAAATATTTTTATGCAGATTGTTTAATATGATCATTTGAAAACGTGGTACTTCATGTTTATTATTGGTATACTATTCATATTAAGAATATAAAAATCATTTATTGCAGTGTTGTTATGTATAGTTTAAAACATAAAAAACTTCATTGTTTGATAATTTAAAACACAATGCATATCATATACGACATAATGTGTACACATATAGACACACATAAGTACTTATGACACTAACCGTAGTGAAAAAATGCTACGGATTAATAATTAAAGTAGATTAATAATAAAATAAATTAGTAATTAAACATTTCCATAATATTTTTCGATTATGGCTCGGTTGACTGCATATAAGTACTTACGACTCTATGGACAACATTTGACACACATAAAGAGATGCACACACGTGTGTGTGAAGGTACCTGCAGCTCTTGTTGTATTGTCAACATGAGGTGAGCGAGATAAGAGTCTCTCTCTTCTGTATGTTCTCTATCTCTGATGATACGTCCCATTGGTATATCACATACAAACGCAGACCCTGTGTGTGTGTGGCTGTGTGAATGTGTGTGTATTAAGTCCAATTTCTATTTAAATATACATATGTACGGGTCATTGTATTGTATATGTGCAAGTTCATGTATGGTAATTAGCTTTGACTATTTTGGAAAATGTGTAATATATATCTCTCACAAACAGAATAATAATAAGCTTTTTTTTATTTTATTATATATCTATCCTTTCATCTAGAAGTGTTAACTAGAAACCGTGTTTTATGTGTACTAATATTCTCCGTACAAATACACCCAATCGTACAAGAATCACAACAGAGTGTATTTATTTATATTCAATTTATAATATACAAGTAATATTTATACACACTACATACCAAACCGGTGCGGGTTCTAGAATACTCATAAAGAATACTTATTAGGTATTATTTGATATGTTATGTATCACGTATATAAGCTGATTCTAACCTAGGTTACACATAGTCTTGCACAATTGTAAACTTTCATTTCTCTAGATGTTTAAATAAATGTGAGATACACTATATATACTAAAAACATGTGAGGGCTAGTTGGGATGATTTATAACCAAATTCATCCATATACTAGTTTTAAAAATGTTTCAATCATGTGTAAGAAACATACTTACGCATTTATATTTGTAAGCTTGAAAATATATAATGTTAATATATATTTACTTTAAGCATCAATTATTACAAAGAATATGCACAGCATATTAACTGCGTGGACCAGCCATCGGTTCACGTGCACTCTTGCGTGAGCGTGCGCGTGAGCTGTTCCGTATATAAACATGGCAACCACTTAGGTCAATTCTATATTTCAGGGTTTTCTAATTCACTCAGTGTGAGAAATTTAGCGCATTTTTTTGTTCTGTATATATACACACAAACAAGGGAAATTAGGCTATAGAGTGTTGCAACTGAGATTTAGAATACATCTCCATCTTCATAGTCACTTGAAATGTCCATCTGTGAGAAAGAGTCGAGGAAGCGTGTCAGAATTGAACAGTATGCTCCTTCGAAGAAGCGTGTCAGGATTGAACACGAGGATAACTGGGGGAGTTTAATAGATTTTATAGCCTTGGAGAGGCACTGGACAGTCTTCCAAGTGATGTGTTTGGTGATATTCTAGGATTCGCAGCTGAGTTTGAACACAGAAAACTACTTATCTTGGGTTCTGTGTGCAAAGCTTGGAAAGAACTCATAATAAATCAGGTGAAAGTAGTCACTGTAAATATGTGGCACCGTGAGTACGCATGCACATCAGTGTGTCAGTTTCTTGAGAGTTACAGTGGCTCGATCCAGACGGTTAAGATTGTGGGCAGTTTTCAACATACTCTGGATTGGAAACCTCTATTACAAACGTTACTCAAGTGCAGATACTTACAGAATCTTACTGTACGGAGCGATGCCTGGCAAGTAGAGGACGACCCAGCTGCTGCCGCTGTATTTAAAAAACTTGTTACTTTAAGGCTGTGCCGCTTGGGGCCTCCGCGAAATGAACTCAGCATTGCATCTCCACACTTGCGGACTCTTGAGATTGAAGACATTTTCAGTGAAGATGGAGTGCTCAATCTGGTGGGCGTACAATCTTTGGACTCCCTTCACATTAATGATGAGAAATTAATAATGGTTAATGCTGCGGATCTCTTACACGTAGGGATGTTTTCAATTGTCTCGTCAAAAGAGTTAAGATTTGCTGCTCCAAAGCTAAAGGGCATCTTCACCTTTCAACCAAGGCTAAGCCTAAGAGAGATTATTAAGGCTGTGCAGAATGTTCAAGTGAATACACTGCGTGTAGATTACCCCGATGACCTTATTCGGGAAATTTGGCCATGTCTGCATGTGCCAAAGCTTGTATTTAATGTGAGAACAAGTGGATATACGGGCCAAATGTTAAGATGGATAAAGTGGTTTGAAAGGAATAATAAGTCCCTGGTAGAAGTGGTAATGAATATTGATTACGATTGTAACACCAGAGCTAACAGGACCTTATCAAGGATGCTAGCCAAATCCTTAAAAAGGGCTCGTCTTACAGTTACAGGACTTGAATAGTAAAAGTAGCAATCACCATTCTTATGTGTTTTGGTTTGAATAAATAAATAAGAAATCATTTTGCTTTACTTTTATATCACAATGCATTGGTGGATTAGGTAGCACGCACATACGCTCCACAGTCCACACTGTGAGGCAGTTACTTGACATAAATAAATTATAATAATATCTTGTACATATAATCAATTACATATGTACAGTCCTATAAGCTGCAATATTCCATTCGATATTGTTTTAATGAATTTAACTAGATATAAAACTTACCACAGTTATTTTTATATACATTTACCAATCTTAATAAAAAAAATATTAAACTTATTACATCGTTATTTTAATATACATTTTACTAGTTTTCTAATTGCACTTTTGCTCGTAAATGTGTAGTGTTTATCTTTTTTAACTTAAAAACTAGATATTTATAGTTTTATTCAAATTTAAGAAATTAAAATCATCATTCATAACAATATTCATCTCGTATAACAAAAAGTTTAAAAATGAAGCGTCACTTGTACTCAATGTGTATAAAATAAGTACGAGTGGTCACTCTTGAGATTACGTATAGAATATTCTTGGAATACTAGGGGAGAAAATGTGTACAATGAACATATAATGAGAAAAATAATTTATATGATACCCTCACACACACACACACGTGTGTGTGCATCTCTCTTTGTGTGTCAAATCTTCTCATATAGTCTCCGCTTTATATGCTTGTAAAGATTCTAAGGATGTCTACTTTTATGCTTTACATTTTATTATTAATAATATTATATATATATACCATTGTCTCTTATAGTGTGTCGAATAGATATTATACACACGCTAGTACCTCATTGAAGCTTTGAAGTGCAAGAGGAAATTACTCTGACATGTGGTGAATCTTCATGTACTAATTAAAATAATAATAAATAAAAGGAAAAAACTTCACTAAAGATATTTATGTTTAAAAAAACTATCCACTGGTTTTAAAGTTTTATAGATTTTCTTATTTGTTTTTATAAATGCTATAAGCATAATTATGCATCATATCATGCATCTTGATTTATCCTATTTATTAAAATATATAATACGTAAGCTTTATCATCACCATAAATTCTTACTTTTGCATGAATATATATACATATACATGTTAATATTTATACACTAAAGGAATACATATATTGGTGTGTGCGTGCGTGTTTAGAGAGAGAGAGAGAAGATTCCTGACATATATATATGTAGGTATAACACATATACCTACATGTAATTATTATAAGGGGTCCAGAATATCTACACAAATTGAATATGTTAATTTAATATTATCATAATAAAAAGCACAAAAGATTCTCTTAATACATGAACATTATATTAAATGTGTATATATTTGCATGTATTGAAAACAGCGTTTTCAATTTTACCAATTTTGCTTCCACTTGGATGTAGAAGCTCAGTTTGCACCCACATTATTATTGTAACTATGAGGGGTCCGGTGTTCAATTAATAAGGCTCCAGTCAGTATGTTCTTCATTAATTATGATAATATTATATAATTATATTAAATTTGACTAGCGTTGACAAATCAGTTTACAACTAAAATTGCTGATTGAAAATGACAAAAAACCGTTCCATTTTAGTAAAAGCGTGCCATTGGGTTGATATGCTGGAGGTAAACATAAGTTATTCATGTGTATGTGTGTGTGAGAGAGAGAGATGCATATATACGTTTATACAAGGATTTTCAGTAAAACAAGCGTACATGTGAAACTCGACCAACGTGCCAAAACTGTAGAGAGAAGATCCCCCTTTCTCATGGAATGCATCAACAACGGGCTCCCATGCCTTGACTTACCAAATTCGTAGTCATGTACTACAAGAATTGTAAGTACACACGCACGTACACACATGTAAGAGTTTGAATACATACCCCAAAGATGTCGGGGAAATCCCAGTAGCTTCAGCTATTAAGAGGCTTCCCTGGGTCGTTCTCTCTCAGTAATACAGGGCAGCATGAGGTTGTGAAATGTGATTACTTGTATGAATTAAAGTATAAGTATAAAAAAAATAATATGAGAACAAGTTCTTTTTAAATATTGATGATATATTAATATTATAGTTAAAATTTTCTACAACACTTAAAAGATAAAATTTCAGATTAAATGTCTGAAAACAATTATTTATCAAGATATATTTAAATTTTTATATAAACTTTAGTCTATATTAAATAAATTGAAATCCAAAAGTACTCATCGTAGCTTATTACTCATTATTAGTTTATTTTATTATATCAAACTTGAAATTAGACAATTTGGTTTAAGATTAAATATTGTACAACTCATAAACTTGTTTCAAATTAACTATGCAAATGCTTGTTTAATAAATATACATAATTATATAAATCATGATTAATTATTTGTTTAGTATGTGATTTTACTTAGTTATAAGTTAGAAGTCAAAATGTTCATGGCTCTTATTCTCCTTATTTGAAAATATATGGTTGAATTATTCTTTCAATAAAAGGGTTCGAATCATGTAAATATATAGCCATACAATCAAAATCATTATGGTGACCATGTGATCTTGAGACATGAGTTACCAATATTACATTATTATATTATACTGTTGAACATTTTACTCGTATATACAAATACATGCGTGAATGTAAAAAATGTTGTGTGCGTCAGGGCCTATTTTGAGGTGTAAAATTTGCATTTTAAATGCAGAATTTGCACTTTTAAAGATTAACAAAGTTAATTAATTATGATTATATTAAATGATACTGACTGATTTATAAAGACTTAGGGTTAATTAACATTAAATTATATAGTCAACTACGTTTAAATGCAAAAAATGTATCTTAAATAAAGCACTGGTGTGCGTGCTATGTGAGTGTGTGTGTGTGTCTCTCGAAGTTGGTCGGAGCGATTATGTTTTAGTATTTCTCCAAAGCGTGTGTTAGTATTTAATGTATTTTGTGCCTTTTTGTGGATGGGACTTATCTAGCAGACTACACCTGGAGACCTTTCCATACAAAAATAAATGGTTTACATAACAAACAAATACTTCCAAACATTGACGATGAATATAAATTAAAACACATATTATGAATACTCTCTCTCTCTCTCTCACGCACACACACCTGCTCGCCAAGGTCATTGATAATGATATTGAAAGTCCTAGCAACAGGTGTCCAGCCCCCAATAACCATTCTATAATATATCTTCTTAGCTTCAAGGGGCTTGCCTGCTTTACAATATGCATCAATCAAAGAATTCCAGGTAACAACGTCCGGTTTGATCCCGCTCTCCTGTATTTTCTCAAAAGCAGCGCTTGGCTGTGGTTGCCTCGCTATAGCAATGCTGTTTATAATCACATTGAGTATATGCCTGCTCGGAGGAACTCCATAATGCTGCATCTCTCTTAGAAGCCTATCCACTGTCCTGTAGTTATCATCCTGGCGTACATATACGTATTTGGCCGTATATCCTTGTCACGCATCTCTTAGTAAGTTGGTAAAGACTCTCTAGTGTATCCATGAGCCCCGCACGAGAATATGCATCTATAAGTATGCAGTATGTGACCTTGTCGATTGCTATACCATCCTTCAAAGTCTTCAGTAGGTTCTCTATCCGGTTTAACTCGATAACCCGCTAGAAGTGTTTTCAGGTTCGGCGTATGTCCCCTGCTGTTCATCTCCCCAAGAATATGCTCTGCTTCTGAGGTCCTCCCCAGTGCCTGAATCAGTGATACATAGCTCTCATTGTCTACCGTGTATCCGCATCTTCCTCAGGCCCTCATTCGGCCTCCGTGTCCCTCCACAAGCATATACTATGTCATTCAGTACCTTTGCATCTACAAGCCTGCAAGAAGTTGGTAAAGAGCTTCTCTGTGGTATGTGTTGTACATAAGCTTCACATGCATTTGCGGTCATGTGTGTGTGTGTGTGTGTGTGTGTGAGAGAGAGAGAGAGAGAGAGAGACATTAAAATGATATTAACCAGAATGTTGTTCACCATCCCCCTCCTCTCTCTCACACACCGGCTCTTTCTGTACCTGAATAATGTGACTGTATGCAATGTTTTCATCTTCGTCAGTGTCTGGAGCACCATGTCGAAGTCGTTAATCGTTGCATAGGCTCCAACTAAGGCATTGTAGCCACACCTCTCGAGGTTTCCTTCACCCAGGGAGTCGATGAACTCCAGTGCTTCCCTGAGAAGTCTCTCCTTCCCATAACATGGATGTTTGCACAGAGAGCTTGTATGAGCCAGTGCCATGTTTGTTCGGGGACTTGCTTGTGAAATCGACGGACCAGATCGTTGCTCAGCCTCTCTTTTATTCCACCTTCTACAGATAGGAGATTCCCAGGGAAGATCTCGCTTTGTCATGTTCCTCAAGTGGGTTTCTATCTCCTCCACTGGTGGAAACTTGTGCTCCTTTCTATCTTCATTGCAGTTCTTAAAAATACATACATAAATATATGCATACATACACACGTGTGTACGTACATATAAACACAGACAAAGTGTTGTGTGTGTGTGTGTGTGGAGAGAGAGAGAGAGAGATATTCATTTCCCAGAAATCTTC
Organism: Selaginella tamariscina; assembly: GCA_003024785.1. Taxonomy (NCBI): domain Eukaryota; kingdom Viridiplantae; phylum Streptophyta; class Lycopodiopsida; order Selaginellales; family Selaginellaceae; genus Selaginella; species Selaginella tamariscina. The sequence continues at coordinate 502,325 of PUQB01000095.1, forward strand.
CACATTATGAATACTACAACTGTGTATGCGGTAAGAGTGTTCTAATATTCTATATGAAATGTTATCACACACACACACACACGCATGCATAAATGCATATACATACTTTGAAGACCAGATATAGACGTGTTTGTGTTTTTATGTATAATATATAGAGACTCTCTCTTTTCTGGGGGCCTAATTTCATTCAAAGATTTATTGTGTTATTTTATATGTAACACTGTGACACACACGCACGCGCACACACATACACACATATGAACCTGGCGGCTTGATTTCATTCCACGATTCATCTTCTTAAACATTTCTGTATAATTCTTGTTCTGATTCTTCAAATCGGCTCTTGGAAGAGCACAGCCATCAACAAACTATAAACCGTCCATTAGGTTTATGATTTTTTGAAACAGCCGCATATACTTTGATAACATACCGCCTTATGACATAAGCACCATGTGTGCAAAAATAACAAAAAATAAAGTGCTTGTCTATTTAAATATTTTATTGCCATGCCTCCTTATTAACTGTAATTTAATTCTGTCTAAACAAATTAGCAATTTTTAATTTTAAATTTAAATATTTTCTTCTGTTAAAATTAACTCATGATGCCACATCATATGGAGGACTTTAATTTTAGAATGTTTCCGTATAAATTGCGTATATCATGTTAGGTATAATTTTGTTAAAGTTAATAAAATCATATTGTTGAGGTGGTAAAAAATCAGCTTAAAAATTTATGAACATTTGGGTTATTATTATTAAGAAATTTCTTTTACTTTTGAAAAAATTAATATTAGAAGGTCTACAAAGTGAATATACAAATATGGGGTGTGTGTATTGTATATGTTTTGTATGGGTGTGTTAATTTTTCATTAAATAACTTGGATTACAAAATAGCAGGACAATTAGAATTATTTTTAATTTTATTATTTAATATTGTAAATTTAGATTCTTAGTGTTTATTATGAGTGGAAAAATTCCTATGCCAGAGTTAAATATGTTTTTAAAAATGTTATATTAAGTTTTCCTATGCTATATAAAGGAGTTGCAAATATTTTTATTATAGAACAATTTCTTAATAGAAATATATGTGGGTCCTATCTTTTAAATCATAAGAACATTTTTAAAGGGATTTAGATTTACACGAGTTCTAAATATTATATAGTCCTCCAATAACTCAATCAATAATAAGCTTTAACAAGGTTTTGTTAAGAAAAATGTGGAAATGATCTTGTTCAAATGAAAAAAAATAATTAAAATTAAAACAAAACCATTTAAAGAGTCTCTTACATGAAAGAAAAGTATTAAATAATACATTTTTAAGAATGTAATTAGAATATGGAAGCAAGAATGATAAGAATTTTTCAAGTAGCTTAGTTAACTTAACTATGGCTTGTTATCAAGCGACAGAAATAATTATGACGTATTCTCTGTATTCTGTATCGTTTCTTCATCTCCACCGTGTATAAAGACACGGTGGAGAAACATTGCATCATCCGATTATAACGTGGCTCGGACGTGCTTAGCTGCTGAGTCCAGCATGGCCCTTGGATGTGGCTAGATTCAACAAACCGATTCTAACATTACTTGCAACCGGTGGCTACATGGTTTGTCTGTATTATTGTGTGTGTGTGTGAGAGAGAGAGAGAGATGTGGTATCTTTATGTAAGAGTCCATTTATATATACAGGATGCATATAATATATATATATATATATGTCCAATTCCATGGTGAATACAAGGCACATACATTCATACAGTTATGTCTGCTTCTAGGCTGCAATATATAATATAAACCTGACAACAAGGAGCATATTTTAGATATATTTGTGTGCACTCGCTATGAGATATACGTGTATATATATCGTATGTATCTTCGGAATCAAGATACACTTAATATATATCCAAATGTCATGTGCGCTTTATAGAGGTATCTATGGACACACACAAACACCATTGACTCCCGGTAAATATATTCAGCATAAAGCAGCGTGTATACCTGAATAAATGTCTTTGATTAAATTGAACTACACTTACTGTTGCATGTGTTGTATATATAGTCGAGATTAAGAAGGTTTAGCTAATAAGCAAAAAATAACAAGTATTTTTTTATAGCATGTAAGCATTCATTGAATTGTTTATATTTTGACATTTTATCTCTGAATGAATATTGAAACCTAGAAAAAAAAGTCATCTCAAACATAGTTCTACACCTTTCTTGAAGTTGTAATAATTTGTGCTTACATTAAGTAAATATACATATTTAAAAAATATGCTAAAATATGTTAAATTTGCTTTAGAATATGCTTCAAATATGTTAACCAGATTTGATTTTTGAGACTCTCGATGAATGGCTAAGATTGAATCTCTTCTATAGAATAAGCATATGCAAAAATTATATTTAATAAATCTATCGATTTTAAGAATCCAACTTAGAAATAAACTCACTAAAGTTAAGAATAATAACTATATTAAGGATTATATACTTTTAATTAGCTAGATATTGTGTATATTTTGTGTGCTCTAATTTATTAATATATCAGCTGTTATTCTTAATTTAGTTATAAAATGTGTATAAAAAGTATAGAAACATTAATATTTCATAATGCATAAATAGAGCACTGTATAAAAACCATATGCGTTTTAAAACATATAAAAATAATTAATAATTTTAAATAATAAGAGATTTTAATTTTAATTAAAATGTATATATTTAATATATATGTTCTTATAAATAATACTTTAATATCTTAATATATAGCTTATTAACAAAGCATAAATTTATTTATATTTATAATGTAAGTGTGAAAGATAAGCAATATGAAATTCTATAGATGTAATTAATAAAAACAAAATATAGGGAGAAGTATACATTAAGGATGTCAAGTATTTAGAAGTTATTAATAAACATAAAATACATAATTCTGCATATAGAAATTAAACAGTAAATATTTTATTTATCCAGAAATTTTAAATAGTAAATTGTGTTATATTACGTGTAAATATGTTTGTTAAATAAATAATCTTGATGGGATTACATACATGTTATGGTAAAGATATTTTTTCAAATCACATTTAGATAAGGAGTTACTATTGGTCAGAAAAATGAATTTTTGATTTTAAAATGATTTATAAGTTTATTAAAAAATATAATAATTTAATAACGATCATTTTGTCACAAATTTAAAAAAGAGTTATGACAAAAGTGGTTAACGAAAATAATGTGATGATAAAATTGATTAATTAAAGTTTGTGTTATTTTTTAATTTCAATACATAAATATAACTAATAAACCTAAACCTAAAAATTAGTAATTTTTTTTTATAATATTTTGAATAAACTATACATTTCAACGTGTATGAAATCCCATGGAGGTTATTTATTTAACAAACATGTTAAATGTTTTAACTATTTAGATATTGTGATATTTATTGAATTGTGTTAAAGATGTTAAATATTTATAAGTAATTAGAAAAATAAACTTTCAGACCTTAAAATGAGAGCAATAACAATTTATAATATTATTAGTAAAGTATAAGAATTTAATAATTATCATTTTTTAAAATAAAATGTCACTATATTGAAGAAGTGTTGGACTATTTATAAATTACAGTGAATTTAATGAAATTAAAAATCATAAAGTTTTCAAAGATGGTATATACGAATTTTCTTTGTTTTGTTTTTATCACGGTTATGTTAATCGAATTAATTATTTATTCAAATTAAATCGCCATCTATTCTTTATTTGTGAATTAGATGTGAGTCTCTTTCTCTTTTTTTTTATCTCTTTTAATGTATTAATTATGAATAAGTTTGATGTAGTGGTGCATGTTATTGACAAATATGTTACATGCCTAGTTAAAATGAATATTGTACAATCTGTTTTCTTTGTAATGTTCATAATGACTTTGTATGTTATTATTTAAACTAAAGACTAGTTGTGTTCTTAAAAGTTTTATTATTAAAAACTTTTTCTTACTATATAAAAGTAATACATATTTACATTTTACAATTGTGGTTTTAATAATATTTATTAACAATTACATATTTATTTGTCATTAATATTTATTATCGACATTTATGTTGTTAAGGAATGATTTCATAAGCTGTATAGACCATTCTTTCTTTATTTTACAATGGACTATGTTTCTTTAATATAATTTCAAGATTATTTCGTTTCACTATTTTTTTTATCACAATCATTATAACTCATAATAACCCTGCTATTTTAAATAAGGTATTACAAAAAGAATTTGCTATTTTGGAAGGTCAATAATAATTTTCCTTTTCCAAAATAATTACACATGTTATACTCACTTTAATTCAATATTTAACAAAAAAACTAAAATTTAAATAACATGCGTAATTACTTAAAAGAAAGAAAATCATCCTTAACATTTCAAGATATCAAGTCTCCTCCACAGTACAACATTTAAAGTAACAAAGTTTTAATAAATTGTAATGACAATGACAAAAGAAGGAATGGAACAAAATAATTTTAAAATTATATTAAAAAAACATAATCCCACTACATAAAACAAGGAAAGAACGAACTATATAACTTCTGAAATCGATCATCTTTTTCAAATAACATAAATGTTAACAATAAATATTAATAACATTAACAACCATGTAACTGTTAACAGATATTATCAAAACCACAATTTTAAAATGCAAATATGTATTATTTTTATATAATGAGAAAGAATTGCTTATTAATAAAACACAATTAATCCTTTATAAGGTTTATATAATAACGTACAAAATAATCATGAACACTAAATAAAACAAACTATATAATATTCATATCAACTAGGCATGTAATATATTTTCTTAATAACATGCACCATTACATTAAATTTATTCATAATTAATACATTAAGAAAAAAAAAAAAAAAGAAATTCATGTCTAACTTATAAGTGAAAGGTAGATAGTGATTTAGTCTTAAATAATAATTAAATCGACCAATACAACCATAATAAAAACAAAACAGAAAAAACTCACATAAACCATCTCTAAAAACTTTACGATCTTCAATCTTATCAAGTCCAATCGAATTTATAAATAGTCCAACACTTCTTCAACTATAATGATAGTCACCCTGTAAAAATTTAATATTTAATAATGTCTATAGTAAATGAATTACATATACATGGTTTTCATCTATCTACATGTGGTTGCTTATTAATATGTATATATAATACATATAGATAAAGAAATTATATATATGTATTCATGGATGTATAAGATCTGTATGCACATTACACACAAATACATGTGCTTACATGCATGTGTGTGTATATATGTGTGTAGACTACTATAGTATAGAAACTATCTAATTAAATTTTAATTAGTGTAAATTACCTCCACTGTCCCTGAGGGACTAAAACTTGGTTGTTAAGTTCAGTGCCTTCAATCTCCCCGTTGACTGCTATGCCTTTGAAAAAACAAATAAAATATATGTATGAGAGACAGAGACCTTGGTACATAACGGTTTGTTGACACTCACCTATAGTAAGAATTAACAATCTTAGTTTCACAATTATTGTAACTTTTGTGTGTGTGTGTGTGTCCATTTATCTATGAATGAAGTTATATAATAAAGTGTGATACGTACTTTACAAGATTCTTTGCAATGCCAAAGACCTTCGATTGTTTTAAATTAAGATAAAATTGCCTATACCCGATTAAGCTACATTGGTGTCTACAATGCTTCTGTTTGCTATATTTGCACTGCCGTGGTAAACATCGACTCCCCCACACAGAAATATCAGAAATCAAAATGTACAAATTTGCACTTACCGTGATCTCCTCCTCATCAAACGCTGGTCGTGGAAACTCGAAGATCTCTCCTCGCGTCATCTCCATAGCCATAGCGCGTGCACCCTGGATCTCTTCACACGTCCGAAGAACCCTAAACCCTCTGTTTTTGCCCTAATGTAATTGATGTGTGTGTGTACGAATAACTGCCGAAATATCTCTGTATTATGTATATGTGTGATTGTTCATAGTTATAACGATCATTTAAGTCACTACATGAGCAAGCATATTATTATATACATACGTGTGATTATTCATAGTTATAACGATCATTTAAGTCATTACATGGGCAAGCATATTATTATATACATACGTATACAGGAGAGTTGTGCAAGTTGTCTTTCCATTATACTCTAACATAATGTGTCTTTTCAATATATATATGTTCTATCTTCTATTCCAAGTACAAATACACATACACAAACACGTACTCTAGTCGATCTGTGTAATTAATGTGTGTGTATATATATTGGATCATAATAAACTCCAATAAAGGTTTTGTGTTATAAACAGAGAACATTTAGTTATATATATAGGTATATCAGATACAGGTTCTTTACATAAGCTTATTTATTTAGGAGGTAAATTGAAATATGTATACATTCATCTGAATTGATATGAAAATGAGCTTACATTTATAAGAGAAAGTATGCTTCATCTCTCTCTCTCTCTTACACACACACACATACACACATGAAATGAAATAATACACATAGCCAAGTAATAAACACATGAATTTCCATGCTGGAATATATTATTGTATCAGCAGGTAAACACGTAGGGAGCCACGTTATGTATGGACCGTAAGATGCAATGGAATAAATTTACACGGTGGAGATGAAGTCATGAGTCATCCATAGTGACGTCATATTTATTTCCGTCGAACTTCCATATTATAATTATATTTTTAAACAATTTACTTTAATGCTTTTCTTGAAAAGGTTTAATTTTCATTTAAACAAGATCATTTCAACATTTTTCTTAAAAATACCTTGTTAAAGCTTATTCAGTTATTGGAGTACTGTTTAATTTAAAAGTCTCGTGTAAATCTAAATCCACTCTGCACCTTTCAAATGTTATTATGATTTAAAACATTGGAATATTAACACTCACTTATATTTTTATTAAGAAATTGTTCTTTAATAATAAAAAATACTTGCAACTCTTTTATATAGCATAGGAAAATTCAATTAAAAAACATATTTAACTTTGCAGAGGATATTTTCACTAGTAAAATTGGATCATGTTCTTTTTTAATAAAGTTAACGCACCCATACAAAACATATACAATACATACACGGGGTTTAGGGTTTAGGGTTTAGAGTTAATTGTAAATCATATGGTAAAAATTCAGCTTAAAAATTTATGAACATTTGGGTTATTATTATTTAAGAACTTTCTTTTACTTTTGAAAAAATTAATATTAAAAGGTCTACAAAGTGAATATACAAATATGGTGTGTGTATTGTATATGTTTTGTATGGGTGTGTTAATTTTTCATTAAATAACTTAGATTACAAGAATAGCAGGATAATTAGAATTAGTTTTTATTTTTTTTATTATTGTAATTTTAGATTCTTAGTGTTTATTAATTGGTAATATCAAATGAGAATCCTCCCCATAAGGGCCTATTTATTAATCTTTACTCATGCCTCTTTAAATAGATCTGAACCGTCAAAGTTTTAATCGGATGGCTAGATAAAGCTAAATCATGGACGGGCACAAACTTGGCATGCTGGCAAAGGAAGATCTTGGCCGTTTAAAAAAGCTCTTGTTTAAAAGGTATAGCGGACTATGTCCCACAGAAAAGAACATGATCAAATTTTTAACACATAAGTTTAAACTGATCCGCCTGTTATGAGGAGTATGGATAGTGAAAATTCTTATGCCAGAATTAAATATGTTTTTAAAAATGGTATATTAAGTTTTCATATGTTATATAAAGGAGTTGCAAGTATTTTTATTAAAGAATAATTTCTTAATAGAAATATATGTGAGTGTTAAAATTCCTATCTTTTAAATCATAAGAACATTTTTAAAGGGATTTAGATTTACATGCCTCCAATAAATAATAAGGTTTTGTTAAGAAAAATGTTGAAATGATCTTGTTCAAATGAAAAAAAAAAATTAAAATTAAAACAAAACCATTTAAAGAGTCTCTTACATGAAAGAAAAGTATTAAATAATACATTTTTAAGAATGTAATTAGAATATAGAAGTAAGAATGATAAGAATTTTTCGAGTAGCTTAGTTAACTTAATTATGGCGACAGAAATAATTATGACGTATTCATATATCGTGTTTACCTGCTGAGTCTAGCATGGCCCTGGATGTGGCTAGATGCAACAAACCGATTCTAACATTACTTACAACCGGTGGCTACATGGTTTGTCTGTATTATTCGGTGTGGGCTAATAGAATACGGCCCCTTTATTCCCAATATTATTTAGGAGGGATTTAGGACACCGTGTGGTATGACATGAGAAAAATTTAATGATATAAATTAAAAAAAACATCAAATCCTTATTGAAAATTAAAAAATTAAAACGTAATGGCCCTTAGGGTTAATGCATTTCTGAATTAATATATATTTTTATTTAAATGCATTTATGAATGGGTTTTTAGTGTATGTTATATATAAGAAACCCCTGGGAATTAAGGTAAATGTGAATTTTCCTTTTATTTTTTATACACGTCCTAAAGGGGGGGCCGTGTTCTGCGAGTGTCCCATGCATATATATATATATACGAGTCCAATTCCATGGTGAATACAGGGCACATACATTCATACAGTTATGTCTGCTTCTACGCTGCAATATATAATATAAACCTGACAACAAGGAGCGTATTTTAGATATATTTGTGTGCACTCGCTATGAGATATACGTGTATATATATCGTATGTATTTTTGGAATCAAAATACATTTACTTAATATATATCCAAATGTCATGTGCGCGTTATATCTGTATCTATCGACACACACAAACACCATTGCCGTTAAATATATTCAGCGTGTATACCCGAATAAATGTCTTTGATTAAATTGAACTACACTTAGTGTTGCATGTGTTGTATATAAAGTCGAGATTAAGGTTTAGCTAATAAGCAAAAAATAACAAGTATTTTTTATAGTATGTTAGAACAAAGTATATAGTTTATTATGTAAGCATTCATTGAATTGTTTATATTTTGACATTTTATCTCTGAATAAATATTGAAACCTAGAAGTAAAAGTCATCTCAAACAACCTTTCTTGAAGTTGTAATAATTTGATTAAGTAAATATACATATTCAAAAAATATGTTAAATTTGCTTTAGAATATGCTTAAAATATGTTAATCAGATTTGGTTTTTGGGACTCTCGACGAATGGTAAGATTGAATCTCTTCGATATAATAAGCATATTCAGAAATTACACGATTTTAAGAGTCCAACTTAGAAATAAACTCACTAAAGTTATATTAATAATTATATACTTTTAATTAGCTAGATATTGTGTATATTTTCTGTGCTCTAATTTATTAATATATCAGCTGTTATTCTTAATTTAGTTATAAAATGTGTATAAAAAGTATAGAAATATTAATATTTCATAATGCATAAATAGAGCACTGTATAGAAACCATATGCGTTTTAAAACATATATAAATAATTAATAATTTTAAATAATAAGAAATTTTAATTTATAATGTATATATTTAATATATATGTTCTTATAAATAATACTTTAATATCTTAATATATAGCTTATTAACAAAGCATAAATTTATTTATATTTATAATGTAAGTGTGAAAGATAAGCAATATAAATGCAACTAATAAAGACAAAATATAGGGAAAAGTATACATCAAGGATGTCAAGTATTTAGAAGTTATTAAAAGATATAAAATACAATAATAAAAATTGAACATTAAATATTTTAATTATTTAGAGATTTTAAATAGTAAATTATGTTATATTGAGTGTAAATATGTTTATTAAATAAATAATTCTGATGGGATTGCATACATAAAGATATTTTTTAAAATCACATTTAGATGGGGAGTTGTTATTAACTAGAAAAATGAACTTTTAACTTTAATATGATTTATAAGTTATATAATAATTTAATAATGATCATTTTGTCACAAATTTGAAAAAGATTTATCACAAAAGTGGTTAACAAAAATAATGTGATAATAAAATTGATTAATTGAAGTTTGTGTTATTTTTTAATTTCAATACATAATCTTAAAAATTAATAAAAAAAATTTGTAATATTTTAGAATAAACTATACATTTCAACGTGTATGAAATCTCATGGGGGTTATTTATTTAACAAAGATGTTAAATGTTTTAACTATTCAAATATTGTAATATTTATTGAATTATGTCAAGGCTGTCAAATATTTAAAAGTAATTAGAAAAATAAACTTTTAGACTTTAAAATGAGAACAGTAAAATTTATAATATTATTAATGAAGTATAAGAATTTAATAATTATCACTTTTTAAAAATAAAATGTCATTACAATTGAAAAAGCACTGAATTATTTATAAATTACAGTCGAACTTGGTAAGATTGAAAACCATAAAGTTTTTAAAGATGGTATATACAAATTTTCTTTACTTTGTTTTTATTACGGTAGTGTTGGTCGATTTAATTATTTATTTAAGATTACATCGCTGTTATCTTTTATTTGTAAATTAATGTGAGTCTCTCTCTTTCTTATCTTTTTAATGTACTAATTATAAATAAGTTTAATGTAGTGGTGAATGTTATTGACAAATATGTTACATACCTAGTTAAAACGAATATTGTACAATTTATTTTCTTTGTAATGTTTATAATGACTTTGTACGTTATTATTTAAATTTAATCTTATTCTTAAAAATTTCATTGTTAAGAAGCTTTCTCTCATTATATAAAAATAATACATATTTACATTTTACAATTGTGATTTTAATAACATTTATTAACAATTACATATTTATTAATATTATTAATATTTATTATTGACATCTATATTATTAAGAAAATATAACTAATTTCATAAGTTGTATGAATTATTCTTTTTTGTTTTACACAATGAAACTATATTTTTTAATACAGTTTCAAAATTATTTCGTTTCACTGCTTTTTTTATCATTATCACAATCACCAACCTTGCTACTTTAGATAAGATATAAATAAAATATTACAGAAGGAACTGTTACTTTAAAAGGTCAATAATAATTTTTTTCTCCGAAATAATTACACATGTTATACTAATTCTGATTCAACAAAAAAAATTAAAATTAATATAACATGCGTAATTATCTCGAAAAAAAAATCATTATTAATCTTTTAAGATATCGAATTCCCTCCACAATATAACATTTAAAGCAGAGTCTTAATAAGTTGCATTGACAATAATAAAAAGAGAATAAGACAAAATAACTTTAAAACTATATTTAAAAAATATAATCTCACTGCACAAAACAAGGAAAAAACAAATTATATAACATTTAAAACCAATCATCTTTCCCAAACAATTGACAATAAATATTAATAACATTAATAACTATATAATTAGTTGTTAATAGATATTATCAAAATTATAATTGTAAAATACAAATATATATTATTTTTATATAATAAAAGAGAGTTACTTATTAATAAAACTTTCAAGAACATAATTAATTCTTTGCACGATTTATATGATAGCATACAAAATCATCATAAACATTACAAAAAAAAAAAAAAAAAAACTGTACAATATTCATATCAATTAATAAACTGTACAATTTTTATATTAACTAAACATGTAATATATTTCATTAATAACATGCACTTCTACATTAAATTTATTCATAATTAATACATTAAGAGAAATAAAAAAAAACTCATATCTAACTTATAAATAAAAATAAATAGCAATTTAATCTTAAATAAATAATTAAATCGACAAATACGACTGTGATCAAAATAAAACAGAAAAAACTCACATAAACCAGCTCTAAGAACTGCACAGTTTTCAATTTTACCAAATTTAATCGTAATCTATAAATAATTTAATACTTCTTCAATTATAATTATAGTCACCCTATAAAAATTTAATATTTAATAATGTCTATAGCAAATGAATTATATATACATAATTTTCATCTATCTACATGTGATTGCTTTTAATATGTATATATAATACATATAGAGAAAGTATGTATTCATGGATGTATAAGATCTATATTTTAATTAGTGTAAATTACCTTTACTGTCCCTGAGGGACTAAAACTTGGCTAAGTTCAGTGCCTTCGTTGTGCCTTTGAAAAAATAAATAAAATATATGTATGAGAGACAGAGACCTTGGTACATGACGATTTGTTGACACCCACCTATAGTAAGAATTAACAATCTTAGTTTCACAATTATTGTAACTTTGTGTGTGTGTGTAGTGTGTGTCCATTTATCTATGAATGAAGCTATACAATAAAATGTAATACGTACTTTACAAGATTCTTTGCAATGCCAAAGACCTTCGATTGTTTTAAATTAAGATAAAATTGCCTATAGAAAAAATAAAATATAAGTACCCAATTAAAACAATGTATAAACTATGTTAAATTTAAATAAACAATATTAAGAGTTATTAAAGACGGTTATAGTTAATTTACACATACTTGGCAGCAGTCATGCTTCGTGATCGCTAATTATCTGCTACATTGGTGTCTACAATGCTGCTGTTTGCTATATTTGCACTGCCGTGGTAAACATCGACTCCCCCACACAGAAATATCAGAAATCAAAATGTACAAATTTGCACTTACCGTGATCTCCTCCTCATCTCGAAGATCTCTCCTCGCGTCATCTCCATAGCCATAGCGCGTGCACTCACACGTCCGAAGAACCCTAAAACCTCTGTTTTTGCCTAATGAATAATTTTATTCTTGCTATTGAATAACTGCCGAAATATCTCTGTATTATGTATATGTGTGATTGTGCATATTTATAACGATCATTTAAGTCACTACATGAGCAACCACTGGACGCATATTATTATATACATACGTATACACAAGAGAGTTGTGCAAGTTGTCTTTCCATTATACTCTAACATAATGTCTCTTTTCAATATATATATGTCATATCTTCTCTTCGGATCATAATAAACTCCAATAAAGGTTTTGTGTTATAAACAAAGAACATTTAGTTATATATATATATATATATATATATAGAGAGAGAGAGAGAGAGAGAGAGAGAGAGAGAGAGAGAGGTATATCAGATACAGGTTCTTTAAATTTATTTAGGAGGTAAATTGAAATATGTATACACTCATCTGAATTGATATGAAAATGAGCTTACATTTACAAGAGAAAGTATGCTTCATCTCTCTCTCTCTCTCACACACACACACACAATGAAATGAAATAATACACACAAAACCATATAGCCAAATAAACACATGAATTCCATGCTGGAATATATTATTGTATCAGCAGGTAAACACGTAGGGAGCCACGTTATGTATGGACCGTAAGATGCAATGGAATAAATTTACACGGACATGAGTCATCCATAGTGACGTCATAATTATTTCCGTCGCTTCGTAACAAGCCATAATTAAGTTAACTAAGCTACAATGAGATGAGAATGCTTGTTTTATTGTTAACTTCCATATTTTAATTATATTCTTAAACAATTTATTTTCTTTAAAACGTTTAATTTTCATTTTAATTTCATTTCAACATTTTACCTTGTAAAGCTTATTGAGTTATTGGAGTAGTGTCTAATTTAAAAGTCTCGTGTAAATCTAAATCCACTATGCACCTTTGAAAATGTTCTTATGATTTAAAAGATAGAAATATTAACACCCACATATATTTCTATTAAGAAATTATTCTTTAATAATAAAAAATACTTGCAACTCCTTTATATAGCATAAGAAAATTCACTATTCATACTCCTCGTAATAGCCACATCAGTTTAAATT